>CM042154.1:63923389-63948389 GCA_023376005.1 Doryteuthis pealeii
TATATATATATATATATATATATAATATATATATATATATATAGTTAGTTAGTTAGTTAGGTAGTTAGGTAGTTAGTTAGTCACCAAGCACGCTTGACTTTATGTCTCCACTAACCTAACTAATATGCATTTTCAATCAATGTTATTGAACATTCTTTACTTATAAATAACTATGAAATCCAGGATCACAGAATTATATATATATATATATATTATATATATATATATTATATATATATAATTATTCTCATATATACATATATATATGCACTAATATACATTCAATCTTTTATATACATATATACATATGTGTGTGTGCGTTGTGTATATTATGAGTTCTATATATATAAGTATAGTATAGTGCATGAAAACATATAACTCTTTAGAAAAAAGAAGACAACTCTAATGAAGCTGAAGCGACAGAGAGGATCGAACCCACTACGCTGAGGTCAAACTAGCTCACAAGACGACCCTAATTCTGTTAGAGCAAATATGCTAAACACTGTTTTTCTTTATCAATAAAAATACAGTTGCAAACATTTGTTTTTTTTTTTTGTGTCTATTTTTTTTAATAAAATATTTTAAAAGAATCTGTTCATTTTGAAAACTGATTTTATTCCTTGTTTTTTTTTTTATTGTTTGCTATTTGTAATTAATTTTTTTAATTTTATTTTTTACAATTTCCTATATTTTATATTTTTGAAATCAACTATTAATTAAAACCTCGGCATTTACAGACGTATCTTTATTGTGCTTACTTACCAGCATCTCCGTCTAGAAGCTGTTGACAACGCCACAGTGTCGCCAGGTTCGAACCTTTGAACGGAAACGAAAAGCAGGATTCGGATGTATCCCTGAAAAAATAAAATAAAATAAGATAAAATAAAAATTAAATTTTTGTAAACAATAATTGTTTTCTTTATTCTTTATTGTTGTTTTTTATTAATTTATTTATTTATTCATTTTCCCCCGTGCGTTTGTTTTGTTTCTTTATTTCTTTGGGTTTTTTTGTTGTTCTTTTTTGTCAATTTTTTCTATTCTTTTATCTTCTATTTTTCTTAATGAATATGTATATTTTGTAGTCTCGCGAGATTACAAGCAAAGTTTTTTTTAATTACGGTCGAGCCGGGACAATGGCGACGATCGAACGCTAACTAAAAGAAATATCACTTAGCGAAAGGACGCTCGTTCAACGTCGTCTGTGTGCGTACACAATGAATTTATACGCAAAGAGGGAGTTTTAACAATTATTATAATTATATACTGATAAAAAAAAAGAAAAAGACTAACAGCTACAATTATCATTAAAATAATCTCAGTCGAAAACATTTAGCTTTTAATTCACCGTAGAACAAAGAAAAAATAACACACGCATACACACACTAACACACACACACGCGCACGCATATATATATATATATATATATATATATATATATATATATATCATCATCATCATCATGTCGCGCTGTCAGCGCGGATATCCATGACAATCTCTCTCCATCCGTCCCTATCGCTCATCATTCTCGGGAGGTCCTCTATGCAGCATCCTGTATCCGCACAGAGCTGATCAATGTACGTCTTTGCTGGTCGGCACACACTGGCGTGTCCATGTGCTGGCTTCCACAGGAGGACGTCGCTTATGAGTTCGTCCCTGCTTCTCCAGCAATGTCCCGCGTATCTTGTCCGTCTTACTTGGATGGTTTGGGTGATATGTGGCAGGTGGCCGTACAGCTGTTTTCTCGTATGGTATTGTTTCCAAGTCTTGTTCAGGATCACCCGCAGCATTCTTGTGCAGCTCCCATCTAGTTTATTCTCTAGTCGCTTAGTTAGGGTCCAGGTGGTGCAGCTATACAGCAGTACTGACACGACAACGGCCTGGAAGAACAGTCACTTTAACTTGTCTGTGAGATTGGATTTCCATATGATCGATAATTTATTTATAGCGACCCATGCTTATCCTATACGTGCATTAACGTCGTTTTCTGTGGAGGAGATGTTACTGCCTAAAGTATCCAATTGCCGCTTTAACTTTTCCGTCGCAGTGGTATCAGTAAATAATCCAAAAGTGCTCAATATATTAAAAACATAGAGCAGTAATAATAATAATAATAATAATAATAATAATAATAATAATAATAATAATAATATTATTATTATTATTAGTAGTAGTAGTAGTAATTTTTTCCTGTACTAAATATTATATATATATATATATATATAATATATATATATATATATATAGTATCAATTGCCGCTTTAACTTTTCAGTTGCAGTGGTATCAGTAAATAATCCAAAAGTGCTCAATATATTAAAAACATAGAGCAGTAATAATAATAATATTAATACTATTAGAGGAAAAATTACGGGTCAAATTAAAATGATTTCATCAGGACCCTAACCTACGTTTAACTAAATCTATATAATTCCTTATTTAAATTAAAGATATTTTTCAGATAATAACGGTTGAACGCTACGTTATTTTTGTCTCAATTTTTGCGAAAATTGAGGAAAAAAAAAGCAATGTATCGTTCCACACGTGTATTCATTCTTTAGCTCTCATTTCTGTATTGTTATTAATTTTATTCTAATTATAAATAATAGCTAGTAAAAGCAGTTAAAATTTAATTTTGATTATATTTTAGGGGTTTAATATTACTAATCAATAGTTTCTCATTGTTCTTTTTTGTATTTATCCTATTTAAAATGAATAACTATTTAAGAAAAAAAAATAATTTATTTAGTTGAATTTAATATTGTAGTTCTAACAATATTTCAGTGACCGACCCAACCTATGTCTACGATTGCAGATTGATTCAAATCTATTATTTCAACCTTTTAAGTAATATATATATATATATATATATATATATATATATATATATATATTACTAACTGAAGTACCAAGTTCATGACAAGGCTAAAAGGATTTTAGGAACATAAGTGAGTGAGAGAGAAAGGGGAAGTGTGGAGTAATACAGGGTGTACGTGGAAAATAATTGAGCAAATCAATTACCATATTACCACAAAATTCGCTAAGAATTCATGTATTATAATGTTCGTTTACTTTAGAAAATGTTTTTTACATTTAAAATATTTTTTAAAATGTAACCCTAAACTCGTGATTGTTTTAAAACATAATTTTAGTTTTCTAAAACTTTCTTTTATACATTTGACAAACATGTAAATTCAGTTTTTAATTGCTTGTTAATTTAACGTGATAAAAATAGTTGTTCAGATAATTGTTTTACTGACGATATAAATATTAGAATATTTTATATAGCTTTTAAGATTTTAATATTCTAATATTTTTGAAAAGCGACGGATCTTTGAAAATGACGTAAGTTGAAACCACCTAAATAGAGGTATGACTGCATATATATATATATATATATATATATATATATATATATATATATATTGTGTGTGTGTGTGTGTGTGTATATATATATATATATATATATATAAAGATAAACCTAATGAGTCATATATACCTACTAAAAGTTTCGCTTAGTGCTCTTCAGCGCTAAAATCCGTCTCATTAGGTTTATCTTTATCATTTGCTCTACTTAGGTATTGAACACTCTTTACTTATTAGCTTTAGTATATCCTAGCGGTTTTTGTATGAATATATATTATATATATATATATACATATAAATTGTTTTTATCTCCTGGCCTAGTATTATAGTATCAACCGCTTATTTTCGGTTGGTACGACTATCTTGGTCTTTTCTTTTTTTTCAATTTTCTTTTCTCCCCAGGTAATGTTTGATGGTATATTTTTTACAATCAAACTACTTGCCGGGTTCTTTCTTACCGCAAGTGTTTACAAACAAGTTTGGTATATCATATATATATATATATATATATATATATATATATATATATTGTTTCTCCTGATATGTAATTCGTCCTTTCTAATGTGAATGCAATGTTACATCCGATGGACTTCAGATAACTTTGAATAATCTTAAATTTTCAGCAAAACAGTACACCCTCAATAGTTTAAGGAAACAGACGCCTCTTGAAATACTTTCTATATTTCTTAGAGGATGATTAATATTGTTAGGAGACAAAACAGAATTGTCTCCCTTTTTACATTGAAAGTGGGGCTTCCCACGCTACGTGTCCGTTTTGGTTACGTGACAAGGTTCGTCCAAAAATCTCTCACTTTTATCATGTTAGAAGCGACAGACGTGGTCTTTCCGCTTCCTTAGCAGCTACGAAAATGGTGCCTGTTTTTTTGTTTCCAGACCTCCTGAAAATAATAAGTGATTTCCACCCCTTTGTTCTTTAATCTTTCTTCATGTTCTTGGAAAACCTAGCGTCTGTTTTGCAGTTTGGGACGGGAACCCTGTTCCCTCATAGTATGTTGTGTAATTAAATGTTATATTGTAGGAATTGACTTGTCTTTTCCCTACCGAATATTCTATGTTAGGTTACTTTCTTTTGGATAACCTAATGTACTATAAGGGTACGGGTGCTAGCTATGAATTAACACCCCGCAATTTCTTATAAATATTATTTCTGACAGTTGTTGTTGTTGTTGTTGTTGCTGCTGCTGTTGTTAACATGACGGTCGACACGTAGACTCTCCGACCCTCTTCAGGTATATCATGAACCTACTTATGAAAAAAGTATTGTTCTGGCTTCTTTCTTCTGGATCAAAAGCAATTTAGTATTACACAGAATTTGTTATATATATATATATATATATATATATATATATATTATATATATATAGTATATAATTTATATACTGTTGGTAGATAAGAAAATTGAAAGTTTGTTTAAAATATATACTCAACATCAACCAGGAAGAAAAATTTGAAAAAAGAAAACCAAATATCGTACAACAAAAAAATCTATTGCAGTATTTGGCCAAAAGAAAAAAATTTATTTATATTTATGTATATAAGATATATATATATATATTTCATATAATGGAGAAATAATATGTAAAAAGTGCTCGATACCTGTTGTATTCCTACAGTGGAGAACATGCATTCTCCTATAAAATAGTAGAAAGTGGAAGAGCAATGTTGTTTTAGTCGTACATGTACCATAAATTGTAAACATTTTTATTTTACCCATCTGACTTGAATCTTTTTTATAACATACAACAATACCTAAGTAGAGCAATAATAAAGATAATCTAATGAGTCAGATTTTATGAAGAGCTTTATGCGAAACTAATATAGGTTCGTTGACCATTAGATTTATCTTTATAATATATATAATATATATATATATATATATATATATATATATATATATATTGGGAGGTTGGAGTACTTATCGTGTAATATTTGTCATCGTAGAAAATGGACACGGCGAGCCGAGTTCAAATCCTGGATAAAATTGATTGCATTTCCCATAATGCTATAACCTTCAGAAAAGTATATTTTCGAATATTCCCCCTTCAACTATGCGTAAATAATAAGACTGACTGGACTCTTTAACCTTTGTACTGCAACCGGTCTAGAAGAAAAATCGTGAATTCTAAGCGTTAAAAATTTACCTAGTGTCACATCCTGTTCATATTGAGGGGTTGGTAAATACACACATTGATATTTTCTCACTGAACTTCACATTACGTCTGAAGAATAACGAAGAATGTACCGGTCGAAATGTCGTGTGAAATTGTGAAACAAAAATAATTTTAATCGTCTTGATAATGTTTTGTGTGTCATTCTATTGTCTCAGTTGTCATTAAAATAATCGTAGTCGAAAACATTTTATTTTTCCCTTTGTAGTGCAAATAATAATAATAATAATAATAATAATAATAATAAATAATAATATATAATAATAATAATAATATATAATAATAATAATAATAATAATAATAATAATAATAATAATAAAAAGACAATAGAATTGAAATTTGATTAAAAATATAAGAAAATAGCGATTATTTAAAAGAATGAAAACAATCGTATATCTAAGTGAAAACAGGAACGTAAAAGAAATTCAATCATTTTGATAATTGTTCGTAGCAACAAAAAAAAAAAAAATGAAGAGAAACTTTTGTGCACTTAAAGAAATAGAAAACTGACGGGTAAATATTTTTCAAGGCCTAAAGAGAATATTAAAGAAAAAGAAAAGATCCTTATTCTGCCATTTCAACCTTTTCAATCATTAAATACGGAAAAAGCTAAAAAAAAAAGAAACAAACATTGCATCTGCGCTGAAAAACATTGTCTCACTTCAAAACTGGGCGACCAACAAAGACAGACGACAAGTAAACAGACAAAAACTGAAAACCTATATCTTAATTATCATTATTTATTTTGATGAGAATTTTTCATCATCTTTTAAAATCTTTTAGTTGTTTTCTTTATTGTTGCGACTCATTCGGGTCATTGTCTTTAAAACAATGAGAAACACACGAAAACCGGATACAACAATAAACGATAATATTTTCAGTGTCACGTGGTGTGTGTGCCCCCCCTCTCTCTCTCTCTCTCTCTCTCTCTCTCTCACTCCCACACACATACACAAACACATATACACACACACACACACAAAGGTCGTTAGTCCTTGTTTCGTTTTACAGCATATCAACCCTTTTGGGTCATTAGCTCAGTCGGTAGAGCACCCGACAAAGAATCTCATGGTTCCGGGTTCGATACCAGTGCCGGCCAACTCAGAGCGCGAGTAGCACTGATTGGATAATCTGATCTGTGCAGCAACTATGGAGCTGCCAGGTGTGGTGCTCCACTTCAGACGCAAAACCAATCTCTCTGGTCTAGCGCTAGTGAAAAGGGAAATATTTTTTAAAAGAAGCGACTTATTTATTAATAAGTTATACAGTTTTTACTATGTCCGGCTGATACTGACAAAAGGCCACTCCACTAAATGAAGTCATTCTGAAATTAGGTTCTTTGGTGCATATTGCCACTGGTGAAGCCATGTTTACACAGTAAAGTCGGCAAGCAAAATGGTGCGATCAGGTTTAAAGTTCGATCCAACGACCACAACAGTGACATTTATAATCACGCGTGCGCAGAGCGTTCGGTCAGAAACCACAACGTTCCTAGTTCGATACCGGCCCGCTCCAACTCAGCGTATGAGTAGCACAGGGATTTGTACGGTAAAGTAAGGAGCTGATGGCAGGTGTGGCGTTCCACCTCAGACGCCAAAACAATCTCCTTGGTCTAGCGTTAGTGAAAAGGGGATAGACTCACTCGCTGATTGGCTGATACCGATTTTAGGCCACCCTGACTATGGCGAAAGTGCGGATGATTTTTGACTCTCCCGCGTACCGAAGTCTTCTAAAAAGTTAAAAACCGAACATTTACTGCTAAATTTAAAATCCTTTTCTTTTTTTTTCGTAGTAAAAACTGTATAACTTATTAATAAATAAGTCGCTTCTTTTAAAAAATATTTCCCCTAATTTATTTCTATATTCAATTGTTGTTTTATTCCGACATAAGACTGATTGTTATTTATTAAACACTAGCAAATATATGCACCCTCCGGGTGCAAGCATTAAGTTTTGATATAATAAAATATCATATTAAATTAGAAAGGCTAATGAAACTGAATAAGAATGCAGATAAATAGATTTGGAACAGAAAGGGTATGATTGAAAAATAGAACAACTTTGAAACTAACTCTTCCATCATTTTCCATTACTCCCCTCTTTCATTGGTAAATTTTCCTAATTTAACTATTTAGTTAAAATAGGAAGTAAAGAATAATATTAGTTATTTCTTCTTGTTAATGGATTTCTTTTAAGATTTACCCCCGAGATTTTTGCTCATATTCAAAAAGATAAAACCAAACAATTAGAAATCAATAATACTAAGCATATATTTATTAAAATCAAATTTTTTAAGATCAATATGCAAATCAGCCTTCCCATTCACACTATAATCCGCTATTTTGTTGTATATATAAATACAATTGCATGTTCTGAGTATGTAGATATGGTCAACAGTCTTAATGATGTAAAACAATTTTACAAATAATTGAGGTTTAAATTAGGATAAAATCACGGAGACTGCGACGTAAATAACTAAGGGAATTGTGACTTAAGTAGTAATATAGTTTCGGTTACAGAGAGACAAAACACAATCTCCATTATAATAAGATATTGACTGCAATGGGACAACCTGCTGGCCGTTTGTGGCCATCCGTAATCCTGATAGCTGAGCAATCTATGCAACACTCCATTTTGGTCCTTACTTAGGCTAGACGGGCGGTCTATGAGATCCCTCCGACCAGTCGGTTAGTCACGTTAAATCCTAGCACCTCTATGATTGTCTCGACCCTATTGCTTTATGGCACCCCCACATTTAAAAAAAATCATATGTGCTAGAAAGCGGTGGCTGAGGGTCTTATTATTTTGGGTATGAAGTTAAACCATGAAGTGGTGAGGTTCTAGTTCTGATCTCTTGGGAATGTGGGGTACCCTTTCATCACCATTATTCCCAGATCCATCCTGACGCGAAGTGGTAGTGCCTGTCGTGGTCCGATCTATGGGTTGTTGGCACCCTTCCGTCTACAAGAGACGGTGGAGTAGTGTCCAATTTTTGGGGGAGGGGCAAAACTACGTAGCTTGGGTGGGTTCAGCAAGCCCCCTCTCCACACTGCCGCTGTGATCCAAAGGAAAAGTAAGGAACCAATGCAGTTTGGCAGCGGTAGTGTCGTAGGAGTTGTTGGTTAGCACTGGATTTGAGCATCACACCACTTTAGGGAATTCGGCTCCTAATTTGTTTTCAGGGTTCACTCCCCTAGCATTTCCTTGGAATGAGGTAAAGCCTCTAGGTAGTGGAGGTTTTGTGTTGGACTTTTCTATGTCTTAGATGGGATGCCAACCAAGGCCAATGAGCCCTTTCTAACCCATTAATCCTACTACTGTCGGTGTTCTTTTATTTTTTAGACTGTTATCCTAATCTTTATCGTGGTATATTTTTCGGACGCTATAACCTCCGACATTCTTCATGGGTTGAATATTCTGTGGGTTAAATAGATCAAAAATGTATCTTTTTCTATTTTTTTTCTTTTTTTAGATTTGATGACTTAAGAGGTTTAGGGACCGTTACAAGGACTTACGAGTTCCACCTTTCTCGCGCATTGTCAACAATAGGCGCGTAAGGATCCCATGACTGACGTGTGAATTAAACAATTTAACTCGACAGAGACAAATATTGGGGGCGGGGTGACTCCCCCCCCCACTACTAGCGTTCATGTTCCGAGATCAATCAATCAAAGATAGATTGTTATGAAGGCCTAAGTAAAGGGTGAACGCTAATTGAGGAAGACAATAATCACCGATAATCCTTTCCCGAAAAAGCCAAGAGGATTAGCGTCGACGTAAACACTTCAACAAGAGGAGCGAAAGTGAGGAATTAAGTAGTGTCTGGTGAGGGTGGGGACGACGGGTTGGCCCTGGGGTCACGCGGGTGTTACTTTGTATATTTTAGAAGTTTTTTTTAATCAAAAATTGCTGATGTTTCTTTTTCCGTTTCTTGTTTTAACAAAACAATCATCTTTTCAGAATCGAAAAATAGAAAATAAGTCTCCATAAAAGAAGTCCTAAGCTCATAAATGTTAATTTTATTTGTTTAGTTTTACGGCATATAAATATCGGGTCATTTAATGCTGAATCAAGTCATTTTGATAAACAACAGGTCGCTTAAAGGACCTGTTTAAGTGTGTAGAGTAGAATTCGACGGTCCCATTACGTTATAGGGTTTCTACGGGAAGCACTAAACTATATAACTTACCTCCTCCAATAATATATAAGAGCCTGGCTTTTTAGAGACCGGCTGGCTGGTTGGTTGGTTGATTGATTGATTGATTGTTGTGTTTAACAGCATATCAACCTTTTTGGGTTATGTAATGCCGAATCAAGTCATTTTTATATTTTATTTACCTTACGGTATCTGCTGTAGCTTAAATTGTCATCCAGTCGCCAAAGGTTTGGAAAAATAAGAGGAAGAATCGAAATTATCCAGACAGCAACATTGTTAGGATCGGCTAGAATACTAAGAAGAGTCCTGGTAACCTGAGGAGACTTTCTGTCACTCAGACTCCACGAGTTAAAACTTGTGAAAAACTAGAAAGGTGTAAAATAATAATAGTAACAACGAAAATGTATAATAAGCAGGAGAATGGAAAGCGTAGGATATGTGATGATAAAAATGAGACAGTTAACTACACAAGTGAATGCAGCAAACTTGCACAAACGGAATACAAGAATAATCATGACAAGTTGGGAAAAGTGTTTATTTGTCTCATACCCCACCTGTATGGACTGGACACAAGGCCTCGTTTTAACGTGGGCCCACCCACAAGCCAAAGCTAATGGGTGGGAAAGAACAAAAATTGCGTCGATCCCGTGGGCATTCCCCTTCAAGGGGTCGCCTCAGGCGCTGGGCAATAAACCCAGCCCTGTCCCTTTAAGTCGAGGGGGCAGGTATTGCCTGGGGGGATAGCCCCCTGGGATCGACGCTATTAATCTAACACAACTCACCGGTCCAGTGGCCGAAGCACACCGGACCTCCGACCCGAAGGACGGGTTGGAAATGTTGTGATCGACTGGGAATCGTGCAATAAACTAATATTGCACCGTATTAAAAAATGGTATATGCCTAAACCAGAAGTTGTCATTGAAAAGGAAAAGCCTGAAATTCTGTGTGACGTTAGAATACAAACGAATTACCCAACCCAGCTCAGATGGTTGGTTGGCTGGTTGGATGGTTGGTTGGTTGGTTGGTTGGATTTTACAGCATGTCAACCCTTGTTGGGTTATTTTATGGTGAAGACGTTTTGTTTTATTAACACTTGATGGGTATTCAGTTTCTTTTTATTTAAACAATTCTTCTTTAAACACAATCTTTTAAACTCATTTTTGATTTATAGATGGGACTCTAACAGGTAATACCATTCCAAGTTAGAGTGGACATGGGAGTATTGGCGATGAAGGTGTACTCCGCACTCTCAAAGGTTCCAGGATTGGAATTTCAGTAGATGCAGTTTAACGTCATACACAGGACAGTAAGGCCCTCAGCCACTGCCTTCTAGCCCATATATGATAAAAAGGTTTGGTGGTTTGCCATGAGGGCAATAGGGTTAGGAAATCATATAGGGGATGTGTCTTGGCATGACCAGCCAATTGATCTCCGACCGCCCATCTAGCCTAAGTAAGGTAAAAAGTGGAGTGATGCATGTCATGGACTGCACAGTCAACGAGATTCCGTCCTTAAGCATTACAGTTCGCTACCCACGGCTAACAGGCCGTCACATTGGGGGGGTTATTCCTCAAAAAAGGTGTATGTGTATTCCACAGTTCCAGTCGACAGGGCGGCTAGGCCAGGCCAGATGACCAGACCAAGTGTTAATTAATAAGAAAAAATAACTCGTCCTATAGTGGATTTTACTGTCCAAGCAGACTCCAGAATGAAAGTAAAATAAGTCTAAAAGCTGGAGAGATACCTGGACCTTGCCAGAGAGCTGAAAAAGCTGTGTAATACGGAGACATCAATCGAATAACCTTGAAAAGAGATTCGCTGAACTGGATTTTCTACGAAAGATACGGACCACAGCAGTTAGAATCAGGTAGGATTCTAAGAAGAGTTATAGAGAATCGAGGAAATTTGGTATCTCTCAGACTCCAGTGAAAAAAACATTAGTTAACACTGGTGCGAAAATTCACCAGGAGTGAAATGATAATAAAATGAATTTCACTTTTTTGTATGCGAAAAATTGTTCACAATGAAAAAGTTTTCGTTTAAAATTTGCGTATAAGATAATTTGTATTAGAAAGAAAGAAAGAAAAAAGGATGTGAAAGGAGAAATCGATAAAATAAACAGATAAGGAAATAAAGAAATTAATAAAGAAATAAATAAAGAATGAATGAAAGAATGAAAAAAGAAAGAAAGAATTTGAAAGGAGAAATTGATAAAAGGAGAAATAGATGAAATCAAGAAAGAAAGGAAAAAGAAAGGAAGAAAGAAAGGAAGAAAGAAAGAATGACTGAAAATGTAATAGATGGAAATAAAGAATGAAAAAGAAAGAATGAAAAGAAAAAGAAAAAAGAATGTGAAAGAAGAAATGGATAAAAGGAAGAAAGAAAGAATGAGTGACAATGTAAGAAATGGAAATAAAGAACGAAAGAGAGAAATAATGAAAGAAAAAAAGAAAGTGACAGGAGAAACGGATAAAAGAAAGAAAAGAAAGAAAAGAAAAGGAAGGAAGAAAGAAAGAAAGAGTGAAAATGAGTTTAAATGGAAAGAAAAAAGAAAAAAAAGAAAGAATCAAATAAGAAATAAAGAAAGGGCGTGAAAGGGGAAATGGATATAACAAAGAAAGAAAGAAATAACGAAAAGAAAGAAAGAAAGAAAGAAAGAAAGAAAAAAAAGAAGAAAGAAGGAAGGAAAATATGACAAATGGAAATAAATAGAATAGAAAGAAAGGTCTATCAAAAACTCGATTAAAGCTCTTAACCCAAAATGTTTCGATACTCCGGACATACAGATTCACACAATTGCCCTTTATATATGTTGGATATTGTACAAACGGAAATAGGAATTTCCGGTTGAATTAAATAGAGGGGGGACGACGAAGATAACAAAGGACTTTTTCCTGGTGGTAGCGAACAAAGAAAACGTGTAGGCGTTTGAGAGATACAAAAGACAGAACGGTCAGGGGGACAGTCAGTCAGGAGAGAGACAGGACGAGAATGTGCGTGACCGGCGCGGTCACGCACCATCGCAGCCAGCGGTCAGTGAGGTTCGGCCACCCCTCTTTGCCTCAGATCCCAATAGTAGTAGTCGTAGTATTTCCCATTGTCAACGCCCGCCACTCACACGCACCACGAGGGGAAAAGAAATAAACGTTCAAAGTCTTACTACTACATACGTCTACGTGTGAATCTTTATACTCCACTACTAACACATACGACCCAGCAACAGTTTATAACATGTACGATTTTGTGGCCCGAGTCGAGCGCTATGCAACATATATAGATAGATTTATCTATTTGGGATGCTATGAAAAAACTAGGTAAGAACTACACAAGGATGCTGCAGCTGCGTACAACTGTACGACCACTTAACTCTCAACTCCCAAACCATTCAACTAAGACAAACATGACTTGCTGGAAACTGCCGGAGAAGTAAGCACAAATTCACAAGCAACATTCCTATGTGACCTTTTACCTATGGACGCAACTTTTGTATCTCTAATTAATAATGGAGATTCACTTCCGGTTTTTGTCTGTAACAAAAATTACGTCACTGCTTTACGTCACATTACCCAAAATTCGTCATAACATAGAATAAATACACTCAAAATTTGAACATGCAACATTAGACATCCTCATTGTTTTTTAAAACAAGTTTTAATAAATACCTGACTGGTATTATATATCTATATATAGTTTGTTTTATTTTAATACATATTTAAAAGTTTTACATTTCAATTGTTTTTATTTTTTTAATCCTTTAAATGAATTTGATGATTTTACTTACTTTAGGGTACAAACTCGCTAAATTGAATTTTTTACTCCCACCCTCAGGCAATATGTTTCAAAAAATCTATTTTTACATCGCCCGGAGGGTGTTTTTTTTATTTTGTACTAGTCTCTATTATTATCATTATGGGGTTTTTCACACCAGTGTTAGCTGATGGTCTCTCACTGGAATCAGGGTGACAATAAGTCTCCTGAGTTCTCCAGGACTCTTCTGAGTATTCTTGCCTATTTCAACAATGCTGTTGTATAGATGGTCTCCATTTTTCTCCTGATTTCCAGTTCCTCTAGTCTCTTTTCTAAGCTTTTGGGGACCGTTCCAAATGCATCACTATAATTGGTATCACTTTCACCCTCATATTCCACAGCTTTTTCAATTCTCTAGCAAGGTCCAGGTATTTGTCTATCTTTTCGTTTTCTATTATTATTATTATTATTATTATTATTATTATTATTATTATTATTATTATTTCACCCCTTGAGAGTTTTTCACACTTGCGTTAGCTGGTGTTTTTTCATTGGAGTATGAGTGAGAGCAAGTAACATTATATCTCTTTCTTCTGAGTATTCTAGTCGATCTTAACAATTTTGTAGTTTAGATGGTGTTGATTCTTCCACTGATTTCAAATTCATCTTTGGGAACGTTCCATGGGCATTCACTACAATTGGTACGGCCTTCATTATTATTATTATTATTATTATTATTATTCCTTTTGAGTTTTTCACATCAGCGTTAGCTGATGGTGTTTCACTAGAGTCTGAGTGACAAGTCTCCACAGTCTCTAGGACTCTTCTGGTATTCTAGCTGATTGCAGTAGTGCAGTAGTCTGGAATGGTCTCAATTCCTCTTCTGATTTCCAGATCCTCCAGTCTTTTTTTCCAAGTTTAATTGGGACTGTTCCAAGTGACCAACTCCAATTGATATCACTTTTAACCATTATTATTATTATTATTATTATTATTATTATTATTATTATTATTTTTATTATTATTATTATTATTATTATTCATATTTTATTAAGAATATTGTATATATATAATTTGAATTCTGATAATTTGATAATTTTAATAATTTAGATATTCGGACTGTCGTCCTCATCTTTATTGTTATATACGCAACGTTTCTCATCGAACTCGGGACCTTTCTTGTCGAACTCGGGACCCTTCATGTGGCAATCGAGAGCCTTCACGGAACTTTGAACCGAACCCTTTATTTAATCCATTGGGGTAGATATGCTAAGGATTAAGCCTGCAACCTGCAGGTGATTTTCTCTTAGAATTTAATTAACTCAGACTTCTTTATTTTTTTTGTTCTGTTTTTTATTTTATGTTTGTTTATTTGCTGCGTTTTGTTTGTTATTTTTGTTTTCGTCATATTGTTTGACTACCGTCTTGCATAGCACACTATATTGGCCATGAGTCCGGATGAACCTGCAACCTGCAAATATTTTCATTTAGAATTTTATTAACTCAAACTTCTTAATTTTTTTTCTGTTTTTTTTTTTTTTTTTTTTGTTTGTTTTTTTTTTTTTTTGTTTTTGTTTTTTTTTGTTTTGTCGTCACATTGTTCGACTATGGTCTTTCTGAGCATACTATATTGGTCCGTAGTCCGGATTGAACCTGCAACCTACGGATGATTTTCCTTAGAATTTTATTAACTGAAACTTCTCTCTATTTTGTTCTTTCGTTTTTGTTTGCTTGTTTGTTTTTGTTTTTGTTTTCGTCATATTGTTCGACTATGGTCTTTCTGAGCACACTATATTTGGCGGGAAACCCGAGCAAGATATCGCTGGGAAATTTTGTGCCAAATTGAATTAAAAAAATGTGCAAAGTGAGTGGAAATGCGAATAATAGAAGAAAAATAGGAAAGAGGAAATGAAAAATAGACGAATGAGGTAAAAGAAAAAAAAATGAAGAAAAAAAAGTGAAGAAAAAAAATGAAGAAAAAAAGTCTTGCAAACCGGAGATATTTCTGAAACTTTTTGGCTAGAAATATTAATGTTTGCTTATTACACCTATTTGGTGATAACAACTTACAATGATCTTACTAATGGTGCTTGGCAATGAGATGGTGTTAAGATGGCGTAGATGGTCAGAGGGACATGTGTTCTTTTTTATTTTTTTTTTTGTCTTTTTTTTTTGTCAGCAGTTGGTATACGCTTGCAGTAGACAAGTGCTAATAATAAACCTGATACTTTTCATCATAGACTCTTATGAAAAACAGGTGCAAATAAACACGTTTAATTTTTCTATTTTTCTATTGTTCTATTCTTATTTTTTATGTTTTGCTATCTGTTAGTATAGTATCATAAGTTCTCATGTTCCATCTAATGTAACCCGGAAATAACTTTTATGCCTACTGTGTTGGCCAAAAAAAAAACATCGTCCAGTGTTTGTTGTTAGAAAGCATTGGGTACTACATCCACCCCTCTGCTAATGAGGCTTAGAATATGCTCCCTGGGTTTGACACTAAACTTCACCTGATTGTGAAGATCCAGTTCCGGGGAAGGTTGATTCACCCCCTTCACAGCCATTACTCCCAGATCCACCTGGTAGAGGTAGAACGTATTAACATGTCCTTTATTTCTTTATAATAAAAACGGAATGGCCATTATTTAGCTGAGGTGATGGCACTCATGAGAAATAAGCATTCGGTGGATCAGCGACACCAGATAATCTTGATTGACATTTTTGCATTGCATCTTGGACGATTTGGACGGTCTCATTCCTAATCAGAGGGTGTTGTAAGATGATAACGAAGTGAAGATTTAGGAAACGCTTATTAATATATAGATTAGATAGAAATACTTGATACCCTAAAAAAAGTAGTTTTGTATAGTGCGTTAAAAATAAACGGGCTAATATAAATGGTCATGATTATAATTAAACATTTACAAATGAATTACGAGGTGAGTCAAAAGGTAATGCCATTTTGTTTAGGACAGGTATAATTACCAACACAGGAGCATGTATCATACATTAAAATGAAGCTAGTCCTCTGTGTATCACATCCTTACTTCTCCACATAGTCACTGTTTCTCTCATTAGCAATGTTCCACCTTTGAATGAGAGCATGTATCCCTGCTCCGTAAAATTATGTTGACCGTTCTTTGAACCACTTCTTCACTACAGGTTTCACGTCCTAGTCACCGGAAGAGGACTAACTTCATGTTGATGAATGATACATGTCCCTTTGTTGGTAATTATACCTGCCCTAAACAAAATGAATTACTTTTTTACCCACTATCGAAGATTTAAATAAAAACTTGATTTAAAAAATTATTTTTTAACTCGGGAGAATTTATATGTGGTTTTGTGATATCTGAACCAAGTAAGGTTTGGTGGTTTCAAAAAATATATATATATATATATATATATATATATATATATATATATGGTGTCAAAAAAGTATAGACATTGAAGCTGTATTTACCAAGATAGAAATGAACAATGAATGGAACGTTATTTTTTTTTCAGAATACAAGGTTTATAAAAAAAAGTACAAAAATATCGATATTTTATACACCTTTTATATATATATATATATATATATATATATATATATATAGGTAAAGAAGAACAATTCCTCGTAAATTCCTACCATAAAATAAACTGAACCCTCATTTCATGTCCTTGTTTTTTGCAATCTTTTTTATTTTTCTTGCACTCGTTATTTTACAATACTAAATATATTTTCTTGATTTGTTAAAGAATAAAGAATCAAGAAAATATATTTAGTATTGTAAAATAACGGGTGCAAGAAAAATAAAACATTCATTGCAAAAACACGGACATAAAATGAGGGTTCAGTTTATTTTATGGTAGGAATTTACGAGGAAATTGTTCTTCTTTACTTATATATATATGAGAATTATAGTGATATGTAGATGTTTACAAAAGAATTCTGCCTAAATAAACTCTGGGTGTTTGTATCTGCGGGCAGATATGTTTACAGTTTGGGATATATCTATCTCAAGATATTTAAAGTGATTAATTTTAGAACAAAATAATATTTTCTTACTTTAAAAAAATCGTCTACCCCCTCACTATTTATGGAAGTTTATTTGATTTTTTCTTATACTTAGCCAGTCAAAAAATGTAAACGAATCGTCAACACTTTGCTGTCCCTGAGCATAATATATAATCCGTTCCCCCATTCCGTCGGGCTATCATCTCTAAGTTGCCTTAAGCCTCAGTGGTTATCGTAGATTTTAAAGGTACATCGTTGATGGATGGAAATAGATAGTTAGATAGATAGAAAGTGAGAGAGAGAGAGAGAGAGAGAGAGAGAGAGAGTGAGAGAGTGAAAGAGAGAGAGAGAAGGGGGAAGAAAAGAGAAGAGAATGATTCACACTTTTCGCAAGGGCATTATCACGAATTGAAATGCAAACAGGCTTGTCCAAGATTTAAACAGGGCACGAGTCCATTTTCCATGAAGATAAGCATAAGTGATTCCTCTATATCATATTGCGCACTCTAAAAATGAAACCAATATATATATATATATATATATAGTCATCCACAAACACGTGTTTCGATTTATCAAGTATCTTCATTGTGTCTAGACATTTTGTAAGCTACCTACAGCCAGAGTTGAAATCCGTTCGGTTGGGTGTCAGTCCGGCACCTTAGCCATTAGGCTGTCTTCACTTCCAGAACGCAAAGGGGATTTAACTGTTTTAATACACTCATCGCTTTGTGTTGTGAAGAAAAAGGGAAGTGAATCCGACAGTATGTAATTTTGGTTGGTTTGGTTTGTTTTGTTTTACGGCATATCAACCTCAGTGGGTCATTTAATGCCGATAAAGTTTTGAAATAAATCAATTCTTAATGGATAATACAATTTTTAAAATTTTTTTAACCCATAGATGGGACCCTAACAGGTACTACCACTCCGGGTCAGAGTGGACCAGGGAGCAATGGTGATGAAGGGGTGCTCCACATTCCCCAAACCTCCAGAACTGGAACCTCACCATCAGATAGAGTTTAACGTCATTCCCAGGACATGCAGACCCGCAGCCACCGCCTTCTAGCACCCATATGATAAAAAGGGACTGGGGCTTGCCATAAGGGCAATAGGGTTGGGAAAATCATATAGGTGCTAGGGCTTGACGTGACCAGCCGATTGATCAAAGGGGGCCTCTCCGACCGCCCGTCTAGCCCAAGATAGGGCCATGTCATCTATCCTTGTAATTTTGTAAAAATTGAAAAAACACAAGTGTCATAAACGAATAATGTTTAAACACACATTATAAACGGGACGCTGTTACATAGTTTAAATTAAGACGCTGACGTTTGTCAACAATTTTAAATAGATTTTTTCTTCCTCACATTTGAAGATCAAAAATCAAAAAGAAGCCCAACACACCAGAAACAAAGACTCGCAGAGTTTTTGTTTTCAGTAATAATTTATTTTTTCCTTAAACCAACGAAAGCTCTGATGAAGATCTATCTAAACAGACTAAAACACTGCTGCGTAGACGTAATAAACATTATTCATTTATGAAACTTTTTTTTTCAATTTTTACCATATATATATATATATAGTCTTCCACAAACACGTGTTTCGACTTATCAAGTCTCTTCAGTGTGGCTAGACATTTGTAAGCTACCTACAGCCGGGATTGAAATCCGATCGGTTCAGTATTAGTCCGTCACCTTAACCATCAGGCTGTCATCACCTACAGAATGTGAAGGGATTTTAACTGTTTTTAATACACACATCGCTTTGTATGCAAATGCCATCATAGAGTGCTCCATCCCTTATATAGGAGAGCGTTGCGTTTACGCTTTTAGTTGGCGGTCATCAGTGAAAATCCCCCTCAGAGTGCTCAACCCTAGGGATGAGAAGTCAAGAAAATCCATCATTCTCTTAAACAACAAAATTGTTTTTCCTTTACTTGTTTCATAATTTCTGAAGAAGGTTTCTATATTAACTGAAACATTTGAACATCGACACTACGACCAATAATAACATCTCATGTTTACATTGTGATTGTTGTTTTGGAGAAAGATTGGAAAATGATTTTCCTCGATTCATCATGAATGAGAGGCAGTAAATAATAAGTAATAATGGCTTTGGCATTAAATATCCCAATGAAGGTTGATATGCCATTAAACAAAGAAACCAACCCAAATCATTATCATATCACCCGGCAAATAAATGTGTTCAGACAATATTGTATACAGACACAAGATAAGTGAGAAATGGGGAGAGAAAGTTGGCGGGGAAATATGAGAATGATAAAGAAATAAGGAGAGTTTATGATAGTTTCTCCTGAAAGAAAGTCAACAACGAAGAAAAAGAAGGAATTTAAAAAAATCATTTTTATCTACGAGGGTGAGTCAAAAGCTAATGCTATTTTGTTTAGGACAAGTATAACTACCAACACTGGAACATGTATCATACATCAAAATGAAGCTGGTCCTCTGTGGATCAAATCCCTAATTCTCCACATAGTCACCGTTTCTTTCAATAGCTATGATCCACCGACGAATGAGAGCATGTTTACCTGCCACGTAAAATTCTGTTGACTGTTCTTGAGCTACTTCTTCACTACAGATTTCACTTCCTCGTCCCTGGAATAATAAGTTTACCCCTCAAAACCTCTTTCCTTATAAACCGTTTCTCTCAATAGCTATGATCCACCGACGAATGAGAGCATGTTTACCTGCCACGTAAAATTCTGTTGACTGTTCTTTGAGCCACTTCTTCACTGTAGATTTCACTTCCTCGTCACTGGAATAATAAGTTTACCTTTCAAACCCTCTTTTATGGGGTCGAAGAGATGATTGTCTGAACCAAATATTTTTCAAGTGACGAGGATTTGAAATCGGATCACTGATTCCGTTTTATGATATGTTAATCTTTACAACAACCGCGCAAGAAACAAGGTGTTACATAATAATTGGATCCCTAATACATTTTAAGGTAGTGTAGAAATCATTATGGCGATCAGTACAGCTGATGGCCTTGAGAGTGAGTGACAATGCTTGACCTCACTCTGACCTTGCCTTGCGGGATAAACCGTGAGAACCGGGAACCCCGATAGAAGGCCCTTCCGGTTTAAGGAGTAAGCAACTCAGTTAGTTAGAGTTAGAAGTTAGAAGCCAAGCTAGCAAGATGTGAGTCTCACTGCGCAGATTGTCTGGTCTGGGGATCTACGAATAAAGTAACATCATCGTAAATCGAAGTCTTGTGTTTATTACTAAAACTAACAATGACACAGGGCTTCTGATAAGGAATGATCCCAACAGAAACCAGACCGGAATCCTCAATAGAATACCAGACGAGACCTTAGAAGATATACAGACCAAGATAGATGATAGACGATCAGAAGCAAGCCGGCTAGAAGAATAGACACAGAGTAAGAAGTAAGAAAGGGTATATAAGTTATATGCTGATTTGGCTTAGTGAAAAGACCAGTATATAACATATACCTATGTAGTGCCGGTAAAGAAGGCGCTATGCAACAAAGGTAAGTCTCAACGTTTCCATACATGTCGGCTGTAATGATCGATCCCTTGTTTTAGGGTAAAAAGTAGTTTTAAAAAAGGCGTTAAGTAGATGACTGTATATATAGGTGAATGATAATAAATATTTCCTTGATAGGATTCAGCCAAAATAGAAAACTCAAACGTATATTGATTCTTTTTACATACACCTTATTATAATGGAAATTGTATGTTTCTTGTGTCTGTAACCGAAACTATATCACTATTAAAGTCACAGTTCCCTTTGTTATTTACGTCACATTTTCCATGATTTTATTTTCATTTAAACCTCAATTATTAACAAAAATTGTTTAACATTATTAATACTGTTGACCATATCTATATCTTCTTATTATAATAGAGATTGTGTGTTTTTCTGTCTGTAACCGAAACTATATTACCACTCAAGTCACAATACCTTTACTTAATTACGTACAATTCTCCATGATTTTATTTTTATTTAAACCTCAATTATCAATAAAACTCTTATGCATTATTAATACTGTTGGCCACATCTGCATACTAATAACATGCAATTGTATTTATATATACAACAAAATAGCGGTTTACACTGTGAACGGGAAGGCTAATTTGCATATTGATATTTAAAATATGATTTTAATAAATATATGCTTAGTATTATTGATTCTAATTGTCTGGTTTTATCTTAATAAATAAGAGCAAAATCTCGGGATAATCTTAAAAGAAATCGATTAACAAGAAGAAATAACTGTAATTTATTCTTTACTTCCTATTTTAACTCAATAGTTAATTAGGAAATTTAGCAATGAAAGATGGGAGTGGTGGAATAGTAAGTTTCAGTTGTTCAATTTTCGATTATACCCCCCTCTGTTTCAAATCTTTTATCTGCATTCTTATTTAGTTTCATTGGCCTTCTAATTTAGTATAATATTTTATCACTTTAAAACTTTAATACTTGCACCCGGAGGTGCATATATTTGCTAGTACTAATAACATACAATTGTTTTATATATTTTTTAAAAATAGCGGTTTTCAGTGTGAACTGGAATGCTAATTTGCATATTGATATTAAAAATTTCATTTTAATGAGTATTTTGTTTAGTATTATTGATTCCTAATTGCTTTGTTTTTATCTTAATGAATATGAACAAAAATCTCGGGGATAAATCTTCGAAAAAGCCCATTAACAAGAACAAATAACTGTAAGTTTATTCCTTACTTATTAATAATAATATTTGAAATAGTTTCTTCCTAAAATATATTAGGGGAATTTTTTACGGGGTCTACCCCTCCTCTATTTTATTTTATGAAAATATGAAAAAAAAAATGAACCGGAAAAAACGATTTTTACTCAATTTTTCTATATAAGATAAGAGTCTGAATAACTATATCAAAAAGATTTGTATAAATTCGGATGTCGGGAGCTTTTGAAGAAGAAAAAATCATGAATTCTGAATAGAAAACGTGCTAAAAAATGTCATAAGTATTATTATTTGGAAAAAAAAGTGTGTTTTTGTTTTTAATTGAATATGTACTATATTCATTAAATGTCAGAAAAAACTTTTTTGAAAAAGAAATTTAATTTAATTTAAATTCTTTTGTATGCTTAAATAATTTTGTTTTTTTGAATAGTTTAAAATACTTTTTGTGTGTACAAATCGAATTTTTCAACTTAATATAGAATATATAATATAAGGGATAGCGATTTTTGTCGTCCTTGCTAGGATTTTAAGCGTAATTAGAATAATTAAATCTAATTATTATTATTAAATTTTATACAAATAATTAAATTAGGAAATTTAGCTATGAAAGAACGGCGTGAATGGAAATTATGGATGAGGTAAGTTTCAGTTGTTCTATTTTTCCAATTTTTTTAATAGTTTCATTGCCTTCTTATTTTGAAATAATAATTTCATTACATGAAAACTTAAGTACTTGCTAGTACAATAGAATAAATATATGTAAGCGAGGAATCTCAAGATACGAAATGGCGAGATAATTCATGTCTGATGAAATCTATAGGTTGTCAAATATATATATATATATATATATTAAATATATAATATATAATATACATAATTATCATGTTATTCGATGCGTATAATTTATAAGTAAAGAGTAGTTTAATGTCGTGGGAATAAGAGCGTGGTAAATATTTCTATGTTAGGGAAGCGTGGCATGGAGTCAACGGCGTTTGGTTACTGAAGTTTTTATCGCCTATGGTAATTATTCAAACCAAGGTTTAACAAGTAACCGTTGACTCCAGTCTCCACGCTGCCCCAACTTAATAATAAATCATGACACAAATAACACACACTAAGCTATAACACACCCACCCCAACCCTCACACACACACACAGCACACACACACACACATATATATATATATATATATATATATTATAATATAGAGAGAGGGAGAGAGAGGAGAGAGAGGGAGAGAAAGAGAGGATATATATAAGATATATTGCTTCTTTGTCTATTCAAATTGCTCATTACAACGTTTTAAAAAGTTACCTTTTATTAAGAAATGAAAATTTTGAGCGCCAAAAAATGTAATCAAATTCGAAAATGTAAATAAAGCCATTGAGTACCGGAATATAACGGAATATGAGATTATTTAAATCTCGTTTCAAAATCTCGTGAAGACAAACAATTGAGTAATTAAGGCCCGAATTCTGCTTAAAATAATCGCGGAAGATTCATTTAACTTCATTTGGAAAATTGTTTTCAGACGTTTTCTGCTTTCTTTGCCTGACTTTCTTTTTTCTTTCCTTCTTTGTTTTCTTTTTCTTTTTTTTTTTCTTTCTTGTACTTCTCTATTTCGTTACAGTTCGGCTTTTCCTTGTTTTTTTCCTCTTCTTTTCCACTTATTTATAAAAATTTTCCTTGGCCTGGTACAAGAATATAAGCTCCTTACACTAAAGTAAGTTCTTACCAATCAAAGTACAGGCAGGGTTGTTGTGGCTTAAAAGTTGGCGGGGAATATGAGAATGATAAAGAATACAGAAGAGTTTATAATAGTTTCTTCATGAAAGAAAGTCAACAACGAAGAAAAAGAAGGAATTTAAAATAATCATTTTTATCTACGAGGGTGAGTCAAAAGCTAATGCTATTTTGTTTAGGACAAGTTAACTACCAACACTGGAACATTATCAATACATCAAAATGAAGCTGGTCCTCTGTGGATCAAATCCCTACTTCTCCACATAATCACGCCGTTTCTCTCAATAGCTATGATACACCGACGAATGAGAGCAGTTTACCTGCCACGTAAAATTCTGTTGACTGTTTTTGAGCTACTTCTCACTACAGATTTCACTTCTCGTCCCTGGAATAATAAGTTTACCCCCTCAAAACCTCTTTCCTTATAAAACCGTTTTTCTCAATAGCTATGATCCACCGACGAATGAGAGCATGTTACCTGCCACGTAAAATTCTGTTGACTGTTCATTTGAGCCACTTCTTCACTGTAGATTTTCACTTTCCTCGTCACTGGAATAATAATTTACCTTTCAAACCCTTTTTATGGGGTCGAAGAAGATGATTGTCTGAACGCAAAACATTTTTCAAGTGACGAGATTTGAAATCGGATCACTGATTCCGTTTTAATGATATGTTAATCTTTACAACAACCGCGAAGAAACCAAAGGTGTTACATAATAATTGGATCGCCTAATACATTTTTAAGGTAGTGTAGAAATCATTATAGCGATCAGTACAGCTGATGGCCTTGAGAAGTGAGTGACAATGCTTGACCTCACTCTGACCTTGCTTTGCGGGATAAACCGTGAGAACCGGGAACCCGTAGAAGGCCCCGCCTTCCGGTTTAGGAGTAAGCAACGTCATTAGTTAGAGTTAGAAGTTAGAAGCCAAGCTAGCAAGATGTGAGTCTCACTGCGCAGATTGTCTGGTCTGGGAGTCTACGAATAAAGTAACATCATCGTAAATCGAGTCTTTGTGTTTATTACTAAAAACCAACAATGACACAGGGCTTCTGATAAGGAATGATCCCAACAGAAACCAGACCGGAATCC
>CM042154.1:63953389-63955889 GCA_023376005.1 Doryteuthis pealeii
CAGGTACATACAATAAACAAATAAATAAACCAATAAACAAATAGACGAATACACACGTGCAGTTTCCATGTGCATTGGTGAGGGAAACTGTACATAAAGTCCTACAAAATTGTTGCTCTCTTGAAAGATAGAAACACAAAAAGAAAGAAATGTTATGAAAACCACGAGGAATGTTTAGTTAGGTTTCTTTTTTGTATACTAGCATATCAAGTATCGTGGGTGATTGTTGTGGACTAGCCCAGTGGTTCCCAACCTATGACCACATGGCCAAAATGGGCCACAGCAAATTTTAGGTGGGCCAAGGAAATATTATAATTCTATATGATTTCTATCATATTGATAATAAATAGTCGTTAAATTGGAACTGGAAAGTACATGTAGTTTAGATACTTGAGATAAAGTGTGTGCGTCAATATGGTTGTATCTTGATTGAATAAATATCTTATGTAAAAAAATTATGGTTTCAAAGTGGGCCATGAGCTGTAAAAGGTTGGGAACCCCTGAACTAGCCTATCGTACCTTTTCTTGGTATAAATGAACTGGTCCAAGACCACTTGTTTACTGCTGTTTAGAACAGTCAGGAGAAGCTTTGGAAAGGTATGATCCCAAATACTCTCTCTCACTCTCTCTCTCTCTCTCTCTCTCCAGCTGTGGGTAAATAGCAGGGCAGACTCTTTAACCTTAGTTAGGCAATCAGTGTAAGAGAAGGAAAACTCTGAATTCAAACAGGTTAAACTTCATTTGGGGTGGTCACTACTAGAATAGGTTCAGCCCTAATTAGTGATCTATATCACTAAATTTGAATAATTTTAAATTTAAAATCTACTACTTTGGGGTTTAGAGGCTTCGGCATCTATACAAATTACTCGCGTGTTACCAGGTGGCAGTCCCGCTCAGACAGCGCCTATCTCTCTTATAAAAGGATGGGGCTAGGTTTAATATTATATATTATTATAATATATATATATATATATATATATTGTAAACACGGTTTGTTTAGAATGGCTTTTTGCCGATAATTTTTGGGAGAATAAGTGTTTAATTGGAGTCGTACCTAATTTTGAAAATTAATTAATTAATAATGAATTAGGCGGGAATACCTATTAAATGTATGGCTAAACAAATCGAGAAAAATCAATCTCTGTATGTACATTTCGGCCTATTAGGCCTCATCAGCAGAGCTATAGATCGGAAGACCGCCCTGTGCGTGATTTGAAACCGGACTGCCAAGCTGACAGGCCGATCCATAACCCTTACACTAAGCGGACTTCTTAGATTTTCGGCCTGTCAGCTTGGCAGTCCGGTTTCAAATCACGCACAGGGCGGTCTTCCGATCTATAGCTCTGCTGATGAGGCCTAATAGGCCGAAATGTACATACAGAGATTGATTTTTCTCGATTTGTTTAGCCATACATTTAATAGGTATTCCCGCCTAATTCATTATTAATTAATTAATACCAATTCTGCGCGAACTTTTATTTGGATGTACTAGTCTACGCACACAGACTGCACACAGACTGCACCTCTCTATAGGGGTAAGGACCCCCCAAATGGGTCCACCTGTTGGCCGTTGGGGCAACCTGTAATGCTTAAGGATGGTATCCTGGTAGATGAGCAGTCCAAGACATGCAGCACTCCACTTAGACCCTTACTAAGGCTAGACGGGCGGCCAATCGGCTGGCCAGATCAAGTCCTAGCATCTATGTGATTACCACAAAACTTATTACCACAAACTTATTGCCCTTATGGCAAACCCCAACTCTTTTTATCATATATGTGCTTGAAGGCGGTGACTGAGGGTCTTTATCTCCTGGGAAGTGGAGTACTCCTTCATCACCAGTGCTCCCTGGTCCATTCTGACCTAGAGTAGTAGTACCCGGTAAATCTGGTGAGTATGGAAGATGCGGTAAAGTTGTCCACCTGAATGAGGCGATTTTCACCCTTGTCCTGATGCTTGTGTGCGATCGAGCATTGTTATGCAGAAAGAGGACATTGTCGATTGACAAGTTGGGTCTTACTAGTCGGATTCTTGCTCTGAGCCTCGTTAGGGTCTCAATGTAGGCGTTAGTTTTATAAAAAGCACCACATGAAATAAAGAAAATAGCATTACATTTTGACTCACCCTCGTATATATATATATATATATATATATATATATATATATATATATATATATATAAAGAAATTTGAAAAAACAAGTGTTCCGAAAATGGGATGAATTTAATTCTCGATGTTTAAAACATTTCGGTTACATTGAACCTTCATCAGGATGTCTCTTGGGGTGAAGAAAATGATGGATGTTTTTATATGTGACAGGAGATGAAAATCTTTTTAGTTATGTAACTGTATTTGATCAGCGTTTTATTTTTGAAAGAAAGTCGCGATCTACTCACGCGAAGGTGTCATGACGCGTGACGCAACTCGAAGAAATGCAAAAGACGAGAAAAAGTATTAATGGACTGATTATTTTTAAGAGAACATAAGGGAAACAAAGTGGAAA
>CM042154.1:63960889-63975889 GCA_023376005.1 Doryteuthis pealeii
TTGGGGAGAATTGAAAAGCTTACTAGACACGACCTCAAGTCTCTTCGGTCTCTCTGCACAGAGGTCGACCTGTCGGCCGAGGTGTTAGAATACAACAACTGCACCTCTGCAGAGGGGTAAGACTCCCCCAATGGTGCCACCTGTTGGCCGTGGGTGGCTCCCCATGATGCTTAAGGATAGAACCCAGGTGGCTGAGCAGTCGATGACATGCAGCACTCCATTTTTGCCCTTATTTGGGCGAGACGGGCGGTTGGAGAGGCCCCCTCCGATCAATCGGCTTGTCCCGTCAAGCCCTAGCACCTATATGATTGCTCCGGAGGCGCGTTGTCTAATGGTTAGAGTAATAGTAAATGGACTCGTCGACACGAGTTCAATTCCTGGACGAAGCTGTTTGAATTCCCCTTTACCGCTAATACCCCTGTGAAAGGTATGAATCCAATTCTCCCTCCAGCTATGGGTAAATAGCAGGGCAGACTGGTCTATTTAACCCTGGCTAGATAACCAGTCTAGGAGAAGGAAAACTCTGAATTCAAAACTGTTAAACTCAAGAAACTGACCGTGCGTCACATCCTGCTCGTGCGGAGAGGTTGGTAAATATATATATATATGATTCCTCCGAACCTATTGACTTTCTGGCAAGCCCCAACCATTTTTATCATATGGGTGCTAGAAGGCAGTGGCTGAGGATCATTATGTCCTGGAATAACGTTAAACTCTATCTGATAGTAAGGTTCCAGTTTTGGCGGTTTGGGGAATGTGGAGCACTCCTTCATCACCATTGCTCTCTGGTCCACTCCGACCCGAAGTGGTAGTACCTGTTAGGGTTCCATCTATGGGTTAAATAGAAAAACATGAGTTTATAAAAAAAATTGAGTATCCGTTAAGAATTAATTCATTTAAAAACTTTGCCGGTATTAAATTACCCACTGAGATTGATATGCCGTAAAACCAAACAAACTGTACAGGAGTTTGTCAATATCTGATATGAGAATACTTCCCCTAGGAAGTAAACCCTGACCAAATATTCCAACAATAATGAAACATTGAGATAAATACAGAAGAAACATACTGGTTGGATATCGTCTAGGATAAACAGGTCCCCTCGTTATGGCTAAGCACTGGGCTAAACGAGGAAAGTAACCGTGTACCTTGCCCTAGTGATCCTACCGCAAGTAGTGTCACAAGGCTGGATACCCCACCAACCAGTAAAATGCTGGTCCCGGAATCCGGCAAAACTAAACAAGGACCACAAGAAAGAGAAATGATAACTTATCTAAGCGGTCCATTGAAGAGAGGAAAATAATTATCCTCTGTTTCATTTACTCAAGGCTTGAGAAGCGGGACAGAAGAAAAAATAGTATTTGAGGAGCAAATACAATTATCAATCCTACCAATAGAAAAATTAATTCCACCACGACACTCACACACACACACACACACACACACACACACACACACATACACACACATGCACCCCGCCACACTACCTAGGTAGCAATATCTCATCTACAGAAAGGCATGGACTGCTATTGACAGATTATCGATCATGTGCAAATCTGATCTCTCTGATTTGATAAAATAAGAAATTTTCTAAGCAGTAACCATGCCAGTGCTACTACACGGCTGCACCATTTGGACTATAACGGCATGTCTGGAAAAATCCTCATGGTGAGTGACTTGATTGCAAACTTAACTGACGCCTTCGGAGTTTATTCGGAGATAATACTTCTCTGAATTTTTTTTAGATGAGGCTTGATAATTTGGATTATTTGGATTATTGTTCGCATCTTTATTGTTATCTACACAACGTTTCGGCCGTTGAGCCATCCGGCCGGTTTCAGGTGTTTTTTGTCGGACTCGGGAACCTTCTTGAACTCGAGAACCTTCTCCTCTATCTCGAGAACCTTCGTGTCGAACTCGTGAGCCTTCATGTCGTAACCGGGAGCCTTCACAAAACTTCGAATCGAATCATATATTCAACCCACGGGGGTAGCCTGTTCTTATCCCCTTAACCATGACCGGGTAGAAGTGTTAAGCCGTTTTAATTATTCTATGTTACTGTCGACCTCGGTCAGGATTGAACATGCATAACTGTCACTTAGAACTGTATTAACTCAACGCCTATATCCGTTGCACCATGTGTTGAGTTCCAGAGTCCGACAAGAAATGCCTGAAGCAAGCTGGAGGGTACATCGGCCGAAATGTTGGGTAGATAGCAATAAAGATGAGTACAATAGTCCGAATAATCTAAATAATATAACTCAAGATAATAGTTTCTATTGAATTTACCTCAACCATTTTTCTACGTACACATAAAAACCTTACTAAGACATAAAGATTAAAATGTTGATTCTTTTTTGTTTTCGGTAAAAATAAATAAGACCCAACAGAATAGTAAGTGTACGATGTGTCGACACAGAGACGAAACTCTTAATTACATAATAAATAGCACAAAGAGAGTACAAGATGAAGCACGATTGGGTGGGAAAGATGATCCACTTGGAATTGTGCAAGCGATTAAATTTTGACCATATTATGAAATGGTATATTCACAAACCAGAATTCGTTCTAGAGAATGAGACACATAAGGACCTCTAGTATTCTGAAATACAAACGGAACAGCTAATCACTGCTAATTTCCCTACAAACGCATAAAAACCTTACTTACCTAATTAAGAAATTAAAAAATGTTGATTTTTTTATCTCTTCGGTAAAAATATATTTTCTATGAAACATTGAAGCCTAGGTATAATTTTCTATTAATAATGGAGATTCAGTCTCTATTTGTCTGTAACTAAAACTACGTCACTGCTTACGTCACAATTACCAAAATCGCCAATAAAGAACGATTAATGTTAAGATAAAAAAAAGTTGTTCATTATAATTCAACTCTTGAATCCTCTCCATTGTAATAAATAAACTATATATTATTCAAATAAACTATATGAACTATGAAATTAATTAAAAAATTGTATTACTTTAAATGGAAAAAAATTATTTGAAAAATTTGTAATCAATTTTATGAAATCATTTTTTACTCTAGCCTTTTTTTTTCAGTAACAAGAAGTTAACTATAAGTTTACAAATAAATAAGTACGTTTTATGTGTAAAATAATTTAAGTGTAAAACATTAAAAATGATTACTTTATTAATAGGTGCGCGCAACATTTGATTTAAGAGAGACAGAACTAAGTTTCATTTTTATTGCTTTATTATTTGTTTTTACTCATTTGATAAATGTGATGATTTTACTTACTTATGATAAAAGCCCTCTGACATTGAATGTTTAAATCCACCCCATTTAGGCAATATCTTTCAAAAATACATGTTTATATTGCCCAGCGGTCGTTTTTAGGCTAGTACGCATAAAACCTTACTACGAAATGAAGATTAAAATGTTAATTCTTTTTTCTCTTCGGTAAAAATACATTTTCTATGAAATACTGAAGACTTGGTATAATTTCTATTAATAATGGAGATTCGATCTCTATTTGTCTGTAATTAAAACTAAGTCACTGCTTACGTCATAATTATCAAAACCGTTAATAAAGAACAATTAATGTTAATAAAATAGATAAAATGTGTTCCTTATAATTCAAAGTATATATTATTTTAGCGGGCGTTTTTATGCTAGTACGCATACAAACCTTACTAAGAAATTACCTTTAGGCACCCCTTTTTGATCTCGATTAAGAAAGGACATGTTTTACATTTACACCGTCAATATCCGATTTTAGATTTGTTTTAAATTATAAAACTAACCCCTAACCCAAACTCCTAACCTTAACCCTAACCCCTAACCCACAACCGGATATTGACGCTGTAAATGAAAAACTTTCTTAATCGAGATCAAAAAGGGGTGCCTAAAGGTGATATGGTCCAGAAATAGTGATTAGAATGTTGTTGTTTTTGTCTCTTCGGTAAAAATACATTTTCTATGAAACATCGAAGTCTTGGTATAATGTTATCACTGATTATAGATATGATTAACACACGCTTCTGTCGTGATACATCACGGAATGATTAAAAGAAAAAGTGACAACTTAAAAAATCAATGAATTCAATATGAATATGATTCGTGTATCAAAGAAAAGTTTCAATAATCTTGTAATCCGTGATTCTAAATTTCATTAAAACTATTTTCTTTAGATTACAGGTGCATATTTTTATAAACATTATTTTCCTTATGAAATTAGTCGGACCTTTCAGAAATCACAGCGGGTCGCATTAAGCTCATCATTTGTCTAGACAATATCTAATTAGATTTGAGTATTGACAACTAATTTTATAATTTACTAAGCTTAATAACTATTAGATACTAGAAGCGGCTACCGGCATCGCCTCGGTAGAGTTGGGAGGGGTTAAAATAGGTAGTCTTGCAGATCGATTATTGATGAATCACTAATCAGAAATATAATAAAGATTTGAGTATTGACAACTAATTTTATAATTACTAAGCTTATAAACTATTAGATACTAGAAGCGGCTACCCGGCATCGCCCCGGTAGACTTGAGAGGGGGGTAAAATGGTAGTCTTGCAGATCGATTATTGATGAATCACTAATCTAGACAATATCTAATTAGATTTGAGTATTGACAACTAATTTTATATTTACTAAGCTTATAAACTATTAGATACTAGAAGCGGCTACCCGGCATCGCCTCGGTAGAGTTGGAGGGGGTTAAAATAGGTAGTCTTGCAGATCGATTATTGATGAATCACTAATCTAGACAATATCTAATTAGATTTGAGTATTGACAACTAATTTTATAATTTACTAAGCTTATAAACTATTAGATACTAGAAGCGGCTACCCGGCATCGCCCGGTAGACTTGAGAGGGGGGTAAAAATAGGTAGTCTTGCAATCGATTATTGATGAATCACTAATCTAGACAATATCTAATTAGATTTGAGTATTGACAACTAATTTTATAATTTACTAAGCTTATAAACTATTAGATACTAGAAGCGGCTACCCGGCATCGCCTCGGTAGAGTTGGGAGGGGGTTAAAAATAGGTAGTCTTGCAGATCGATTATGATGAAATCACTAATCTAGACAATATCTAATTAGATTTGAGTATTGACAACTAATTTTATAATTTACTAAGCTTATGAACTATTAAATACTAGAAGCGGCTAACCGGCATCGCCTCAGTAGAGTTCAGAGGGGGTTTAAAAAGGGTAGTCTTGCAGATCGATTAGTATGAATCACTAATCTAGACAATATCTAATTAGATTGGAGTATTGACAACTAATTGTATGATTTGATATGAACTATTGAATACTAGAAGCGGCTACCCGGCATCATCTCGGTAGAGTTGAGAGGGGGTTTAAAATTGGTACTCTTGCTGATCGATAATTGATGAATCACTAGTCTAGAAATATCTAATTAGATTTGAGTATTGACAATTATTTTCATAATTTACTAAGCTTATGAACAATTAAATTCTAGAAGCGGCTACCCGGCATTGCCCCGTAGAGTTGGGAGGGGTGTTAAATAAAAAAAAAAGGTAGTCTTGCAGATCGGTTATTAGTGAATCGCAAGTTGGATCCACGCAGGACCCTCTCACCCTTTAAATCCCTACGTAAAAATGAACTTTTGGTGATCTAGACACTCTAAAAGGAAAAATTAATGTCTACTATCTAAAATATTAAATTCAAAAAAGGAAATCCATGCTGTTATCATTTAAACTTGTTTTTTATCTATCCTCATGAATATAAATGGTATCTTCATTATTCTTGCTCAAAAAGCAAGATCTGGTTATAGTGAATGTGCATATGTATATTTACTTTGTCATTAATTGTTTTATTTTCACAGATTCCTCCGGATATGATAATAATGGCTGTCAACTCGATTTCGAGTAGCATTTGACACTCTATCCTTGTGTTTTCTCAGATGACTCACCAGGCTAGTCCTGGAGAGACATACTCTTCCATATAAACTACATGTTGGAACTTCTCTTGTTGCTGGGCTGAAATGTTTAATTCAGTTGAACTCAAATTCTTTCACAGACAGGTAGAGGGTGGCTCTTCAGCCAGGTCTATTACAAGCTAGCTTCTCCCAGTCCTCCACAGCAATAGCAGTGTTCTTTAGAGTGTCCTTGAGACAGTCCTTAAATCTCCGGATATACACACATACATACATACAAACTGCCTTTATATATATAATATATATAAATATATAATATATATAATATTATATGTGTGTGTTGTGTGTGGTATATATATGTATATTATATATATATATATATATATATATTGATATAATAGATGGATAGATAGATAGATAAAATTGATGATAAGTGATTGATTTGGTTTCTTCTTTAATGGCATCTTTCTTTCTTTTTTCCTTTTTTGGATTTTACGGCATGCCAACCCCGTGTTGAGTTATTTATTCTCTTTATTCTTGATAGGCAATAAAAATATTTTTAACGTATATATATATATATAATATATATAATATATTATTATATATATATTATGGGATTACCTATTAAATTTAAGGCTAAACAATTGATATATATATATATATATATATATATATATATATATATATATATATATATATATATATATATATATATATAATATATATATATATAATATATATATATATATATATATATATATATATATATATATATATATTATATATACACCCAAGCGTGTTGGTAGATCCTTGCGGAGAGAAAAAACCCAGCAGAAAGTTTGATTGTAAAAATATACTACCAAACATCAACAGGAAGAAAAAAGAATTTTGAAAAAAAGAAGGACCAAGATATTCGTACCAACAAAAAATAATCTATTGGTACAGTATTTGGCCAAAAAAAAACAATTTATATGTATATATATGTATATAAGATATATATATATTCATATAACCGCTAGGAGAAAGTTAATAAATAAAAAGTGCTCGATACCTAAGTAGAGCCAATAATAAAGATAATCTAATGAGTCAGACGAACCTACATATATATATATATATAATTACCAAAATATCCAAACGAAAAATACGCACATTTTGCGCAAAGAAAATAACAAACAAAACTTCAAATACTAGAAGCTTTATTCATCAAACAATACAAACCATCCTTAAATAAAATTAATTTTCAATGCAGTACTCACATTTTAAAATGCCTATAATACTTTTCCCTATCAATTTCCCTCCTTCTAGTCTCCACGTCTCTTAATATACTAAATTGAAAAAAACTTGAACATAAACACATCACCCCTGATGATGGCACTTCGAAGTGCCGAAAGTACTCGGGATAAGAACTTCGGTGGACTAATCTACGGTTTCCATCCAAATGTAAAAAATTTGGCCAGAAAGCTTGAAAAGACCATAAATAAAATTGTTAAACAGGAGACGTGCCTTTTGTTTAATTCTACATGTATTAATATATATATATATATATATATATATATATATATATATATAATATATATATATATATTCCTGTGCATGCGTATTTATATGTAGATATATATCTATTGGCATGTGTGTGGGATTGATGTGTGTGTGTGTGTGTGTGTGTGTGTGTGAATTAAAATTGAAAGAACTCTTAATTCACTCAAAGGTTAGATTTCTTTTTCCCCGTTGGGTTTAGCTAAAGGCAACTCTAAAATGAAGGTGAAATCTTCAGAATCTCGTAAATGCTTCGTGGCTGGCAACTGCTCGAGGTGCGAGCACTGAAGAAGAAGAAAAAAAAAGAAGGACAGAAAGAAAAAAGAAAGAAAGAAAGAAAGAAAGAAAGAAAGAAAGAAAGAATGTTTAATGATCTGTAAATAAATAAAAATTCTGAAGAAGAACAAGAAGTAGAGAAAAAATAATCTACGATAGCAACAAAAGAATAATTGCTTATGGAGTTGAGAAAAGGCGCGCGAAAATGTGGATAAGGAAAGTATAGGAGTTAAATAGAGGAAATTGAAATAAAATCTGAAGAGAAAGCGGTTTAAAATGCGTGGGATGCAAGGGATTAAGTGCAATTTTATCTATTAAATTAAGATAGAGGAAAACGAAAAAAAAATGACATATGAAACAGCTATGGGTTTGCCTCTTATGACGAAGTGCGATTACGTCATAGATCACACGCCACGCCCTCTTCATATCTTTTTTTCATTATAAGTAGATTGGCGGTGAAAATAGCGAAAAGGACTTATCGGATCATTAAACTCATTTATATATATATATATATATATATATATATATATATAAGTGATGGTAAGGAAATTAATCCGACGGTATAAGTATAGATAAAAGAATATGAAAACACACAATGCTGTTAAAAATTCTATATCATATTCATAGCTGATATTGAACAATATTTCGATTTATAAAAATCATCTTCAGAGCGTGTGTTTTATTCAGGACTCATAAATCGAAATATTGTTCAATATATACTTATATATATATATATATATATATATATATATATATGTGTGTGTGTGTGTGTGTGTGTGTGTGCGTGCGTGTGTGTGTGTAGAGAGAGAGAGAGAGTGTGTGTGGTGTGTGTTCAATGATCTAGCAATCACTGTGGGTTTTCATTTCTCTCAGGGAGAGGTTTATCTATCTATTTATCTATCTATCTATATGTGTTTCTTTTTAATATATCTTGAACAATTAACTATCTATCTACCTATCTATTTATCTACCACAGTAGATTCTATTAGTCTCGGTGGAGAGATTAACTATCACATCTATCTAGCTTGAACAATTCTTTTTTATCTATCTATCTATCTATCTATCTATAAATATTGTTCTTTCTATCTTAATCAATTCTTCTTTTTTTAAATCTATCAACCTATCTATCTACCACGTTAGATTCTATTCATCTCATGGGAGGGGTTATCTATCAAAATCTATTCTATTCGTCGTGGGGGAAGTGTTATTCATCTATATATCTATCTATTACTCCCTCAATATGTATTATCTATCTCCCTCAATATGTATCATCAGTATTTGATAGAATCAACTTTACAGATAGATAGATAGATAGATAGATAGATGATAACGGGAGGAAATAGAAGAAATAACTGAATATATATATATATATATGTGTGTATATATATATATATATATATATAGATAGATAGATAGATAGATAGATAGATAGATAGATAGATAACGGAGGAAATAGAAGAAATAACGGGATAGATAGATTTTAACATATATATATAACTATATATATATATATATATATATATATATATATTATAATGAACATCTGATGAACTTTATCAAGACAACCCAATAAAAAGTAAAAAAATAAGTTTAAAAATTTTTTTTAAAAGCTATAAATTCAGCTATGGACTTTATTAGTAAACCACCCAAAAACAAAACACCTGTTTAAAAGACTAATATTAAAAAAGAAATGGAAGAGGAGGTGAAATACTCATTGTATGTATATATAACACATCATGCAAAAATTAATTTTCATATTATCAAAAGCCTGAAGAAGATACAAGATCTTGAAACACGTGTTGCATATGTAAAACAAAAAGAATTTTAAAATTTTCTGAGAACAAATACATTTCGCAGACCTATATATATATATATATATATATATATTTATATATATATATATATATATATATATATTATAGAGAGAGAGAGAGAGAGAGAGATAGATAACGGGAGGAAATAGAAGAAATAGCGGGATAGATATATATTAACAGAGATAGATAGATAGATAGATAGATAGATAGATAGCGGAAATATTGACTATTTAATACTTAAAGTTGTTTGCGCACATTTATGAGATCAAGTATTTCTATCTAATACAGCTTGCACACTCAAATGCTTTCACCTATTCCTACCAAATACTGATAATTTTTACACAATTATATGGTCGCCCTGTCGGCTGGGACAGAAGAATACACCGACTGTACATTTTCCAAGGCTTACAATCCCACCAATGGGGTCACCTATTAGCCGTGGGTGGCGGCGACCCGTGATGTTTAAGGATGTAAACCGGGTGGATGAGCAGTCCATGACATGCAACAGTCCACCTTGGCCATTACTTAAGTAAGTGGTCAGTGAGCCACCCTCCGTCAATCGTTGGTTACATCAAGCCCTAACACCTATATAATTGTCCAAATCCTATTGCCCGCCCTGTCGGCTGGGGCGTTAGAATGCTCCGACTGCACCTCTGCAGAGGGGTAAACTCCCCCAATGGGGCCACCTGTTGGCCGTGGGTGGCGACCCGTGATACTTAAGGATAGAACCCAGGTGGATGAGCAGTTCATGACTTGCAATACTCCACTTTGGCCCTATCTTGGGCTAGACGGGCGGTCGGAGAGGCCCCCTCCGATCAATCGGCTGGTCACATCAAGCCCTAGCACCTATATGATTTTCCCAATCCTATTGCCTTATGGCAAGCCCAAGCCCTTTTTATCATATATGTGCTAGAAGGCGGTGGCTGCGGGTCTACATGTCCTGGGAATGACGTTAAACTCTATCTGATGGTGAGGTTCCAGTTTTGGAGGTTTGGGGAATGTGGAGCACCCCATTCATCACCATTGCTCCCTGGTCCACTCTGACCCGGAGTGGTAGTACCTGTTAGGGTCCCATCTATGGGTTAAATAGAAAAATGTATTTATAAAAAATTGTATTATCCATTAAGAATTGATTTATTTCAAAACTTTATCGGCATTAAATGACCCACTGAGGTTGATATGCCGTAAAACAAAACAAACAAAAAAAAATCCATTGCCTTTATGACCAACCTTAACCCTTTTTATCAGATATATATTTACCAAACCCTCCGCACGAGCAGAATACGACACAAGGTCAATTTCTTAAGCGGAGTTTAACAGGTTTGAATTCAGTGTTTGCCTTCTCTTAGACTGGTTACCTAAACATGGTTAAAGCCCAGTCCGCCCTGCTAATTACCAGAGCTGGAGGGAGATTTGGATTCATACCTTTCCCAGGGGTATTAGCGCCATGGGAAGTGCAAACAGCATCGTCCAGTTCATTTGCTACGACCATTACACATTACACCACACGCCTCGCTTTTTATCATATATGTGCTTGAAGGCTGAGGCTGAGGGTCTTGATGTACTTTTTAAATATTGAACTATTTCGCAATAGCTCTTAAGTAAACATATCCAACGTTGTAATAATTAAATCATACAGTGGTATATCCAAAGGTCCTGCTAGTGTCAAGAACTGCAACTGACCAAAGTAAAGTAAAAGTAAGTAAAGTTGTCGGGGTGGCCTAAAGTCGGTATCAGACAATCAGCGAGGGAGTCTATCCCCTTTTCATTAGCGCTAGACCTAGGAGATTGTTTTTGTGTCTGAGGCGGCGCGCCACACCTGCCATCAGCTCTTTAATTTACCACACAGATCCCTGTGCTACTCATACGCTGAGTTGGCGAGGGCCGGTATCGAACTAGGACACCTTGTGGTTTCTTGCCGAACGCTCTACCGACTGAGCTAACCCGGCCCTGCAACTGACCAAAAGTAGCTCAGAAATTTTAACAGAAATGTCTTATCGATTATTGACTAGTTTGAAATAATTAAGATGTTGAAAAAATGAAAATAAATATTGACTTCCAAATTTAACATTGAGTTTTCTACACTTTTCACACCGTGTTACTTTATCCAAACCTCACCGGCTGTGACACAAGGTCATTTTTTTTTAGTTGGGTAAAGTTGGTTAGGATTCAGAAAAACACAATTTAAAAAAAAAGGAAATCTCATTATGATCCACCACACACACACACACACATATATACGCACACATATATATATGAGGATTATGATCCTCATATATATATAAGTGTGCATATGTATGTGTGTAGGTGGATCATAATGATCAGAAATTTATCTATATATATATATATATCCCATATCCTATATTTACTAATGCCACTATAATGTATACGCTAAAGTGGCAATTGGACGCTATATGTGCACACACACACACACACACACACACACATATATATATATACATATATATATGTGTGTGTGTGTCAATTGAAGAAACTTGGACCAAAAATTATGTTACATTACCAGTATATTTTTTATTAGTAAATTATCCAAGAGTGCTTAATATATCCTGAACCAATAAGCTGTAATAATTGTAGAGCAATTATGGGTCTCCCACGGTTTCGATCTCAAATAGATCTCTTCGGGACCTGAAGAGATCTATTTGAGATCGAAACCGTTATAGACCCATACTGTTTTGGCAATAATATATATATATATATATATATATTATATATATATATATATATACCGTCGTGTATATACCTTTGAGGGAAGTATCATTTTGTGAATAATTTTGTTATGAATACGTTGGTAAATTTCTGAGAATTATCGAATTAATTTATGAGTTTGCTTGTTTATGTCCTGTATGTGTGAGTGCGTGTGTCTGTATCTTGTGTGTGTGTGTGTGTGTGTGTGTGTGTGTGTGTGTGTGTGTGCATTTATGTGTGTGAGTGTGTGCCTTCATTTGTGTGTGTGCGTGTGCGCGCGTGTGTATGTAAATGTTACTTAGTGCATTGAAATCATTTTCATCATTTTGTCAAATTTCTTGATATATAAATACAAAATCTGAAATTCTAATACTTTTTAGCATTTAATTTAATTTAATTTTTTGAGTCTTTAATTTTTGCCGATTCTTTAGATTCTGCAGATGATGGCAAATGGAAATAAATCCAATTACGGCTTATCAAGAATCTTGTCGATAATATCTTAATGAAAACAATAAAACTATAATAATATACAACACTATGAACTTAGGATTGTGATGATCATGAATTTGAAGAGTTTTCTGAACTATTAGAAAGATAATTAGTCAAATACTTAATATCAAATAATCAGGGAGATGATGATGATGATAATAAGGATAAAATTGGATTGAAAGAAGAAGAAGAAGAAGAAGAAGAAGAAGAAGAAGAAGAAGAATATATAGGCGTGAAAAGATGAAGAAGAAAGGGGTGATGCATAAGTAAGAAGAAGAAGAGAAGAAGAAAAGAAGAAGAAGAAGAAGAAGAAAGAAGAAGAAGAAGAAGAAAGAAGCGTGAAAGAGAAGAAAAGGGGTGATGAGAAGAAGAAGAGAAGAAAGAAGAAGAAGAAGAAGAAGAAGAAGAAGAAGAAGAAGAAGAAGAAGAAGAAGAAGAAGAAAAAGAAGAAAGGGGTGATGTGACATAGGAGAAGAAGAAGAAGAAGAAGAAGAAGAAGAAGAAGAAGAAGAAAGAGAAGAAGAAGAAGAAGAATATAAGCGTGAAAAAGATGAAGAAGAAAGGGGTGATGTGACATAGTATAGAAGAAGAAGAAGAAGAAGAAGAAGAAGAAGAAGAAGAAGAAGAAGAAGAAGAAGAAGAAGAAGAAGAAGAATGGGAGAACACAAATGAAAGAGTAAGATAAGAAGGAAAAAGAGGAGAAAGGGGATGAATGAGAGGAGAACAAAAAGAAACAAAAAGGAAAAAACAAGGATGAAAATAAGAATAAGTATAAAAAAGATGAAGGATTAAAGAATGGTAAATAATGAATGAAAACGGGAAGAATAAGGTTGTAGAGGGAAGATTAAGAAAGAAAAGGGGAACAAAAAGAATATAAGGGAGAGAAAAAGAAAGAAAGAATGAAAGAAAGGAGAATAAAAACGAAAAACGAGAAGAGCAATAATGAATAAAAAGAGGATAAGAATAAAACGGAGGAGAGCAAGGATGAAATAGAAGAGAACAAGTAGGAAAAATTGGAGAGCAAGAATGAAAGAAAGTGGAATAATAAAGAAAAAGGGGATAAAGTAGAAAATAGAGAAAAGATAACAGGGACGAAAGAAAGAGAGACTAGGAAAATTAGAGATCAAGGTTGAAAGCGAGGAGAATAAGGAAAAAGGAGAGAACAAGGATGATAGTGAGAAGAATAAGTAGAAAAATTTGAGGGCAAGGGAGGAGAATAATAAGGGATGAGAAAAAGGAGAACAAGTTTGAAAGAGAGAAGAGATTACAAAGAAGAAATAGAGGAAAACATGTTGGAAAAATAGGAGAGCAAGAATAAAGGGAGGAGAAAAATTGACAAAAAGGGAAGAGCAAGGATGAAAATGAGGAGAAATTAGGAATTCAAGTAGGAAGAATTGGAGAAAAATTATGAAGGAGAGGAGAATAATAAAGAAAAGAGAGAACAAGTTTTAAAGAGAGAAGAGAGAACAAGGACGTAAGAGAGGAAAACAAGTAGGACAAATAGGAGAGCAAGGGTGAAAGAGAGGAGGAAAAGGGAGAAAAGGGGAGAGTAAGGATGAAAATGAGGAGTACAAATACGAATAATTGGAGAACAAGGATGAAAGAGAGGTTAATAATAAATAAAAGGAGAACAAGTGTGAAAGAGATACGAGAGAATGAAAGAAAGTAAAACAAGTAGGAAAATAGGAGAGCAAGGGTGAAAGAGAGAGGAAAAGGGAGAAAAGGGGAGAGTAAGGATGAAAATGAGGAGTACAAATACGAATAATTGGAGAACAAGGATGAAAGAGAGGTTAAATAATAAATAAAAAGGAGAACAAGTGTGAAAGAGATACGAGAGAATGAAAGAAAGTAAAACAAGTAGGAAAAATAGGAGAGCAAGGGTGAAAGAGAGGAGGAAAAGGGAGAAAAGGGGAGAGTAAGGATGAAAGTGAGGAGAACAAATACGAATAATTCGAGAGCAAGGATGAAAGAGTTTAATAATAAATAAAAAGGAGAACAAGTGTGAAAGAGATACGAGAGAATGAAAGAAAGTAAAACAAGTAGGAAAAATAGGAGAGCAAGGGTGAAAGAGAGGAGGAAAAGGGAGAGAAGGGGAGAGTAAGGATGAAAGTGAGGAGAACAAATACGAATAATTCGAGAGCAAGGAAGAAAGAGAGATTAATAATGAAAAAAAGGGGGGAGAACAACGTTGAAGGACAAGATCGAAAAAAGGATGAAGAAAAATGGAGAAGAAAAAGAAAATAAGAGAAATAGAAAAAAGATAACGAATATGAAAATTATCAACAGTCGCTATTGAAAAAAAAACAA
>CM042154.1:63978389-63980889 GCA_023376005.1 Doryteuthis pealeii
ATCCACAAATGTGGAGATGTGTAGTGTGATGGTTGCTGTGGTTGACAGGGCGAGACGAGTTCATACCCAGGACGAGGCTGTTTGCATTTCACATAGCACTAATACACTTTGTAAAAGTACAAATCCAACTATTCTCAATCCAACTATGGGTTAGTGGCAGGGCAGATTGGCACCTTTAACCTTGGTATGGCAACCGCTCTAGGAGAAGAAAAACTCTGAATTTCAACAAAAGAGGCTCTAGTCAAAACTACTTTGAGAGCAGCTCCTACCCCTCCATCTCCTATTTATTATTATTATTACATTATTATTATTATTATTATTATTATTATTATTATTATTATTATTATTTCACACCTTTCGTAGCTGGTGGTTCACTGGAGGCTGAGTGACAGCAAATCTCCTCAGGTCTCTGGACTCTTCTGAGTATTCTAGCGATCTTAACAGTGCTGTAGTTTGGATGGTCTCGATTCTTCCACTGATTTCCAATTCACCCAAATTATTATTATGGGGACCGTTCCAAGGGCACCAAGTACAATTGGTACGACCTTCACCTTCATGTTCCACAGTTTCCTCAGTTCTCTGACAAAGTCAAATTATTTGTTTATCTTTTAACTTTCTTTCATTTTCATTCGGTGGTCGACCAGGACGGCAAAATAGGCGAGATGACAGGTTCTCTTCTTGTCGATCAATATTAGGTCCGATTATTATTATTACTAGCAAATATATGCACCCTCCGGGTGCAAGTATTTAAGTTTTAATGTAATAAAATATTGTATTAAATTAGAAAGGCTAATGAAACTAAATAAGAATACAGATAAAAAGATTTGAAACAGAGGGAGTTTAATAAAAGATTTGAAACAGAGGGAGTATAATAAAAAATGGAACAACTGAAACTTACTCTTCCATCACTCTCGTCTTTCATTGTTATTTTTTCGAATTTAAGTATTTAGTTAAAAGAGGAAGTGAAGAATAAAATGACAGTTATTTTATCTTGTTAATGGATTTCATTAAAAGATTCATTGAAGAGATTTTTGCTTATATTCATTAAAATAAAACCAAACAGTTAGAAATCAATAATACTAAGCACATATTTATTAAATTCGATTTTTTAATATTAATATGCAAATTAGCCTTCCCGTTCACATTGTAAAGCGCTATTTAGTTGTATATATAAATATAATTGCATGTTGTTAGTATGTAGACATAGTTAACAGTATTAATAATGTAAGACAATTTTATTAATAATTGAGGTTTAGATAAATATAAAATCATAGAGAATGTGATGTCAATAACTAAGAGAATTGTGACTTGAGTAGGAATATAGTTTCGGTTACAGACGGAAAAGCACACAATCTCCATTATAATAAGATTATTATTATTATTATTAGTAGTAGTAGTATTTCACTTCATGCGAGTTTTTCTGACCAGCGTAAGCTGATGGTCTTGCACGTGAGTCTGAGTGACAACAAGTCTTCTCGGGTATCCAGGATTTTCTGAGTATTCTAGCGGATCTTAATAATGCTGTTGTCTGGATGGCCTTGTTGTTTCCTCTGATTTCCAATTCCTCTAGTCTGTTTTCTAAACTTTTGGTTACCATCCCAATGGCATCAATTACGATTGGTATCACTTTCACACTCATATTCCACTTTTTTTCCATTCTCAAGGTCAAATTATTTGTTTATCTTGTCGTTTTCTTTCATCTTCACTCTATGATCTGCTAGGACTGCAAACTTCGCCTGTTGACAAATTCTCTTCTTTTTTTTTGTTAATCAATACTTGGTCTGATCTCCGAGCTGGGATAAGGTGATCCGTCTTTATCTCGAAGTCCCAGAGAATATTGTGCGTCTCATTCTCAAGAACAGATATACCATTTTGTTGTATGGTCAAAAAATTTTTTTTGTATAATTCCCAGTGGATCACCTTTCCATCCCAGCTTTAATACAAAGCCTAGCTTTGTATTCCGTTGTGCTAGTTTGCTACAATCGGTTAATACATGGTTTGTGGTCTCATCTCTGTCACCACATAGTCTACATTTACGCTGGAGTCTGATTTATTATTATTATTATTATTATTATTAATTATTATTATTATTTTATTTACTCCTTTTGAGTTTTCACATCAGTGTTAGCTGATGGTCTTTCACTGGAGTCTGAGTGACAGCAAGTCTGCTCAGGTCTCCAGGACTCTTCTGGGTATTCTGGGAGATTGCAGCAGTGCAGTGTTCTGAATGGTTTCAATCCTTCCTCTGATATCCAAACTTTTCAAGCCCTTTTCTAATCCTTTTGGGACTGTTCCAAGTGCACCAACTACAATTGAAAACTTTCACTTTCATATTCCATAACTTTTTCAGTTCTTTGGCGAGGTCCCATATTTGTCATTTTTTTCATTTTCCTTTAACTTCACCCTGTGATCTGCTGGCACTGCAAAATTCCACCAGTTGACAAGTTCTTTCTTTTTTGTTAATCAACACTAGGTCTGGTCTTCTTGCTGCGATAAAGGT
>CM042154.1:63985889-64010889 GCA_023376005.1 Doryteuthis pealeii
TTAAACCTCAATTATTGATAAAAATTGTTTTACATCATTAAGACTGTTGACCATATCTACATACTAATAACATGCAATTGTATTTATATATACAACAAAATAGCGATTTACAGTGTGAATGGGAAGGCTAATTTGCATATTGATCTTAAAAATTTGATTTTGATAAATATATGCTTAGTATTATTGATTTCTAATTGTTTGGTTTTATATTATTGAATATGAGCAAAAATCTCGGGAATAAATCTTAAAAGAAATCCATTAACAAAAAGAAATAACTGTAATATTATTCTTGACTTCCTATTTTAACTAAATAGTTAAATTAGGAAAAATTACCAATGAGAGACGGGAGTAATGGAAAATGATGGAAGAGTTAGTTTCAAAGTTGTTCTATTTTTCAATCATACCCCCTCTGTTCGAAAATTATTTATCTGCATTCTTATTCAGTTTCATTAGCATTTCTAATTTAATATGATATTTTATTATATTAAAACTTAAATACTTGCACCCGGAGGGTGCATATATTTGCTAGTATAGATAAATAACCTTGAAATTAAAATGGGTCATCATGGTTAATCGTAATGTATTAACCAAAATAATTTATTAGATAAGGTTGTCCTTAATTAATCAATTATTTTGATTAATTCATTATGATTAACCCTGATGATCCATTTTGGTGGGACTTAAGTAGGTTATCTATCTTTATCGTTATACTATATATATATATATAATATATGATTGGTCTACTACCACATCTAAGATTATGAGCAATATATCAATATTCCTGTCTTGACTTTTTACCAGTAAGTAAACTTTAGAATATTTTATACTTTAAGCACGAACTGAACTATTCAATTGAATCTCAATAACCTAATAACCATGTACAGTTTTGAATTGAATAAAAATTCTATTCATCTTTTTTATTAGAGCGGTCGTTGCATAACACACACAAACACACACACATACTCACACACACATACACACACACATTTATATATATACACACTCACACACATACACACACATATATATATATATATACATATATATACACACACATATATATACACACGCACACACACACACACATACACACACATACACATACACACACACACACACACACACATATATATTATATATATATATATATATATATATATATATATATATATATTATTTTTAACTTCTAGGTGTGAAAGAAAACCTAGATTACCCAGTTTTCAAAATAAATTTAAAAAATCAAATTGATATCTGGTGAAAATCTTTTTTAAATGAAAAGACCAGCGCATACGTACTTTCATCAGTATCATATGTAGTGGTCAAAAGAAGAAAAAAAAACAGCGAGGAAGTTTTCTAAGATATATAAGTAAAAAAACTACTAAGCTAAGTAGAGCATAATTATAAGTACCTACATGAGTCAGACACTATCTACCTAGGTTTCACCAAATACGGGTGAAACCTAGGTAGAGAGTGTCTGATTCAGGTAGATCCTGATATATATATATATTATATATATATATATATAATTATATATATATATATATATATAAGTTAAAAGAAAGGAAATGAATCCGACAATATGAGTAAGAAAAGGTGGAATGAAAACATCACACAATGCTGTTAAAGAAGAAAACAATTTATAATATAATCATAGCTGATACTGATCAATATTTCGATTTTACAAAAATCATCATCAGAGCTCATTCACTCCCGGGAGTATATATATATATATATATATATATATATATATATATATATATATATATATATATACTAGCAAATATATGCACCCTCCGGGTGCAAGTATTTAACTTTTAATGTAATAAAATATTGTATTAAATTAGAAAGGCTAATGAAACTAAATAAGAATACAGATAAAAAGATTTGAAAGAGAGAGAGTATAATAAAAGATTTGAAACAGAGGGAGTATAATAAAAAATGGAACAACTGAAACTCACTCTTCCATCACTCTCGTCTTTCATTGTTATTTTTTCTAATTTAAGTATTTAGTTATAAGAGGAAGTAAAGAATAAAATGACAGTTATTTTATCTTGTTAATGGATTTCATTTAAGATTCATTGATGAGATTTTTGTTTATATTCATTAAAATAAAACCAAACAGTTAGAAATCAATACTAAGCACATATTTATTAAATTCGATTTTTTAATATTAATATGCAAATTAGCCTTCCCGTTCACACTGTAAACCGCTATTTTGTTGTATATATAAATATAATTGCATGTTGTCAGTATGTAGACATAGTTAACAGTATTAATAATGTAAGACAATTTTTATTAATAATTGAGGTTTAGATAAAAATACAATCATGGAGAATGCGATGTCAATAACTAAGAGAATTGTGACTTGAGTAGGAATATAGTTTCGGTTACAGACAGAAAAACACACAATTTCCATTATAATAATACATATATATATATATATATATATATATATATAAAAAATGTGTGTATGTGTTTTTCCACACGCAGGTGTGTGTGTGTGGTATTTACGCTATTGTTGATATGAGATAAAATCGAAAAAGGCGTTCAGATTGTTTCACGATTATAAATAGAGAATGTAAACACAATATAATATAGATCAGTATATATATATATATTATATATATATATCTTATTATAATGGAGATTGTGTGTTTTTCTGTCTGTAACCGAAACTATATTACTACTCAAGTCACAATTTCCTTAGTTATTCACGTCACATTCTCCATGATTCTATTTCTATTTAAATCTCAATTAATAATAAAACTGTTTGACTTTATTAATACTGTTGGCCTTACCTAAATACTAATAACATGCAATTGTATTTATATATACAACAAAATACCAGTTTTCAGTGTAAACGTAAAGCTAATTTGCATATTGATATTAAAAAAACTGATTTTAATAAAAAATATGCTTGGTATTAGTGATTTCTAATTGTTTGGTTTTATCTTAATGAATATGAGCAAACATCTCGAGGATAAATCCTAAAAGAAATACATTAACAAGAAGAAATAACTTTAATTTTATTCTTTACTTCCTATTTTAACTAAATAGTTAAATTAGCAAAATTTAGCATTCTTAATTAGTTTCATTAGCCTTTCTGATTTAATCTAATATTTTATTACATTTAAACTTAATTACTTGCACCCGGAGGGTGCATATATTTGCTAGTATATATAAATAGAAAAGTAATGGAAAAGTTCCTGCAGAAGGAGGACATTGTCGATTGGCAAGTTGGGTCTTACTCGTCGGATTCTTGCTCTGGGCCTCGTTAGGGTTTCAATGTAGGCCTTCGATTTTATATAAAAACAACTTCACGTGAATTAAAGAAAATGGCATTACTTTTTGACTCAGCCTCGTAAAATTCTTGTTATGAATCTGTTTTTATTACTAGTAAGAATAAGTAAAGTTGGCGGAGTGGGCTATTGTCGGTATCAGCCGGAAAGCGAGGGAGTCAATCCTCTGTTCGATACCGCTAGACCAGGAGGATTGTTTTTTGTTGAGGTGGAACGCCATACCTACCATCAGTTCCCCACATTACCCACAGATCTGATTACACAATCTGTGCTATTCATTCGCTGTTGGCGGGGACTGCTATCGAACCAGGAATCTTGCGATTCCTAGGTGGGATCTCTTTTCATATTTTTTCTCAAATGATACGAAATATATGCTGTGTAAAACAATTGATATAATTTGAGATGAGGGTGTATAAGAAAATATTATATCATTTCGTAATCTAGAAACTTAACCAATCCTCGTTCAAATTATCTCAAATTTAACAGCATGTGTAGAAACAATGCTAAATTATGTTTATTGTTTAATTTTTTTCCCTTCTTTTTAAGTATCGAAATGCCATTCATTAGAAGAGAAAAAGCGTAGAATTTTGTTCGTACACATGCTGTTAGAATTTCATATCCTTTAAACAAGAATTGGTCAAGTTATTAGATTACGAAACAATATCAGTATTTCTTTCTGAAACGCCCTGTATTTTGCTTTATTCAGCAAAATGTCTTTCAGTATTTTTGTTTGTTTTTTTGTTTGTTTTTTCGGGGGGGGGGGTTGAAACGTCTTGGTTTTTCTTATTCAGCAAAATGTCTTTCAGTTTGTTTGTTTTTTTTTGGGGGGGTTGGGGGTTGAAACGTCATGTATTTTGCTTTATTCGGCAAAATGTCTTTCAGTTTGTTTGTTTTGTTTTTTTTGGGGGGGTTGAAACGTCATGTATTTTTGCTTTATTCGGCAAATATCTTTCAGTTTGTTTTTTTTTGGGGGGGGGTTTGAAACGTCATGTATTTTGCTTTATTCAGCAAAATATCTTACAGTTTTTTTTTTTTGGGGGGGGTTGAAACGTCATGTATTTGCTTTATTCAGCAAAATATCTTACAGTTTTTTTTTTGGGGGGGGTTGAAACGTCATGTTTTTTGCTTTATTCAGCAAAATATCTTTCAGTTTGTTTTTTTTGGGGGTTGGGGGTTTGAAACGTCATGTATTTTGCTTTATTCAGCAAAATATCTTACAGTTTTTTTTTTGGGGGGGGGGTTGAAACGTCATGTATTTTGCTTTATTCAGCAAAATATCTTTCAGTTTGTTTTTTTTTGGGGGGGTGGGGGGTTGAAACGTCATGTATTTTGGTTTATTCAGCAAAATATCTTTCAGTTTTTTTTGGGGGGGGGTTGAAACGTCATGTATTTTGCTTTATTCAGCAAAATGTCTTTCAGTTTGTTTTTTTTTTTTGTGGGTTTTTTTTCTGAAACGCCCTGTATTTTGCTTTATTCAGCAAATCGTCTTCAATTTTAGATTTCTTCGTCAAAATGTATTTAGATTAGTTGCTTTTTATTCTTTCTTACAAATAATTGAACATATTTTACTTTTATGAAGATATAGTTTTTGTTTGTTTGTTTGTTGTTTTTTGTTTTGTTTTGTTTTTTTGTTTTTTGTGTTATGTCTTTGTGCTTTTTTTAATTCCATAAAATGGTATAGCTTTATTATTATAATTAAAAAGGTAAAGTCGGCGAAGTGGTTTATTTTCGGTATCAGACGGACATCACGGGATTCTATCCCCTTTTCGCTAGCGCTATAAAAAGGGAAAGTGTTTTTGCGTCTGAGGTAGAGCGCCACACATACCATCATCTCCCCACTTTACCCCACAGATCCAAGCTGTGCTACTCATGCACTGAGTTGGTGGGGACCGGTATTGAACCCGGAAATTTGTGGTTCGCTTGTCGGATGCTCTACCGACTGAGCTAAACCGAATATTCATAATTTTGTTTTTGTTTCTTGGTATTTTCTAAACTTTTAGCTTTTATTCTGAAAAAGTTTTGATCTATTCAACCAAAAGTTCTAAAATATTTATTCTTGAAAACTTTTAGCATTTTTTTCAGAGAATGACCAAAAATCCAACAATTGGAATCGTGGAATTGGAATAAAATCCAACAATTGGAATCTGAATTTGCTGAAACTGCTCATGAACTGGAAAAGACACGAAACATGTTAATACTTCAACATAAGATCAACAAAGACTATCAAAAAGAAGTAAACTTTTTAAAATATTTAACTCAACATCATTTGCTGGAGAATAACAATTTAATTGTCCACATCTTGATTGTTAAATTCCCAACAATTCAGCTGCTACACTTGTCAGTCTTCTTCAAGTATCTTTTGCTGTACTTTGTAAAGTTCAGGGAATATCAAACCAAACTCTTTATTAGTTTAATAGACTATTCTCATTGTCCATGTCTTGGAATATCTTGTAACAATTTATTTGCATTTGTAATTAGGATTTTATTCCAATTTCATGATTTATCCACCTTGTCGACGGGGGCTTTAGAATACACCTGTTGCATTTACCGGCTCTAAATAGGTATATGTTATATACTTCTCTTTCTTCTTACTCTGTCGTCTATTCTTCCGGCCTGGTATATCTTCTAAGGTCTCGTCTGGTCTTCTATTGAGGATTCCGGGTCTGGTTTCTGTTGGGGATCACTCCTTATCAGAAGCCTTGTGTCATTGTTAGTTTTTAGTAATAAACACAAGACTTCGATTTACTTTTGATGTTACTTTATTCATAAATCCCCAGACCAGACAATGCGCGCGGATCCTTACATCTTGCTAGCTCGGCTTCTAAGTTCTAACTGACTAACTGAGTTGCTTACTCATTGACCGGAAGGGCCTTCTATCGGGGTTCCCGGTTCTCACGGTTTATCCCGCAAGGCAAGGTGAGATCGAGGTCAAGCGCCGTCACTCACCCTCAAGGCTATCAGCTGCACTAATATGATTTCTACACTATTGTCATAATCATTAGGTATCTAATGATTATGTAACACACCGACTGCACCTCTGCAGAAGAATAAGTCTCCCCCCAATGGAGCCACCTGTTGTCCTTGGGTGGCGACCCGTGATGCTTAAGGATAGAAACCAGGTGGCTGAACAGTCCATAACATGCAACACACTACTTTGGCCCTTACTTACACCTATATGATTGCCCCAACCCTATTGCCTTTATGGCAAGCCACAACCCTTTTTATCATATATATGTGTTACGTTCCATCAAATGATAAGCGGTTTAGAACGTTTGGAATATTCTTATTAGACTGTTTGACGCCGGGAGAGGGGAGGGAGTCACAGAATTTGACCCTAAAAGCTCACCGGAAGAAGAAAAACTGTTTAGTCATGGGCGTAGCCGGCCTAGCTAAGAAGAGGAAGGCACACGAAACGAACGACTGATACTACACTCGTTGCTTTACCCACGTACGCAAAACGTACCGATACAGGTGACGTCACGAGTTGGAAGGAAGGGAAAGCGATCCCTGGTAGTCAGTTTCAGCAGTCAATACTCGGGACCCGGTCAGCGAACATCTCGTGGGGGAGGGAAGACGAAGAATGTCTCCCAAGAAGAAAGTTATCACAATTGAAAATGCCAGATAAAGAACTAATACCGGAATAATCATTATCACGGAAAATAAATCATCCATAAAACAAAGATAAGTGCAAAGTCCTTTCATTATGAACCTTTCTAAATTGATTTTGAAGAAGAAATTCCACCAAAATGACATTATAAACTCTAGCCTGTCGGCGTTCATATTATGAACCTTGAATTAAATGTTGTGTTTTAAAATAATACTGTGTTGTATTGTTCTTTGCCAAGTTTTTTTGCATGTGCACCTTCATTTTCTTTGGTATCTCTGATGGAAAGCGCTATATAGCGTTGAACGATAGGCGTATGTAACATATGCTAGAAGGTGGGATCTGATGGCCTTTATGTCCTGGTAATGACATTAAACTCTATCTGATGGTGAGGTTCCTCCTTTGGAGGTTTGGGGAATGTGGTACACTCTTTTATCACCATTGCTCCCAGGTCCACTCGGATACTCAATTTTTCTTATAAACACATTTTTCAATTTAACCCATAGATGGGACATTAACAGGTACTATCACTCCGGGTTAAATAGAAAAATGTGTTTATAAAAAAGTTGAGTATCCATTAAGAATGAATTTATTTCAAAACTTTGTCGGCATTAAATGTCCCATCGAGGTTGATATGGCGTAAAACAAAATGAACCAAACCAAACTGGAATATTTTTTTTTATCTCTAATACACTAAATTGTTGTTTTATTTTGTAAAATATGCAAAATTTTAGCTTAATTTCTCAAAATAACTCTATGTATGAGTTTGTTATTGTCAGTGTCTTAAATATTATCTTTTTATTGCCAATATTAGATATTATCTTTTTGGTCAATATCTTAAAAATAATCGATTTTGCCAATACATTAAAGATTATCTTTTTTATTGTCATAGTATTCAAGAATATCTTTTTATTGCCAATATCTTAAATTCATATTTGTTTTTTATTGCCAAGAATGGTAGTATCTGTTAGGATCCCATCTATGTGGTCAAATTGATCTATTTAAAAATTATTCGTATTCGATTGGAATATTTGATGTCATATATCTGTAAATTATTTTTATTAAGAAAAGTTACTAGAAACTTTAATTGTATACTAAGGATTATTATTACTTACTTGTGTTACATAATTTATGATCAGTTATAAATTATGAACCTACCTGTAGTTAAAATTTTGAATTAGGGTCCGTTAATTAAAAATGACGGGGTCCGTGTAAAGTTACTGGGGCCGATGAGTGACAATGGTGACATTCCAACTGACATTCCAGTAGACGGTTTAGATATTGGGATTAGTTTCAGATCAGATGCAAGCCGGTATAGTTGTATAGTTGTTTCTTAAGACTTTTAACTCTGTTAGCTCAGTCTCTAGAGCGTCCGACTTGGAACCACAAGGTTCCAAATTCGATACCGGCCCTCGCCTACTCAGCGTATGAGTAGCACAGGGATAAGTGTGATAAAGTGAGGAGCTGATGCCAAAAACAATCTCATAGGTATAGCGCTAGTGAAAAGGAGATAGACTCCCTCACTGTCTGGTTGATACCTGACTTTACGCCAACCCAGACGACTCTACTTACTTTACTTTTTATATGATATTAAAAAAAGCAAGCAAGCGAAGTTGACGGAGTGGCCTATTGTCGGTATCAGCCGGACAGCGAGGGTGTCTATCTTTTCGATAGTACTAGACCAGAGACATTGTTTTTATCTTTTGCTGAGGTAGAGCGCCACACTAACCGCACAGATCAGATTACCGAATCTATGCTACTTGTGCGCTGAGGGCGGGGAATCGGTAATCGAAACAGGAACCTTGCGATTCCTAGGCGAGTGCTTCTAACCGACTGAGCTAAACCGGTCCCTTTTTTATATGATATCAAATATCCCTATATAATACAAATAATATATATGCAGTTGTATGATATCAAGTATACCTAAATAATACAAATAATTTGCATGCAGTTGTATGATATAAGTATTCCTATATAACAAATAATTTGCATGCAGTTGTATGATATCAAGTATTCCTAATATAATATAATGATATGTATACAGTTGTATGATATCAAGTATTCCTATATAATACAAATGATATGTATACAGTTGTATGATATCAAGTATTCCTATATAATACAAATGATATCTATACAGTTGTATGATATCAAGTATTCCTATATAATACAAATGATATGTATACAGTTGTATGATATCAAGTATTCCTATATAATACAAATAATTTGCTTGCAGTTGTATGATATAATGTATTCCTATATAATACAAATGATATGTATGCAGTTGTATGATATCAAGTATTCGTATGATTGATTTTTTTAGCAGATCTATGGGGTCCATAGATATGACCCCAAGAGTTACTACCACTCCAGCCAGTAAAAATGAATCTTTGAGACTATGACTCTAAGCTGAAGAATCAGAAAAGAGGACTCAAATTTAAAAAGCAAAGGATCTTGCTCAAGGGGTAGATGACCATAAACAATTTTTTTCTTTTTTGAAAAGCGACTATGACAAACTAAAATGATAGAGTTTTTTTTATTCTTTCTTTGGGGTGTTTGGGGTTTTTTCTTCAACTCTCCCTCTCTCTTTCTCTCTCTCCTCTCCTCTCTCTCTCTCTCTCTCTCTCTCTCTCTCTCTCACACACACACACACACACACACACACTCACACATACACTCTTTTATTAATAGAATTTTTGTGCAAGTCTAGGGGAGCTGTGTAGTTATTGGGCATGGGCGATGGCAGGGGGGGTCTGGGGGTTCAGGTGGGTGGTGTGGGGGGTGTTGTAAAAATGATCAAAGTAAATTGAAAAATTCGTAGGATTGAATTCCGAAATGAGACTTCTCAAAGGAAGTCTTTTTCTTTGATGTTTTGATCTTCCGTCATTTCATCTCTGTGCGGCATCTTTTATCTAAAAAAAACGGATGTCAATTTCAGTTCAGATCAATAATGATATTTGAAAAAAAATAAAAATAAAAAAATAAGAAAAATAAATAAATAAAAATATACTCGTGGGTGGGGGTAAGGAAACACGGGCGGTGTGACCCGTCTGGGAGAAAGTAATTTATTTTTATTTCATTTTTTTTTCTTTCCGTTTTTTAAAGCAAAAAATCTACGCTTTGCTTTTAGGGCCTAAAAACATTAAGTCTATCAAACTGATTCCCAAACCAGCGTGTCCTCGAGCCCGTTACAATTCATTAAGGATGCTACGTTTATTATTGATGCTTACAATTGACCAGGAACAAGATTAGTGGGAGATGTTGGTAATATGGCAATAGAAGCTGAAACTCTATTTAAAACAAGGCATGAGACATCACCACACTGGATGGTAAGCCTCTGAAATTAGTTGGTTGATTGGTTGATTGGTTAGTTGGTTGGATTTGTCAAGCCATGGGCACATTTCATTAGGGGAGATAATAAAATGATTTTTGATTTTTTTTAAATTTTAAAACAACTACCAAATGTCATAGAATTGACGAATTTTAATTAAATTTTCACTATTTTATTAATGACTTAATTTTATAACGAACAGCTTATTTTGTTAAATGAAAAATTGTTATATATTGTACAAAGGGAAATATGAATTCCCGGTTTTATTAAACAAAGAAGTTTTTAACACATGCTGTTATCAGATCAAAGAGATAAAATACGTGGTGGTTAGCTATGAAGATAAAGAACCGAGAGGTTTCAGACAGGTCAGCCGTCAGAGTCCCGGAGGCATCACGCGAGGAGAGAGTGGGATCGAGTCAGGAGCGGCCGAGCGGGGACCTCGCGTATTGGTGTCGGGAAAAGCTAGCGTTAATATTTCCAACTGAAAAGCTTGTCGCCCAGAAATTTAATTGAAGGACCGAAAGTGTAAGACGAATATTTTGATTAAACTGACCCTCTTCTCGAAGTTAAGAAGCTTGATTTACTTCAATAAACTTCTGGAGGATACTTTGGTTTATTGTCATCTCTTACACGAAGATAAAACTATTGCATTTAGTACAGTGACGACGCGCTATGCAACAAAATGAAAAAAAAAAGGTTTTCATTCAGATATAGGTCATTTGAAGAAGTATTTTTTTGTCTCTAATTTTTAATATTTCTAGAAGGATCATCCTGGAAGAACATATAATCTTTTCAAAATTCATACCCGAAAAAGTGATTTGAAAATTTAAAAGTCATTTCTTAAAACTAAAAAAATAATTTCTGTAGCGTTTCATTTTTCTTTTTTTTTTTTTTTTCATAGTAATTTATGCGAAAAAGTATTTTCTCTGACTCAATTAGCCTATATTTATTGACTTAAAATTCAATAGTGAATTTTAAAAGTCTGGAAGTGACCATGTTGAACACAATATTTTCACCATGATAAAACTTTATTTAATCTAAATATGTTTAAAGTTTAAGTTTAAAAATGCTCAATTTTGCGCAACATATTTTTCAAGATTTTTATATATTAAGAAAAAATATGTTTAACGATTGTATTTTCGTTTACGGATCACTAAACGGATTGAAAAACGTTTTTTCTCTTAATGATTAAATAAAAATATGCCGTTATAATTTCACTGTATGGACTACCATAGATCTTTACTTATTTACACGCAAAAAATAATACTACTTTTTCTGTCACGTTAACGAATCTATTTCTCTTACACAGTGCAATTGCCCATGACTAAATTTAACGGCATGTCAACCTTTGGGTTATTTTAGTCCGAAGATGTTTTGGCTTTATTCATTCTTGTCGGATATTCAATTCTTTAACTCATTTTTCAAACTTATTTTTTATTTATTTAACCGTAATATAGAATCTAACACATACTCCCACTCCGGGTCAGACAGGATCTTGGAGTAATAGCGATGAAGGAGTACGTCATATTTCCAAGAGTTCCAGAATTCTAATTACACCAATAGATGAAGTTTAACGTCATACAATGACACTAGACCCTCAGCCACTGCCTTCTAGAAACATATATCATAAAGGATTGGGAGTTTGCCAAGAGCAATAGGGTCGGGAATCATATTGGTCCTAGTGCATGACGTGACCAGTTAAGGGGAGGCTTCTTTGACTGCCCGTATAGCCAAATGAGTGCCATGGTTGAGTGTTGCATGTCATGGACTGCTCAGCCACCAGGATTTCGTCCTTAAGCATTACAGGTCAAAACCCACGACCAACAGGTGACCCTATTGAGGGGGTTCTTATCCCTCTGCAATATGTATGATATAGAGTATTATATTTATAAGTAAATGATGCTAAATATCATAGATAGGGCATGTATATCTAAGGGTAACGTGGACGTGAAGTCAACGGCACTTGATTATTAAAAGTTTTTCATTTATGGGATCTTAAACTATGGGTAACCAAGCATCGTCGACTTCCTATTCACGCTATCCTAACACACACAAACACACACACAGACACACAACACACACACATACACACACACACATATATATATATATATATAATATATATATAATGGGCCGATGGAAGATGGATAACATTTTTCTGACAACGATGCCGTCATTAGTACTATGAAAAAGTATTTAAAAATATGGGTTATCCTCCCCTACCACCGAATCCGAAGGAGGTGAACCGCAAAAGTAGAAACAAGTAGGGACGAGAGCCCTTAGGATTTTAACAGAACAGACAAAGACGTTTAACTGGATTGCTGGAGAGAAGAAGCCGCTAACAGGATGGTTGCAACAACAGAACATATTGTTTCCTTTTGGCTCGACTGAAAGAACATAATGTTACATAATAATTGGACCCCTAATACATTTTATAAGGTAGTGTAAGAAATCATTATGGCGATCAGTACAGCTGATGGCTTGAGAGTGAGTGACGGCGCTTGACCTCGATCTTCAACTTGCGTTTATGCGATGAACGTGAGAAAAACCGGAAGGCATAGAAGGCCCCTTCCGGTTTAAGGATACTAAGTAAGTAACTTAGTCAGTTAGAACTTAGAAGCCAAGCTAGCAAGATGTGAGCCTCATCTGCGCAGATTGTCTGGGTGGGGATCTGGAATAAAGTAACATCAACATAAATCGAAGTCTTGTGTTTATTACTAAAAACTAACAATGACACAGGGCTTCTGATAAGGAATGATCCCCAACAGAAACCAGACACAGAATCCTCAATAGAAGACCAGACGAGACCTTAGAAGATATACCAGGCCAGAAGAATAAACGACCAGAGTAAGAAGTAGTAAGAAAGGTATATACGTATATATACTGGCAATATATGCACTCTCCGGGGATGCAAGTATTCTTAGTTAAATTATAATAAAATATCATATTAAATTAGAAAGGCTAATAAACTGAATAAGAATGTAGATAAAAAGATTTTGAACAGAGGGGGTATGATTGAAAAATAGAAACAACTTTGAAACTAACTCTTCGCATCATTTTCCGTTACTCCCCGTCTTTCATTGGTAAATTTTCCTAATTTAACTTTTAGTTAAAATAGGAAGTAAAGATAATTTACAGTTTTTCTTCTTGTTAAAGGATTTTTTTAAGATTTATCCCGAGATTTTTTGCTCATATTCAATAAGATAAAACCAACAATTAGACAATAATACTAAGCATATATTTATTAAAATCAATTTTTTTAAGATCAATACAAATAGCTTTCCCTTCATGCTGTAAACCTCTATTTTGTTGTATATATAAATACATTGCATGTTATTAGTATGTAGATATGGTCAACAGTGTAAGTAATGTAAAACATTTTATTAATAATTGAGGTTTAAATAAAAATAAAATCATGGAGAATATGATGTAAATAACTAAAGGAATTATGACTTGTATAGTAATATAGTTTTCGGTTACAGACAGACAAACCCACAATCTCCATTATAATAAGATTTGGCTTAGTGAAAAGACCAGTATATAACAATAACAGCACTTTTTCACTGAGATGAATGACTTGAACAGAAGAACTCTAAAACTACAACAACGCTGCTACGAACACATTTACCCAAATAAATAAGTGTTTTATGTAATTTGAAAGTTACCTTATATGACTTACGACCGCTAAAAGAAATGTGTTTTAGCAACTTGTCGATATGTACAATAAAACATCTTTGAAATATTTATTTTTCTATGTCCTTTTTTCTTTCTCTCGGTATAGAGGATAACGTTAATAAATCCCATAAAATTTGGTCCCTTCCGTTGGTGGAGATTTCTTTTATGAGTGCATCATACAAGTTGATCGCTGTAGAAACCTACTATCAGTAAGTGACTCTCATAGTCTTTATGAATTCTTCCTCACCTCCAAAGGACCTTCGTTCTATCTGTTTTGTATCTGGTATTGTATCTTTTATATATGTCGTTCTCCATGTGCTCAGACAATAAAGTCTGTATTGTTATGTTTTACTTCTTTGGTCGGATTCATTCATATATATATATATATATATATATATATATATATATATATATATATATATATAAGATAATATATAGGTTTTACATATATATATTATAAGATAATATATAGGTTTTACATATCTATTTATTGGGTGAAAGTTCCTTTGTCACCAATAAATAGATATGTAAAACTATATATTTATCTTATTATATTATATAACAGCTCTATTTTATATTGAGCACTCTACCAATTAATACTGCCTTTGGTACACCATTCAGCAAAAGCTGAATAGTGACAATCTACACTACAGTGTATTATATATATATATATATATATATATATATATATATATATAATATATATATTATAATATATATACATTCACCTACGTTAGAAGGTTACTCCGAGCCTTCTAACCAAACATCTTATTCTTATAGAAGTGACTATTTGAAAAAAGAAACAATGGTTTGTAGCTGAAAACATGCTCTATCCAACGGTTTTACTGAGCTTCTTGTATTTATTGCAATATCCATGGATGTGCTACTTTTGATGTGCCTCTCCCCCACCCATAATGCAGATTTAGTAAATAGCTGTTTGGTTGGTGATGCTTGTTATTACCAATTTCCTTGTAAAAAAATGAAAGAAAGAAAATTCAACAACAGAACCAAAAGGACCCCCCCCCACACCGTCTCCTCGCGTTCTCGCCCACGTCCGCATAACATATTCTGAACATATTTTTTATATGACTCAGTGGTAGAGCAAAAGACTGGTGGTATTCAGCAATTGATACTGATTCTGAAGCTGGTAAAGTTCTTTTAAATAAAAAGAACAAAATATTTTTTTTTGGATCAAAATTAAAAAAGCATACAACTAGACGATCCAAAACCATTGGGTTCCCGTTTTAAATATTATTCTATTTCAAAAAGACATTTTTCTCAAAATTCTGAAGATTTTTTTCTTAAATTGTTTTGTTGTCAAGTATATGTAATGTAATTTGGGAAATTACCTCTGTGTAAATTTGAAAGAAAAACAAAAAAAAACGCTGTTAGCGATGTATGAATGTTAAATATCTCTCTGCATATACTGTCAGAATATAAACAAATAGATAAATAGATAAAGCTCTGTCTTTTGTGTAAAATTTATCAGTTAGATATGATATCGTTAACTTTCAAAAGCTTATTTAAGTTACTTTCCTGAATAAGACACTTTGTACTAAAATCGTAAATCGAAAAAACGTTAACATAAATTTGAATATATTTCAAATGTAATTTGTATATAATTTGATAGATTAATAACAAATATGATACAAAGAACACATAAATAGCTAGATAAAAAAGGATAAGTAATTATCACTTACTTTATTCATTTAAAAAAATACGTTAAAAATACATCGCTGTTTTGGAGCGATTAAAAAGACATCCGTTCATTTCAACTCTCAGTGTTTCCATAACCTTAAAGTCAAATAAGAAAAAAAATACAAGAAAAGTGCTCGACACTACTACAGCAGAAAACTCATAGAAGAGAAACTCACACAAGAAAAAAAAACTCACAAATTAAGGGATGATAATTTTGATATAAGCTATCATTGTAATTTGAATATTCCTCTAAAAGTCTACGTTTCTGTTTTATATAATAATTCTAAGGCATAAAGTTATAAAAGACATGACAAAAATACCCGAATGTTATGAGAATAATAATTTTTATCATGCCATTTAAATCCCTATGTAAAAAAAATAGACCTTGCATTGATCCAGCTAATCTGAAAAGAAATGTTAATGTCTACTATCTAAAATATTAAATGAAAAAAAAATCCATGCTGTTATCATTAAATTTTATTTTTTAATTATCTTCACAAATATAAATCAAACTTTCATTGTTTTTGCTCAAAAACCAAGCCCTGGTGATATTTAATGTGTATATATATTTACTTTGTCGTTAATTGTTTTATTTTCGAAGTTTCCTCTAGACATACATATACACACAACTGCCTTTTATATATGTACTAGAAGCGGCTACCCAGCGTCGCCTGGGTAGGGAGGGACAGGTAAAAAAAGGTAGTCTCACAGATCCATTATTGTTGAATCGCGAGATGGATCCTCACAGGATCCACCATTAAAATCCATATGTAAAAAAGACAATCTGAAAAGAAAAATTAATGTCTCCTATTTAAAATACTAAATGCAAAAAATTCCATGCTGTTATGATTTTAAATTTCATTTTTTAATTATCTTCACAAATATAAATAAAATCTTCATTATTTTTGCTCAAAAACCAACCCTTATATTAAGCTTCTCTAAACTTTTATAACTTTGTGTCTTACAATTATTATATAAAACAGAAATATAAAACTCATTTTTATCTGTTTAACCCATAGATTATACTCTAACAACTACTGCCACTCAGGTACAGAGTGGACTTGGGAGTAATGGTAATGAAGGGGTACTCTACACGCCCCAGAGCTCCAGAATTGGACCTTCAGCTTTGTAGATGCAGTTTAATGTCATACCCAGGACAGTAAGACCCAGCCACTGCCTTCTAGCTCATATAGGATAAAATGGTTTGGGTTTTGTCAATCATATAAGGGCTTGAAGTGATAAGCCGATTGATCGGAAGGGAGCCTCTCTGACCACCCGTATAGCCTAAGTAAAAGCCAAAAGGGTGTTGCAAGCCATGGACTGCTCGACCACCAGGATTCCGTCCTTACGCATCACGGGTCGCCAACGAAGTGGTGGTCTTGCCCAAGTAATAGCCATCAGGTGGTCCAATGGGGGATTCTTACACCTCTGCAGATGTGTAGTTGGTGTGTTCAGCCTCAGTCGACAATGCTAAGTGTGTGTGTGTGTGTGTGTGTGTGTGTGTGTGTGTGTGTCAATGCAGTTTTAACTTGACTTACCCGACGGAACTCTTACCAAACAGTGGAAGGAGTTCAAGTTACTCTTCTGTTGTCCATTTTATTCAATTCAAGAGCAAAAAAAGAGTAAACATTATTTCAAACCCGGATTAGCACGAAGTGACGAGTTAATAGGAGTACAAAAAAGGATGAATTCTGAGACAGTAGTTCATTAAACCTGGATTAATGGTATGGATTAAGTGAATGGACACTTAATCCTTAGCAAAACAACGTATTTTTAAATGTAGAAAACAATATGAACAGCAATTTTCTTGTCTTTTTTCTTTTTTGAACACAACCATATATTTATGTCATATTAGCAATAAAGGATTTGGGATCGTAAGAAGTGATTTCAACATATATATTATATATATATATATATATATATATATATATATATATAATATATATAATGCGTATATATGCCTGATTATCATATATGTGTTTATTTGCGATTTTTATTGTCCAGTAATTGGATATTATTGTAGAGAAGACGTAGGGAAAGAGAAGTAAACATATTGAATAAATAAAAAAAAAGGTTTCAAACAAAACAGAAGATATGTACGGAAAAGGCCAAGAAACTTTAATGAAAAGAAAGACATAAAAACAGAAAGAAAAAAAGAAAAAGAAAAAACAAAAGTGCACATTTGAATAAAAAAGAAAACATAGATAAAAAAGAAAAAAAGAAAGAAAGAAAGAAAGAAATTCAGTATATGAATCAGAAAAGTCGAAGCAAAAAAGATTATGGGGAAAAAGTTAAATAAACTTTTATGAAAATAAAGAAATTATAGAATATATAAATAATGAAAAGAAAAAACAGAAAAAGCAAGACGAAAGGAGAAAGAAAGAAGGAAAGAAAGAAAGAGAGAAAGAAGAAAGAAAGAAATTGAATATATGAATTAGAAAATTCGAAGTAAAAAGTTTATAGGGAAAAAAAATAAAATAAACTTTTATGAAAACAAAGAAATTATAGAATACATCAATAATAAAAAGAAGAAAAAAACAGAAAAAGCAAGAATGAAAGAAAGAAATAAAGAAAGAAAGAGAAAGAAAGAAGAAAGAAAGAAAAAACGAAAGAAGAAGAATTGAATATATGCTTCAGAAAATTCGAAGTAAAAAAGATTATAGGGGAAAATTAACTAAACTTTTGTGAAAAGAAAGAAATTATAGAATATATAAATGATAAAGACAAGGAACAAAAAGATAAAGTAAGAACGAAAGAAGAAAGAAAGAAAGAAAGAAAGAAAGAAAGAAAGAAAGAAAGAAAGAAAGAAAGAAATTGAATATATGAAACAGAAAAGTCGAAGTAAAAAATTACAGCGGGAAAATAAAATAAACTTTTATGAAAAGAAAGAAATTATAGAATACATAGATAAATAAGAAAAGAAAAAAAACGAAAAGCAAGAACGAAAGAATGAAAGAAAAGAAAGAAAGAAAAAAGATAAAGAAAGAAAGAAAAGAAAGAAGAAACTGCATGTATGAATCAGAAAAATCGAAGTAAAAAAGATTACAGCGGGAAAATAAAATAAACTTTTATGAAAGAAAGAAGAATTATAGAATATATAAATAATAAAAAGAAAAAAACAGAAAAAAGCAAATACAAAAGAAGAAAGAAAGAAAGAAAGAAATTTAATATACGAATCAGAAAAGTCGAAGTAAAAAAGTTTATATTGAAAAAAATAAAATAAATGAAAAGTCGAAGAAAAAAAAGGTGAAAGAAAGAAAAAAGAAAGTAGGAAAAGGAAACAGAGACAAAAAGAAAGAAGGAGAGAAAGAAATATCACCTACGAATAAGAAAAGTTCAAGCAAAAAATAAAAAGATGACGCGGACAAAGTAAAGGTAACTTTTAATATAAAGAAAGAAAGAAAAAAGAAAAAATAAGTACGATTAACAAAAAAAAGAGAAAGAAAGAAAGAAAGAAAGAACAAAATAGCACATATGAATAATAAAAATTGAAGAAAAAAAAGATGACACGAAAGAAAAGAAACTTCTATGAAAAGAAGGAAAGAAAGCAAAGAATAGTAAGTACGAAAAAGAAAAGAAAGAAACAAGCAAGGAAATACTACTCATGAATAAGAAAATTCGAAATAAAAAAGATGATATTGAGAAAGTAAGCGGAACTTTTATGTAAAGAAAGAAGGAATAAAAGACAGAATAGAAGTACAAATAAGGAAGGAAGAAAAAAGAAAGAAAGAAGAAAAGAAAGAAGAAGAAAAGAAAAAGAAAGAAAGAAAGAAAGAAAGAAGAAGTTGAGAAGAAAGAGAAAAAAAAGAAAACAAAGAAGGAATACTACCATGAATAAGAAAATTCGAATAAAAAGGTGATATTGAGAAAAGTAACGGAAACTTTTATGTAAAGAAAGAAGGAATTAAAAAGACAGAATAGAAAGTACGAATAAGAAAGAAAGAAAGAAAGAAAGAAAGAAGGAGTTAAAAGAAAGAAAGAAAGAATGAAAGAAAGAAAGAAGGAAAGAAGGGTTTGAGAAGAAAGAAAGAAAAAAAAAGAAACAAAGAAGGAATATTACTTATGAATAAGAAAATTCGAAGAAAAAAAAGATGACACGGAAAAAGTAAAGAAAGAAGGAATTAAAAAGACAGAATAGAAAGTGCGAAGAAAGAAAGAAAGAAAGAAAGAAAAAGGAAAGAAAGAAAAAAAGAAAAGTTAAGAAGAAAGAATGAATAAAAAGAAAAAAGAAAGAAAAAAGAAAGAAAAGACAGAGAAACCAAAGAAGTAAACATACAAAAAAAATGATAGCAAGAAAAGAAAGAAAAAGATGGAGAAAGCAGAAAGGTAAAAATAAAATACACGAAATAAAGAAAGGAAAAATAAGAAGATAAAAGAAAACAAAAAGCGGAGTAAGCAAAAAAAGGGAAAAGAAAATTCAACGAAAGAAAGAAAAGAAAGAAAGAAAGAAGAAAGAAAAAGCAAAAAGCGGAGAAAGCAAAAGGTAAAAAAGAAATGCAAGAAAGAAAGAAAGAAAGAAAGAAAAAAGAAAGAAAAGAAAAAAAGCAAAAAAGCGGAGAAAGCAAAAAGGTAAAAAGAAATGAAAGAAAGAAGAAAGAAAGAAAGAAAAGCAAAAAGCGAGAAAGCAAAAAGAAAATGAAATGCAATGAAAGAAAGAAAGAAAGAAAGAAATACAGAAAGAGAAAGAAAAAAAGAAAAAGCAGAGAAAGCAAAAAGTTTAAAATACAATACAATGTAAGAAAGAAAGAACAATACAAGAATGCAAAAGTAATAATAAAAGTCGAAGCAAAAAATACGGAACAAAGAGAAAAACAAAAGAACAAATTGGCGGGAAAGGAAAAATCAAAAAACAAAAAAAGATGACGCAAGCAAAGAAAATCTCAATTTCCTTTAAAAAATTATAAAAATGGATCGACGTGAAAAAAATGCTCAGATTTGCTTATAAGAATTATGGAGGAATATTGAGATGTTTATACTTTTCTGATAATACATAAAAATTGCTGGGTAATGGGGACGAAACGGAGCTGAATGCGCTTCCAAAAGGGCTGGGTGGTAACTAGTAAAATTCAATAATATAATATATATATATATATATATATATATATATATATATGACAAAAAAGTGTTGTTGGGTAGGGGCCGTAGGAGATGGGTAAAAAAGAACAAGAGGTAATCTTAAACTCTGGCTACGATTGATGTACTCAAACGTCCTCCGTCAGACATTTTTCTAAATAATTCATCTTCCTTTGTAACGCGGTAAAAAAAGAAAGAAACATAATAATAATACTAAGTGTAATGGGTGAAAAAAAATGGAGAAGAAAAAATATCATTAGTTTATTGTTGCTCAATCAGACGTCGGATAATGATTTCTTGTCCCTCTTGCTTTTCTCTTCGTTCATATTTTTTAGGGGAATTGTATATTCTTTTATCATTTTTTATCATTCTTTTTTTTTATATTAGATTGTCTCCCCTTTATTACTTGCTACTGTCACCGCCATTATTGCCCGTTTTCTAACTGTCTCTCAAGTCGTAAGCAAAGGCTATTCCCATTGCCATAAACACTTCAGTCGGCAAGTCAACATCGCAACTTCCTTCATAAATAACATTTTAAGTATTATTTTCATTTTTTACTCATATATATATATATATATATATATAATATATATATTATATATATATATATATATATTATATATATATGTGTATTATTTTGTCGCGGCTAAAATTGCAAATTTACGTACGCTCAGCTAATATCACAATAACAACAACAGAGGCTTTCTTTTAGAACGAAAATAATCTACATATCTAAATAATATAAGTTGACACTGCTAATGAAGTCATGTTGTTGATAAATACCCAACCCCTCTGCCATGAACAGAATAATACACAAGGTTAATTTTTAAACGCAATAAAGTTGGTTTGAATTCAGTTTTCCTTTTACAAAAAACCATCACGCCCTACTATTTACCAATAACTTTGGGGAACCGATGGCTTTATTCTTTTCCTTAGAGCATTACCCCTAATTTTAACGCAATCAGTCTCGTTCAGGATTTGAACTCGGATCACTGATTCCATTTCTTACGTTGATAATCGTAACGCAAATCACTCCCCAAAGTAGATATTTAAAATATACTTAACTTAATAAGACCTCATAGAGAATATTGTACTCGGTCCTGGGCCTTAATATCTATATATGGATATTGGTGTGTAATATTGAGATTTGAGTGCATACAAAGAAGAGTGACACAACAAATTAAAAGAATAAAAGATTACAGTTACAGGGAGGATCAGAGAGATTAGGGTTAACTACTTTAATACAAAGAAGTATGAAATGTAACCTAATAGAAACTTTTAAAATGATAAATGGAATTATTAATTATAATAGAGACTTTTTTATATTTATCCTCTAGCTGGAAACTTAATGTTAAGTTAGATTTCAAAACCTAAGTCTATTAACCAATTAAATCTGATTAGGCAATTTATTCCTAGAATATATTACTCTATTTAATAGAGTTATATATTCTGGAATAAACCTTTTTGCTAATAGAGTCTATTAGCAAAAATTTTATTCCAGAATATATTAAACTATTAAATAGAGTAATATATTCTAGGAATAAATTGCCTAATCAGATTGAAAACAGCAATAGTGTAAAGAAATTACGATTAATTTGGATGTTTTCAGAAAAATTAGATGAAGGAGAATTTAAGTGGGCATTTTTGGGAGCTATCGAAGGAATTACTTAACACATTCTGTACAGTGCAAATATTCATTTGTTGTTGTTGTTGTTGTTGTTGTAGTAGTAGTAGTAGTAGTAGTAGTAGTATAAGATTGTAAGTATGGAATAGTATCATCTTAAGACCCTCACGCTGTTAGTAACATGAAAAATTAATCTTAGAAATAACTTTCACATAAATATTCAAAATTCTCTATTCTACTTCCTAGTGGTGAGGCTAAGACTCCACACATCCTACATTTGCTATTCTGTATATTTTCTTGGGACTAATCTATTTTCGATTTGATATAGTTTTTTTTTCTTGTAGTATAGTCTTGTGCTGCAATTATGTGAGATTCAGAAGAAAAAGAAGATTGATTCTAATATATTTTGATAATGTTGTTGTGCACTTTTGAATACTGAATACGCCGTAAACATCGTGGATGGGTTGTGACAGACGTAAAAAAAACATTTTTGCTGGGGCGACTGCGATACCCATTCGTTTGTTGCTTTGATAATCAGAAAATGTTTATAGTAATATAAGCGTTTATGAAATTTTGAATTTCTCTTAACATCGCTAATCCTATTAACGCCCTGACTTTGCAGTCTCTGTCTTTATCTGTTCTCTAGATATGTCTGCATTTTATGGAAGAATTGTTCTCGCTTTCAAGGAACTGGCTGTTTACGTTGTGTAATACATGGTTTAAGTATTTCATTAACATCTTCTTTTAGCACCCGCCAAGACTTCAGTCTTTTGTTTAAGTTTCTTTATAAAAAAAACGAATCTCAATTTATTTTTTATTGTTATTTACATTATTTACTTTATACCTAGCAGCTTACATAAATAATAATAATAATAATAATAATAATAATAATAATAATAATAATAATAATAATAATAAATGGACAAATACCTGGACCTTGCCAGAGAACTAAAAAAGTTATGGAATATGAAAGTCAAAGTTATACCAATTGCAGTTGGTGCACTTGGAACGGCCCAAAAAAGATTGGAAAAAAGTTAGGAAAATCTGGGAATCAGAGGGAGAATCGAGACCATCCAGAATACTGCACTGCTGCAATCTGCCAGAATACTCAGAAGAGTCCTGGAGAACTGAGGAATCTTGTTGTCGCTTAGACTACAGTGAGAAGCCATCAGCTAATGCTGATATGAAAAACTCAAAAGGACTGAATAACAACAACAACAACAACAACAATAATAATATAATAATAATAATAATAATAATAATAATCTGAAGACAAAGATGAAATGATTAATTATATAATAAGCAAATGCAGCAAACTAGCATGAATAGAATACAAGACTCGGTATGACTGAGTGGGAAAGGATATCAAATGGGAAATGTGCAAGAAATGAAATATTCACCATGAATTCACAGGTCGTATCAATTTTAAATTAGGTCCCTTGATCGAAACTTGATCGATTTTTCGTCAATCACAATCAGAATCTCTACTAATTTTATTTCTAGTATACCCGCTATTGTATAGTGCTTTATTATATCGCCAACACTATTAAAATTGCTGGTTAGAAGGATCTTACTAATTCTGTACGCTACTAAATCTGGGATTTTCTTAATCATTGAGGGTGGGTGGTTAGACTCGAGGTTAACATATATTGAGTCAGCATTTGGTTTCATATAAGGCTCAAAATGACCTGTAATACGATTAAAAGTAACATCCAGAAAGTCAACAATTTTAGTGTTCGATTTGATGTCCACAGATAATCCCATGTCATTCAGTGTTGCGATGATGTATTTTCTAGTCCGGTCGCATTTTTGTCCGGACGCATTTTTAATGACCAATAAGCCGTCATCATGGTAAATCCCAACATCCCTAGTAGACCAACTAGGTGTGAGACTTGCGCTAAGTCTAGGACCCCCATGGCTACGTCAAAGCATATACTATTACGGGTCTTCACTCAATGTTCATCGTTGTTTACCAAGACTGTTTTCCTGGCAGATCTTATAACACCTATTTCTTCCTGGGAAATATTAGTGTGCCACGGTGCAAAGTCCATTGCCCCGGAGAACAGTTTCTCTGGTATCGACTGGTAAAACTCCTTGATTTCAAATTGGATGAAGGCCGCTGTATCCTTATTTTTGATGTTACTGAACCAATTGATCGCATCATCTGTGTTAATTCATTGGTTAAGGTTGATTCTATTTTTTATTTCTATGTTGACTTTCTCCAGAATCACTTTGCTCACCCTACAGATTTCAGATCTAGTTGTATTAATTAGTCGGGTTTGTGGTTTCCATCTAATTCCTCGAAAATCTACTGTAAAAAGTGTTGGAGGACTTGGAATTGGAATTCGCACTTTTTCACGTGAATTGAATGTTCCAGCCTCTACCATGAAGCTTGCACTCAATGAAGACCTTCGCTACTACTCATACAAGCGTGGCAGAGGTCAACTGCCCCCAGAAAAGGGCCGTCTAAATCATCTGACAAAGGCGAAGAAACTTCTGAGCAAAGTGAAATATCCTGCTGAACCACAAACAATCATCTTCCTTTCCGATGAGAAAAACTTTTGCAAAGATCAAAAGCACAACTCGCAGAATAACAATGGCTTGTATACAGTTTAAAGGATACTCCTCGTGTCATGGAGAATAAACTTTCCCAAACTGTGATGGTTTTCGGATGTGTGTCTTCTGAGGGTGATGTG
>CM042154.1:64013389-64038389 GCA_023376005.1 Doryteuthis pealeii
TTTCCATAGCTTTAATACCCTGGGAAAGGTATATAGTAAGGCAAACGGGGCTCTTTAACGTTGGTTAGGCAAACAGTGTAGGAGATAGAAGACAAACCTGTTAAACTCCCCTTAAGAAATTGACCATATGACCCATCCTACTCGTGATGTTAAATGGTCATCAATTAGGAAGAGCATTATGCTGAATAGTCATAATTTTTCTCGGAATTTTTTTTTAAATGTGGCTTGGTGATTAGTATTATTTTTTTTATTTCGGACTATTGTCCTCATCTTCATTGTTATCTGTACAACGTTTCGGTCGATGTGCAATCCGGCCTTCTTCAGGTATTTCTTGTCGAACTCGGGAACTTTCTCGAATCGGGAACCTTCTTTTCGAACTCGGGAACCTTTTTGTCGTAATCGGGAACCTTCTTGCCGTAATCGGGAGCCATCACGGAACTTTGAACCTGACCCTTAATTCAGTCCATGGGGTTATCCTGTTCTCATTCCGCTAACCATAGCTGGGGTAGAGTCCGGGAAGGTTCCGAGTTCGACAAGAAATACCTGAAGAAGGTCGGCTGAAGCGTTGTACAGATAACAATGAAGATGAGGACAATAGTCCGAATAATGCAGATAATAAGTCATATACTTGTCTTGTATACGTCGTTTCTATTTAAATGGTATCTTCTTCTATGGATATGGTTGGATCGTCTAACGTCTAACTGGGTATGTTGTCTCTTATAATCTACTATTTCTTGGGTTTGGACTGTTGAGTTGTTGGATTCTCTATGTTTTTATTTTAGTCTTAAAGTTAACCAGTTTTAAGTCAAGAAAGAGCAGCTGTGCAAAGAAAAGACTTTTCATCCTCGATCACTGATTGTCCCGTGTGAGAGAGCTGGTATGAATTTACAAAATTTGGCTTAGCCGATTCCCTCCTTTGAGTGACAAACGCCAAATACCGAAGACAAAGGTAGGTAGATGTGACGGTGTGTCAAAGTCTCCTTCGTCTAGCGCTAGTAAAAGGGGAGGGGATAGACTCCTTCGCTGTATGGCTGGTAACTAGATAAGGTCGCCCAGCCGACTTTATTTACTTTATAGTTTGCATACATAGTAAAAAAATGTATATAAAAAATAATTTTTACCCTACGGGTAGGATTTCAAACAAAATCAAAGGTATGGGGCATCCAATGAGAAATAGTACAAGGGAGTGTCAAAAATTAATGCCATTTGTTTAGGACAAGTATAATTACCAACACAGGAACATATATCATATATCAAATGAAGCTGGTCCTGTGTCTCACATCCCCATTTTCCCACATAGTCACCGTTTCTCTCAATAACAATGTTCCACCTTCGAATGAGAGCATGTATCCCTGTCCCGTAAAGTTCTGTTGACTGTTCTTTGAGCCACTTCTTCACTACAAATTTCACCTCCTTGTCACTGGAATAATGTTTGCCTCTCAAACCCTCTTTCATATGGCCGAAGAGATGATAGTCCTAAGGTGCTAAATCTGGTGAGTATGGAGGATCCGGTAAAGTTGTCCACCCGAATGAGGCGATTTTCTCCCTTGTGTATGGTCGAGCATTATCATGCAGAAGAGGGACATTTTCGATTGAGTTGGGTCTTACTCGTCAGATTCTTGCTCTCAGCTTCGTTAGGGTCTCAATGTAGGCCTTAGTTTTTATAAAAAAATGTTCACAGGAAATGAAGAAAATGGCATTACTTTTTGACACACCCTTGTACATATAAGTGCACAGTTCTCTCTCCCTATATATATATATATATATATACCGCACGAGCAGGATGTGACACAAGGTTAATTTTCTAAAGCGGGGTATAAGAGGTTTGAATTTGTTATTTTACCTCTCCAATATTGATTGTCTAACCAAGGTTAAAGAGTAAAGTAAGACTTATTTACTCATAGCTGGAGGAGAATTTCCCAAGGGTATCGTTAGGGTCTCAATTTAGGACTTAGAATTATTTAAAAAATTCACATAAAATAAAGAAGATAGCATTACTTTTTGACACCCTCGTAATTACACTGGTATCAATATAAAGATATATTATTGATCAACAATTTAACAGACGATTCCCTCCTTAGAGTGACGCACCCTAAATACCGAAGACTAAGGTAGGTAGATAATGACACTGGTATTAATATAAAGATAGATTATTGAACGCACCTCGAGCCCGTCGCTGTACTACTTGCTGTTTCGAGTCGTTTCTCATAGGAAAACAAGGAGTTCCAACGACAATGAGTTAGGCGAAAGAATCGGAACTTTTCGTCGCCTGTGACCTCTCCGGTTTTAAAAATCTCTGTGAAATAATCGGGAAATGTTTATCTTGAAGACTTCCTCTTCCTTTTCAAGACATCTGCTTTTGTCTGCTGAGGCCGCTTGTCTTTGTTGTGCTTCGGAAGGTGAGAAAAACATTACTTTTGTCCTCAATCCATATTTAGGATAGACGACACAATAAGGTAAATAAGTATTTACCGGTGCCAATTCTGTCACGTTTAAAGTGATCTTCTCTCTCTCTCTCTCTCTCTCTCTCTCTCTCTCTCTCTCCTCTCATCTATTGTCCATTGTCTCTCAAAGTCTTCTTTCCATTCTCTCATCTTCTCTCCCACATACCTCACTTATACATTTCTCTCTCTTTATATTTTTCTCCTCTCTCTCTCTCTCTCTCTCTCTCTCTCTCTCTCTCTCTCTCTCTCTCTCTCTCTCTCTCTTCCCATTCCCATTCTCATTCTCCCTTTCTATGTGACTTTTTCTTTTTACTCTCTTACTCTTTCTGGGTCTGTCTGTCTGTCTGTCTGTCTGTCTGTCTGTCTCTCTCTCTCTCTCTCTCTTTCTCTCCCCCCCTCTCTCTTTCCCTCCCTCTGTCTCTGTCTCTCTCTCTCTCTCTCTCTGTCTGTCTGTCTGTCTCTCTCTCTCTCTCTCTCTCTCTATATATATATATATATATATATATAACAACTTAAATATAAAATTGCAACAGAAGCTCCGAATAACATTAAAAGTTTTTTTCGTTATCTGTATTTAATGCTCTCTCTCTCTCCTCTCTCTCTCTCTCTCTCTCTCTCTCTCTCTCTCTCTCTCTCTCTCTCAAACACACACACACATATACGTAGACACAGCTTAAATATACAATCACAACGGAAACTACGAATAACATTAAAAGTTTTCCTATTATTCCTCAACTCTGCCTCCCTCCTTCCCTCCCTCCCTCCCACTCTCTCTCTCTCTCTCTCTCTCTCTCTCTCTCTCTCTTCTTTTCTCTCTGTCTTTCTCTCTCTTCTCTCTGTCTCCTTAACTCCCTCACACACATACACACACACACAAATAAAATTCCAATGGTAACTTCGAATAACATTAAAAGCTTTCCCATTCCTATTTACATACTCTCTCTCTCTCTCTCTCTCTCTCTCTCTCTCTCTCTCTCTCTCTCTCTCTCTCCTCCTTCCTCCTTGCTCTCTCTTTCGTAATGTTTTCTCTCTCTCTCTCTCTCTCTCTCTCTCTCTCTCTCTCTCTCCCTTCCTCCTTGCTCTCTCTCGTAATGTTTTCTCTCTCTCTCTCTCTCTCTCTCTTCTCTCCTTCCTCCTGCTCTCTCAATGTTTTCTCTCTCTCTCTCTCTCTCTCTCTCTCTCTCTCTCTCCTTTCCTCCTTGCTCTCTCTTTCGTAATGTTTTCTCTCTCTCTCTCTCTCTCTCTTCTCTCTCCTCCTTCCTCCTTGCTCTCTCTTTCGTAATGTTTTCTCTCTCTCTCTCTCTCTCTCTCTCTCTCTCTCCTTCCTCCTTGCTCTCTCTTTCGTAATGTTTCTCTCTTCTCTCTCTCTCTCTCTCTCTCTCTCTCTCCTCTCTTGCTCTCTCTTTCGTAATGTTTTCTCTCTCTCTCTCTCTCTCTCTCTCTCTCTCTCTCTCTCTTCTCTCTCTCTCTCTCTACTTTCGTATGTTTTCTCCCTCTCTCTCTCTCTACATTCTCTCTCTTTCTTATCTCCTCTCTCTCTCTCTCACTCTCTCTCTCTCTTCTCTCTCACTCTCTCTCTCTCTCTCCTCTTCTCTTTCTCTTTCTCATTCTCACACTTTAACAGCTTAAACACGAAATTGCTGTATTGTCTCCGAATAACAAATGCTCCAAAACAAGAATTTATATTTAAGGAAAATATATAGATGTGTGTGTATGTGAACGTATTGTTTTTTCTCTTAATATTGAGTATATGCGTTTGTGCCTGAGTGTATGTGTGTGCTCATGCTGCTTATATCCCAATGCTACCATTCTGTTTTCGTGCGCATGTTTAAGTAAATATTTCAAACGCTGATTTTAAAGGTTCCCGGGCATTCATTGCTTGGAGGATTGTGACAATGTAATCTCCCTTCTCAACATGGCCATTTGTCAGACTATGTTACATTGAGGCTTGCACAGGATTTACTGCTTACACACACACAGATACACAGACACACAGACACATTTTTACTTATATATATATATATATATAATATATATATATATATATATATATATATATATAAGTAAAAATGTAACAAAAGACTTAGAATATTTGCATTATAGTCTATTTCAGTAAGCTTAGACAAGGTGTCTAACTCTCCCAAACAAGGGTGAATCAAAAATTGATGCCATTTTGTTTAGGACAGGTATAATTATGAACACAGGAACATGTATCATACATCAAAATGAAACTGGTCCTCTGTGGATCCTACCCCTACTTCTTCACCGGTTCTCTCAATAGTAATGTTCCACCTTCGAATGAGACCATGTATCCCTGTCCCGTAAAATTTTGTTGACTGTTCTTTGAGCCACTTCTTCTCTAAACATTTCACCTACTCGTCACTGGAATAATGTTTGCCTCCTCAAACCCTCTTTCATGGGGCCAAAGAAAGCCAAACATTATTCCAGTAACGAGGAAACCCTCTTTCATGGGACAGAAGGATGTTAGTCTAAAGGCGCTAAATCTGGTGAGTATGGAGGATGCGGTAAAGTTGTCCACCCGAATCAGGCGATTTTCTCCCTTGTCCTGATGCTTTGTTGTCGAGCATTGTTATACAGAAGGAGAACATTGTCGGTACAAAAGTTGTGTCTTATTTGTATATTAGTATATTTTAATAATTATTCATAAATAATACTTTTTATTTGATATATTTTTTTAATTAAATGCATAGACGATATTTTTGAAAAATAAAAAATAAAATAAAAAACATATTCATAATTCTTATGAATCTTTTAAATTAAAAAAAAATATAAACAGTGACAAAATGGAAAAAAAAATTGAAATGGAATACTTTTAACCATAAAAGTGTGTATGTTTTTTTTTTTGTCTTTTTTTTTTGTTCATTTTGTCATTTGAAAATATTTTTCGAGTGAATCATTTTACATCTGCTATCAATCGTCCTGAAGATGGTTTAACAAAACATCCGAAACGTTCGTATATTATTATGTATAAAAATATACAACCTTTGAATACTTTTTTGTTTGTTTGTTTTCACATCTTTATATTTACATACCGTCCGATTTAATTCCCCTTTTCTCATATATATATATATATATATATATATATATATTATATATATATATATATTATTGTAAACAAGGTTTGTTTTGAATGGCTTTTTGCCGATAATTTTTGGAGAATAAGTGCTTAATTGGAGTCGTACCTAATTTAGAAATTAATTAATTAATAATGAATTAGGCGGGAATACCTATTAAATGTATGGCTAAACAAATCGAGAAAAATCAATCTCTGTATGTACATTTCGGCCTATTAGGCCTCATCAGCAGAGCTATAGATCGGAAGACCGCCCTGTGCGTGATTGAACCGGACTGCCAAGCTGACAGGCCGATCCCATACCCTCAACACTAAACGAACTTCTTAGAATTTTATGATTTGTTTAGAGTAGGTTAACATTCCACTTTTAGTGACTTTTTATGACACGACGATATGATAAGTTGTAAACAAGGTTTGTTTGAATGCTTTTGCCGATAATTTTTGGAGAATAAGTGCTTAATTGGAGTCGTACCTATTTAGAAATTAATTAATAATAATGAATTAGGCGGAATACCTATTAAATGTATGGCTAAACAAATCGAGAAAATCAATCTCTGTATGTACATTTCGGCCTATTAGGCCTCATCAGCAGAGCTATAGATCGGAAGACCGCCCTGTGCGTGATTGAAACCGGACTGCCAAGCTGACAGGCCGATCCCATACCCTCAACACTAACGAACTTCTTAGAATTTTATGATTTGTTTAGAGTAGGTTAACATTCCACTTTTAGTGACTTTTATGACACGACGATATGATAAGTTGTAAACAAGGTTTGTTTTGAATGGCTTTTTGCCGATAATTTTTTGGAGAATAAGTGCTTAATTGAGTCGTACCTATTTAGAAATTAATTAATTAATAATGAATTAGCGGGAATACCTATTAAATGTATGGCTAAACAAATCGAGAAAAATCAATCTCTGTATTACATTTCGGCCTATTAGGCCTCATCAGCAGAGCTATAGATCGGAAGACCGCCCTGTGCGTGATTTGAAACCGGACTGCCAAGCTGACAGGCCGATCCCATACCCTCAACACTAAACGAACTTCTTAGAATTTTATGATTTGTTTAGAGTAGGTTAACATTCCACTTTTAGTGACTTTTATGACACGACGATATGATAAGTTGTAAACAAGGTTTGTTTTGAATGGCTTTTTGCCGATAATTTTTTGGAGAATAAGTGCTTAATTGGAGTCGTACCTAATTTAGAAATTAATTAATTAATAATGAATTAGGCGGGAATACCTATGGGGAGAATGCGTATGAGTATGTGTGTCTGTGTGGAAGCACAAAAGTGAACCTACAATACCTATCATAATACAATTTATCATACAAAATTGGTAACGCTTATATAAATGAATTTGGTTTGTTTTTGTTTTTTTTCGTGAGTTATTTAACTCTTTGCAAACCAAATTTCCCTCACAGATATAGCCAATTTTCTATGTACAATTTTGTTTAGGACAGGTATAATTACCAACACAGGATCATGTATCATACATCAAAATAAAGCTGGTCCTCTGGATCAAATCTCCAATTCTCTACATAGTCACCGTTTCTCTCAAAAGCAATGTATCCCTAATCACGTGAAATTCTGTTGACTGTTCTTTGAGCCACTTATTCACACACAGATTTCACTTTCTCGTTACTAGAATAATGTTTGCCTCGTAAACCCTCTTTCATGGGACCGAAGAAAGCCAAACATTATTCCAGTGGCGAGGAAGTAAAATCTGTAGTGATGAGTGACCCAAAGAACAGTCAATAGAATTTTACGGAGCTGGGATATATGCTCTCATTCAAAGGTGGAACATTGCTATTGAAAGAAACGGTGACTATGCGGAGAAGTAGGGATGTGATCCTCAGCGGACCAGCTTCATTTTGATGTATGATACTGTTCCTGTGTTGGTAATTATACATGTCCTAAACAAACTGGCATTACCTTTTGACACACCATCGTATATTTTAACTGTATGATGCGATATTTCCAAGTTAACTATCTGTTGACTTATTCTATTCAAATAAGGTCTTATTATTATTGTAAGGACGGAATCATAGCTGCTAAGAAGTCCATGATAGACGTGCGGTCGGAGAAGCCCCTCGGATCATTCGGCTGGTCACGTCAAATCCTAGCACCTATATTCTCTTGCTCTTAGAGCAGACTCCCAATCCTTTTTATCATATCTGGGCTAGAAGGTGTTCGCTGATGGTATCAGTGTGCTGATGGTATCAGTATGACGTTAAGCTGCATCTAGTGGTGAGGTTCCAGTTCTAAAGCTCTGGGGAGTGTGAAGCACCTCTTCATTGTCATTACTCCCAGGTTCACTCTGACCCTGGGTTGTATTACCTGTTAGGGTCACATCTATGGGTTAAATAGATAAAAATGTGTTTAAATTAAAAACATTCTTAAATAGTTTAATAAATTGTATATCCAACAAGAATAAAACAAGAACGTCTTCGCCAAAAATTGGGAGAAAGGAAAGACAGAGAAACTGAGATAGAGGGGGGAGACAGAGAGAGAGAGAGAAAGAAGGAAAGAGAGTGAGATAGACAAAAAGATAGAGAAAGTGAGAGAGAAGGAGTAGGAAAGACACAAATAGAAAGAGAGAGAGGGGTAAGGTGGTTTTTTTACATAGTTTGAAAGTTGATTATTGTGACAGAGTTTAATAGGTTTATTTAAACGTATTAAGAATTATTAATTTGATAAATGATTTGAGTCGGTGAGCAGACATTTTGGTGAAATCAATGTTTGGAAAATTTTTTTGTTAGTATATTTCAATCGTTGATGCAGGATCCTGTGATAGATTTAAGGCCATATGTTTTAGTGTTGGCAAATGGTTTGAAGAGTTTACCTGCAGTTGACCCCCTGGTAGAGACAGAGTATAGTTATTTTTTTAGGAATGAAATAGTTTTTGAACGTTAAGGGTAATGTACCAGTCCATGGGCTAGCAAACATGGTCTTTGATTTTAAGGACTTTATAATGTTTGTACAAATGTTCTGCATGGGCATGAAAATCTGAAAAGGAGAAGATACGCATTGCATTTTTTTTGTTGTACTCCAATGCTGTGGACGTTTGCGGACACCGTTGACCCAACGTTTGACATGCATATGGAAGGTGAGATGAAAAAATTGAATAGTAAACACTAACGAGTTCTTTTTTTAGAAAGATAGTGGCGAACCAATTCAACCAACCAACCAACCAACCAACCATGAATATGAATATTTGGTCGTTTTTCAATCATCAATTAAACAATATACAAATGAAATTTTCATATTAAATTAACCTAAAAGAATACTAATAGCGTGACTGAAGTTCGAACTTGTTTTCTACGATTTCGCAGCCCAGCACGTTAGCTACAACCCCACATATAAAATGAAAATTTCCTATTAAATTTAATCGAATACTGTTGTGTCAGGTTATGGACTTGTCGATATACAAAAGACTAGAAGCGGCTACCCGGTGTCCCCAGAGAGAGGGTGTGATTAAGAAAAGGTTAGTCTTGCAGATCCACTGTTACTGAATCACTAGTTGAATCCTCGCAGGGTGCCCCATTAAAAAGATGTTGCGTAGATCCGGCTTGGTGGGGTAATCAGAAAAAAGTGCTCAGGCACTCTAAAAGAAAAACTAGTGTCTCCTTTTTAAAATATTAAATGAAAAACATATTCTAAGCTGTTACTATTTAAATTTTATTTTCTAATCATCTTCATGAATATAAATCAAATTTCCATTATTTTTACTCAAAAAGCAAGCCCTGGTGATAGTGAATGTGAATATTTATTTACTTTGTCATTAATTGTTTTATTTTCGTAGTTTTACCCAGACATACATACATGGCAATAGCATAATCTTTACAGATCATTACATACATACATACATACACACAACTGCCCTTTATGTATGTATAGATTGATCTATCATAAAAATACAATCTCTATATCAGATTCGTCAAATCGTTTATGTCTTTTATAAGAATTAAATGGTTTTAATGGTTTCTGATTGATTTCTTTTTTTATATCTTTCTACCTAATTGACAGCCAATTTTGGAAGGAACATTTATGTCCGAGCCGTTGTTTACATAGGAATGTATAGATAAGTATTCATTAATATTTTGACTATCAATACATTTCTTTACTAAAGTATCTGTAGATCAAAAGTAATTGTTCATATATAAATTATTTTCATTTCGGCCCGTAGGTCAATAAAGCTATTAATATGCATACACACACATACATACTCACACATACATATACATATTTCATGATGTGCACACACAGAGTTTATGATGTTCAAACACACATAGACACACACAGATACTTCATGATCCACAAACACACACACACACACACACACACATATTCATAGTTAACAAGTGAGATGGTTCAAGAAGACCCGAGGTAAATTCTATTTTTTTTTTTCTTCGGGATTTTACAATTTCACTGTCGATTGGCCACCAGTTATAGTTGTCAAAAGATACCTTGACAAAGGGTGAATGTCACCCGAAATATTGGAAAAAATAAAGCAGACTAGGGACAAAACAACAGTTAAGTATTGGAACTCTGTTTTTTGTTCTTTTTTGTTGTTGTTGTTCACTTATACATTTCCTATGCTTCCTGATATCACAAAAAAACGTTCACAAGAACAAAATTGATACACAAATAAATTCATTTATATATTATATATATATATATATATATATATATATATATATATATATATATATATATATATATATATTGCAATCTATTGAAGCAGAAAGAGATTAGTTTGAAGGAGAAAATATCCAAGATTGAGTAAGTACCTTTTATCATATTTTCGCCTCCAGACGATTTTAGCTGAGATTTTTTAGACGGACTTTTCTATAAACAAGATAAGCTTTTTTTCTGCAGTTCTAACTGAATTAGTGTGAAATTCGATGTACTTATATTCTCGCTGACTGGTAAACGTATTGTTTTTCTAGTTTTTACCAGTTCCTTCCGTTCACTAATTCATAAATTCACACGCACACACGCACCCCACACCCTGCATATATATATATATTATATATATATATATATATATATATATATATATATATATATATATTCCTCATTATATACATATATCTCCCTCCTTTTCTCTCTATACATATCTTTTATTCCTATATTTCTCATTATCTATCTACGTATTTCATTTTATTAACATCTATCTGTGCATCTATCTTTCTATCTATCTATCGACTTATTTCATTTGATTAATGTCTATCTGTCTATTTTATTTTATTAATGTCTATCTATGTATCTATCTATAAAATTTCATGAATATATTTTGATTAGGTTGTTATCTATATATATATAAAGGGCAGTTGTGTGTATATGTATGTCCGGGGGAAACTTCGAAAATAAAACAATTAACGACAAAGTAAATATATATACACATTAAATATCACCAGGGCTTAATTTCTGAGCAAAAATAATAAAGATTTTATCTATATTCATGAAGATAATAAAAAAATAAAATTTAAATGATAACAGCATGGATTTTGCTTTCGTTTAATATTTTAGATAGTAGACATTAACATTTCTTTTCAGAATAGCTGGATCAATGCAAGGTCTATTTTTATTTACATAGGGATTTAAATGGGGCATCCAACAAGGATTCAACTCACGATTCAGTATAATGAATCTGCGGGACTAACTTAAAAAATCCCCCTCTAACCAGGCGACGCCGGGTAGCCGCTGCTAGTCTATCTATATATCTATCTATCAACAATAAAAGATGCATGTTTCTTTTTGTTTTCTCGTGTGGGTGTATGTCTCTGCCTTCCTACATACGAGCTCCATCCAATAAATAAGAGGAATTTTTTTCTTTTAAATTAAAAAAAAAAAATGTATATATACTCGGCATTGTTTGGAATTAGTTTATAGAAAAATTATTTTAATCGGGCAAAAATATTTGTTTTGAGGTTATTCAAAATACCGGGAAATAAAACAGGTTGGGCAGAGCTCTGTCATCAATTATTTTTTAAAAAGTCACCCTTCCCTTAACAATGAACAATCTGTTATGAAAAAGGTTTACTCTATGCTCAAAAATTGCAGCGTTGGTTTAAAAAATAAAAACAAGGTAATATAAATGGACTCCTTGCTCCGAAAATATTGCTCTTAGAGCAAACTCGTAACTCTTTTTATCACAAATAGGATAGAAGCCGTTGGCTGTGGATCTTAGTGTCCTGGGCATGCTCTAAGAGAAATAGGGTTAGGACAATCATATAGGTGCTAGGGCTTGGCGTGACCAGCTGATTGATCAAAGGGGGCCTCTCCGACATCCCGTCTTGCCTAAGTAATGACATAGACCGCTTGACCAAGTGTATCGAGAAAGAAGTAGACTCCTTAGAAAAAAACGTACTTGTATATCCCCTGCTTTTATGTAAACACATTAAAAAATAAGAATGTCTTGGAGGGGTATAATTGTTAGGGTCCCATCTATGGGTTAAACAGATTTTTTTTTAAATGAGTATAAAAATGAGTTGTTTTTTTTAAATACGTTTGAAAAAAAATTGAATTCCCAACAAATATGAATAAAACATGTCTTCAGCATAAAATAACCCAAAAGGGGTTTACATGCCGTAAAATATTACCAGCTCAGTGATGCTTTTTAATATAGTGCGTCCTGAGACACACGGATTTGATTTGAATGAGTCCCCGAGAAATTGGATGGGTTCCAACTAAAGTTTCTTAATAAATTGCAGAGTTTTTATCTATGAACAACTAAAGCATTGTACACCATACAGTGTCATTTGTTTCCAAGAGTAATTTCCAAAGTATTAAAATGTATTTACAGTTAACTTTTGGGAAGAAAAAACACTGAGGCGCATGAATATAATTTTACTGTGTCGTTTTAGATTTTGATGCGTCAGTGACGCAGGACGCATACCTGTCAGCATCTCTGCAACCGATGACCTAATAGATTTATCTCAACTTTGAACCGCCCTGTCGGCTGGGGCGTTAGAATACACCGACTCTCTGCAGAGGTTTAAGACTCCTAATGGGGCTACCTGTTGGACGTGGGTGGCTACCCGTGATGCTTAAGCGTCTTCATGTCCTGGGTATGACGTTAAACTCTATCTGATGGTGAGGAGCACCATTTTATCACCATTGCTCCCTGGTCCACTCTGACCCGGAGTGGTAGTACGTGTTATGGTCCCATCTATGGGTTAAATAGAAAAAATTTTTATAAATAATAAAAAAATTGAGTATCCATTAAGAATGTCTTTATTTCAAAACTTTATCGTCATTAAATGACCCACTGAGGTTGATATGCCGTAAAACAAAACAAACCAAAAAAAAAATAAAATAAATAAAATAAAATTACTCAACAAGGATTGACATACCGTAAATTCCAACCAACCAACCAACCAACCAAATATGATTAAGTTTTTATATATACTTCAGACTATCATCTCTTCGGCCCCATGAAAGAAGGTCTGAGAGGCAAACATTATTCCAGTGACGAGGAAGTGAAATCTGTTGTAAAGAAGTGGCCCAAAGAACAGTCAGTAGAATTTTACAGGGGCAGGGATATATGCTCTCATTTGAAGGTGGAACATTGCTATTGAGAGAAACGGTGACTATGTGGAGAAAGAGGGATTTGACCACAGAATCAGTTTAATTTTGATGTATGATCATGTTTCTGTGTTGGTAATTATACCTGTCCTAAAGGAAATGACATTACTTTTTGAATCACCCTTATACGTGCTAATTTAATTTAAAAATACAGACAAATTAAAAAATTACTCACAGAGACATTCAAAAACACATACAAGCCTACACACTCACATATAAAAACACAACACATACATATAGACACACATAAATTGAGTATCCATTAAGAATTGATTTATTTCAAAACTTTATCGTCATTAAATGACCCACTGAGGTTGATATGAACAAAAACAAAACCAAACCAAACCAACCAAATCGACTTTGAAATGAATCCGAATTTATGGAATCATGAATGTATTTTGTTGAATTTCAATGGGTCTAGTTAGTATTGATCATTACGATTATCATAAAGAATTATTATCAAGGATTATCGTTAGAGTCGGACTAATCCCTTTTCTTACGTACCTATGTTTTGCGGATCATCTTTAGGGCAGATGTTTAATTGTTGTTTTTTTTCTTCTTTATATTGCAGAGAAATCCCTTAGTCAGGAAATTCATTGTTTAATGGCATATCAACCTTTGTAGGTTATCTAATGCCAAAGCCATCATTGTGTTATATACTCGTTCAGCAATGAGCATATAAACAGTGATTTTTTTGCCTCTCATCCCACTTACGAGGGCATGACACAAGGAAATTTTTATGTGGGCCCACCCACAAGCCGAAGCCCATGCGTGGTAGGCACAAAAATGCGTTGATTCCGTCGGCATCAACGATGATAATTTGTAAGGTCCAGTCGCCGAAGTTTACTGGACACCCGCGGTCGAAATGGTAGAGAGTTCATCTCGTATATGATAGAGAGATAGAGAGAGATATTAGTGATATGAGATGATGATTGTAGAATTAGCTCATTTTGGGGCCCAACCCGGAAATAGAAAAGGCCAAGCTAAATTTGCTATCGTTGGAAAGCTTATTCATTGTAGAAAAACATATCCAAAATCCCCTTTAATCTTCCAGAGTGAAAAAAGATATGAAGCAAATAGTATGGGTAGGTAAAAAGGCTGAATTTCTATTTTCTAAACAAAAATGACCAAATTTACCATAATTTATTTTCTTTATTTATCCATTTTTATAATTGCAGCTCTTATTTGACAAGAAATAGTTGTTATGTGTTATTAGGGGGATTTGGAAATAATTTGCAGAAGAATTCCTCATGCATAGTACTAAGAGGAGTGTTTTCATAAATGAACTGGAAAGAATGTAAAGGTAATTCGATGTCAAATCATCCAGGCCATGTCACCCACCCCTTAAATTTTTCTGAAATTTTATCCAAGTGTGGATTATCATAAAGTTAGAGAATCCCCAAAAGTTGAACTTCCAAGTATAAAAAGTGGCGGAGCTATGTCGATTTTTAGCTCTCCAAATTAAAGCGTCGACATTTTGTAACCTATTTTTGTCTGTAAAATGAGTTCTAGAGCTTCCCTACTACTAAAAATTGGTTTATAAATACAGTTTTGCCCATGGAATCCAAAAATGTTTCACAGCTGGAAAAAATTTTGAAAAATTGAAGGGTGTTGGTTTATGGTTCAACATTTCAGGGAAACCATGAAAGAGCTGTATTTATTCTCTGAAGCATCTACAAGATTCCAAAAATAGTACATTACAACAGAATTCTGTACTACGAGAGACACTTGGTAATCAAGTGTCAAAGCACCTTCTCTTTGCTTATGCCTGGTCAGGCTGAGACACTATGTCAGCAATTTTCAGACAAAGAAAAGCTGCAATATTGAGGCTACTGCAACAGTCAGTGGAAGTGCTCGAAATCGCGAATGTATTTTTAAAACAGAGCTCTAAGGCTGCCATAGTGTGTACAGGTAATGATCTATTCATCAAGATATACCATCAGAAAAAGACAGATTTATTGGGCGAGTTCAGGTACGCTAGGTACACGAATACTGTAGCAAGTTCAATGCAACTAGTCCATCCGGAACTCTTACCAGCTACGAAGAGTGCTGCACAGTTTCATTCTCTGCGAGTGTTCCTGCAATTACAGATGTGGAAGCAACTTTCTTCAGAGACAACGCTTAGAGCAGTGGGGTAGAAACGAGGAAATGGGCATCTAGGACATGTCATGACTGACAGAGAACCAGTTCCCTCTGAACTTCTGAACGGCATTCAGTATTAGTGCAGTTCATCATCCTGCAGTTCTAGTTCATGCTCATGTTGAAAATATGGAGAGCGTTGTGTGTTGGCCTGTCTTCATTGTTGTGGTGAGAACTGTGAAAATACCAGGGAACAAGAGAAAGTTGAAGAAGCTGCCTATTCAGATGATACTAAGTTTGATCGAAATATTTTTCCCATTTCTGAAGTTTAGACACAGTGTTTGTTTTTATTGAGTTTGAAAGTGGACACAGCGGTTTAAGCATTTAGTGCTTTTTCATCAGCTTTATATGAAGTCTATTTTGGATTGACTGACTGCCTCTTGAGCATGCCATTCTTTTCCACCTGGTTTCACTAAAACTCACATATTAATATGATAAAGCAAATACAGATTACCATTTTCTTCACCGCAAAAGCCATAACTTGAGGCCACAGCAATATTTTTTCTATTGTTTATAACTCAAAACTACTTTTGAAATTTATTGAATTGACTGTGGTTTAAAGTGTAGCAAACACACTTAAACCCATATCTGTTCTTACACACTTTTATTAGGCTGTGGGTTAACTGGCGTATCTCATGTGGGGCCCCACGTGAGCTGGTCCGTGGGGTACCTAGATAAAGTGCTGACCAGGAGGGAATCCCTTGATTCGTTTGCACACTGATCTCCGTTGATGCATATTTAGAACTCAGGCAACCATGTGGGAAGCCAATCGTAATAACAATTTGCCTTGTTTGTTTTCGGAAATCTCGAGGAAAGTTATTTACATCATGTAATTGAAACAAAATTCGATGACTGTTTCTACATTTTTAAACAAGAAAAACCATTTGGAAGTTATTTTCGTCGTACACCACTGACCATCCCACGTAGAGCCCAACATGGGGTACCGCAGATTTTACCCACACTCTTTTTTTATGTCGGAGTGTTAGACTTGTAAGAAAAAAGAAATGATGTTTCGAAAATGTATGTATTACAGCCTACCCAAGGTTGCCTGGGTTTGCCCAATCTTGTCTTGATTTGCATGGACGGACAAAAATGTCTCATTATTTACAAACAGCTCTTATTAGTTTTTATTTAGGCGATCTAGTTATGATATTTTCAACTTTTTTTAATTAAGTTAGCAGAAGCATTTTCCTCATTTTAGCCAAATATTTGAGAAATATCAAGCTTTTTGAAATCTCAATATCTTTTTTCCCTCATACAATTTGAGATATATTATTGTAGACCATATATCCTTTACTTGGTGAAAATTTTAGCTTGGCCATTTTTTTCCGGGTCAAAACCTATTTCTACTGGACTATTACTTTATTACTCTGCCTGATGATTCTTCGTTTAGTGGTTCTATCTTGTTGGCCGCCATGTTTTCTGTTTGACTTCTATTTATGGGCTGGTCTTTTTCTGTTCACAAGACTTGGTGTTACTTGATCAAGCTTGTATTTTCTTGGCTCATATTTATTCAGCAGTGTGAAGGGGGAGATGTCCCCGGAGAGCCGACAATCACGTCTCTGTTCTTCGAAAGCTGGGTCGCATCTGCTAAACTATACTAACTTATTCCCTCGCGTGCAATCGCGCGGGTTTTTATTTTATTAACCGCCCACCGGATGATTTACCATAGGACCCCATGATTTTAAAATTAACGACCCTATTAAAATTTCTAACTACAGGCACTTTCACAATTTATGAGTGCCCATAAGTTGGAATACTTGTAGAAGAACACTAGTGATACTAATAATCTAATGGAAATCGGACTCACTATTCAGTAGTAAGGGATCTGAGAGACTAGCCTGCTAAACATTACATTATGATAGGATGCCCTCACCTTTCCCAAGGGTATTAGTCCGAATGTGAACATAATATCGCGACTGGAGTTCGAACGCGTTTACTACGATGTCGCAGTTCGGCTCGTCTCCCACTGCGCCACCCATAGCTGAGGTATTTACCCAACGTGTTCGAAACGGGTTGGATGTGAAACAATGTCGCATGTGTGGGGCATCCGGTGAGGATCGATCTCGCTATTCAGTAGTAATTGATATGCGATACTAGCTTGCTAAGCATTACACCACGATGAGATGCCCTAATTACCAACCCGTTCGCTACGGGTAGTATGTGACACAAAATCGCATGTATGGAGTATCCAACGAGGATCGAACTCGCTATTCAGTAGTAATTAATATGCAAGACAACTTTGCTAAGGATTACATTACGATGGGACGCCCTCACCTTTCCCAAGTATTATTAGTATTAGTCCGAAAGTGAACATAATAGCGTGACTGAAGTTCGAACTCACTTACTACTATGTTACAGTCCGGCTCATTAGCCACTGCGTCACAGTCAATAAATGTTAGAAGCGGGTAGAGAGACGAAAATAAAACGAACAATTCAGGTTTATAAAACAAGATTACAGGGTGCTTATAATGTAATGAAAGGAAATGAATTTAAACTCAACGAACTGTCCTTGTGAGAAAAAAAGTTTTTTTGTCAATTATGAAGATGAAAGAAAAATCTTATCATTTTTAGTTTTACACTTTAGTTATTTTATGATTTGGATTTTTGAAAATTTCTTTAGATATGATAAAATTTTGAATTTGGTTTTTGGTTTGTTAAGTGTGATAATAATATCTATACCAGAATTTATTGCAATTTACCCGGGAAATACAATAAAATTAAATTTTAACAAAAAAAGGAATCTATCAAAAATGAAAATAGAAAAAAAAAAGAATTTATCAAAAGTAAAAAAAGAAATAAAAAATATTTGAAATGGAACATTTGTCCGCCATAAAATGATTTATGCACACACACACACACACACACACACACACACGTGCGCACGCACACACACACACGCATATATAGAGAGAGAGAGAGAGAAAGAGAGAGAGAGAGAGGGAGAGAGAGAGAGAGTGAGTGAGAAGAGATAGACAGAAAGACAGACAGAGACAGAGATAGATTTTGAATTGTAAGGGTTTTGCGTATGTTTCACATATTAGATGGCAAGCTTATAAAAATGAATGTACTGTTTTTTTTTTGTAACCAAAATTCATTAACATAAAAAAATGTATACATTTGTATATTCATATGTAAATGTATATATTTATATATATATATATATGTATATGTACATATATATATATATATATATATATATATATATATATATATACGTGTGTGTGTGTGTGTGTCGTTATAATCAATCAATCAAGTTAAGATTTCTTTTTTATTTTGTGAAATAATAAATTAATTCTATGGCGCTATCCTTGTAGCGAAACAAATCAATCTAAATGTTCTATACATATTTCCTTTTTCACACACACACACACACACACACACACACATATATATATATGTATATATATATATATATATATATATATATATATATATATATCATAATATTTTAATGATTTGAAGGCAATTACAATGCGTATAAAAAATAAAAACAGAAAGATGTTATTTTTGTCTTATCGATCTCAAAGTAGAAACTTCATCTTCAGAGGTGAATATCAGAAATGTACGAGCTTAATTTTTTTTGTGTGTGGTTATATATTTTTTCTTATTTTCTTTTTCTTCTTCTTTTTTTTCTCTTCCTTTTTTTTTTCTTTATGTTATGAATGAAATGGACGAATAACTGTAATTTCTTATTTTTTTCAATATCTGTTGAGAACGAATGTTTGAACCCCTACCCTGTATATGTATCCAATATTGTCTGTTCAATATATATATATATATATATATATATATATATATATATACTTTCGTTTACCTATATATTGAACTGATGTAAGTGTTAACGTTGTATGAAATGAACATGGCGAGACGAGTTCACTTCTTGATTGAGACTGTTTGCTTTACACTGATACCCTTGGGAAAAGTATTAATCCAACAATTCTCCCTCCATCTATAGGTAAATAGGTCATGCTGAGCTCTTTAACCTTGGTTAGGCAACCAATATTGGAGAAGGAAAATAACGAATTCAAACCTGTTAAACCCCGCTTAAAACAATTAACATTATGTCACATCCTGCTCGTGCAGAGGCTTTGGTAAATAAATAATATATATATATATATATATATATATATATATATATAGAGAGAGAGAGAGAGAGAGAGAGAACTGTATACCCATATGTACGAGGGTGGGTCAAAAGTTAATGCCATTTTCTTCATTTCATGTGAACATTTATTTTATAAAACTAAGGCCTACATTGAGACCCTAACGAAGCTCAGAGCAAGAATCCGACGAGTAAGACCCAACTTGACAATAAACAATGTCCTTCTTCCGCATAACAATGCTCGACCACGCACAAGCATCAGGACAAGTGAGAAAATCCCCTCATTCGGGTGGACAGCTTTACCACATCCTCCATACTCACCAGATTTAGCGCTTTCAGATTATCATTTCTAGGGACCCATGAAAGAGGGTTTGAGAGGCAAACATTGTTCGATTGACGAGGAAGTGAAATCTGTTGTAAAGTAGTGGCTCAAAGAACAGTTAATAGAATTTTACGGGGCAGGAATACATGCTCTAATTTTAAGGTGTAACATTGCTATTGAGAGAAACGGTGACCATGGGAAGAAGTAGGTATGTGATCCACAAAGGACCAGCTTCATTTTGATGTATGATACATGTTCCTGTGTTGGCAATTATACCTGTCCTAAACAAAATGGCCGCCCTGTCGGCTGGGGCGTTAGAATGCACCGACTGCACCTATGCAGAGGGGTAAGACTCCCCCAATGGGGCCACCTGTTGGCCGTGGGTGGCGACCCGTGATGCTTAAGGATAGAGCCCAGTTGGATGAGCAGTTCATGACATGCAATACTCCACTTTGGCCCTATCTTGGGCTAAACGGGCGGTCGGAGTGGCCCCCTCCGATCAATCGGTTGGTCACGTCAAGCCCTAGCACCTATATGATTTTCCCAACCCTATTGCCCTTATGGCAAACCCCAACCCCTTTTTATCATATGGGTGCTAGAAGGCAGTGGCTAAGGGGTCTACATGTCCTGGGAATGACGATAAACTCTATCTGATGGTGAGGTTCCAGTTTTGGAGGTTTGGGGAATGTGGAGCACCCCTTCATCACCATTGCTCCCTGGTCCACTCTGACCCGGAGTGGTAGTACCTGTTAGGATCCCATCTATGGGTTAAACAGAAAAATGTATTTATAAAAAAATTGTATTATCTATTAAGAATTTATTTATTTCAAAACTTTATCGGCATTAAATGACCCACTGAGGTTGATATGCCGTAAAACAAAACAAAACAAACCAAACCTAAAGAAAATGGCAATACTTTTTGACTCACCCTTGCATACATGCTATACTTTCGCGCGCGCGCGCGTGTGTGTGTGTGTGTGTGTGTGTGTGTGTGTGTGTGTGTCCACGCGTGAACTAATGCGCAATATCTGGGGAGGTAGATGTATTGAACTTACTTTCGCTCCAAACAATATAGGGAAAAAGATGAGTGTTCTATCGCACTGACTTAAAATAGACATGGGGCAAAATGAAATATCGTAAACACTTTGAACGTCCATAAATGACAAAACTTTTTAGCTTTTCCTCTTACCCTTCCCCTTCCACACACTCACTCTTCTTTCCCAGCCCTGTAATTCCTCTGCTAGCCCCCCCGACACTATCCCCCACCGTCCCGCCACTTGATGCATTTTACACACGTGCGTGCGCACGAACGCAATTCGAGCCGTGTAAACAACCGTATGCAAAAATAAATGAAAAAAAAATCCACTGCGCGACCCGCCGTAAATGTTTATTATTATTATTATTATTATTATTATTATTATTATTATTATTATTATTATTATTTCTTCTTCTTCTTCTTCTTCTTCTTCTTCTTCTTCTTATTATTTTATTATTATTATTATTATTATTATTATTATTATTATTATTATCATTTCTTCTTCTTCTTCTTCTTCTCTTCTTATTATTATTATTATTATTATTATTATTATTCTTCTTCTTCTTCTTCTTCTTCTTCTTCTTTATTATTATTATTATTATTATTATTATTATTTCTTCTTCTTCTTCTTCTTCTCTTCTTATCTTATTATTATTATTATTTATTTATTTTTCTTCTTCTTTTATTATTATTATTATTATTATTATTATTATTATTATTATTATTATTTCTTCTTCTTCTTCTTCTTCTTCTTCTTATTATTATTATTATTATTATTATATTATTATTATTATTTCTTCTTCTTCTTATTATTATATTATTATTATTTTTCTTCTTCTTCTTCTTCTTCTTCTTCTTATTATTATTATTATTATTATTATTATTATTATTATTTTCTTCTTCTTCTTCTTCTTCTTCTTCTTCTTCTTCTTCTTCTTATATTATATTTTATTATTATTATTATTATTATTATTATTATTTCTTCTTCTTCTTCTTTCTTCTTCTTCTTCTTCTTATTATTATTATTATTATTATTATTATTATTATTACTTTCACTCCTTTTGAGTTTTTCACATCAGCGTTAGCTGATGGTATTTCACTGAAGTCTGAGTGACAACAAGTCTCCTCGGGTCTCCAAGACTCTTCTGGGTATTCTAGCCGATTGCAGTAATGCTGTAGTCTGGATGGTCTCAATACTTCCTCTGATTTCCAGTTTCTCCAGTCTTTTTTCCAAGTTTTTTTTTTACCATTCCAAGTGCACCAACTAAAATTGTATCACTTTCACTCTCACATTACACAACTTTTTCAATTCTCTGGCAAGGTCCAGGTATTTGTCCATCTTTTCGTTTTCTTTCAGCTTCACTCTGGATCTGCTGGAACCGTAAATACCACCAGTTGGCCCGTTCTATTTTTCTTTTCTTTTTTTTCTTTTTTTTTTCTTTGTTAATCAACACTAGGTCTGGTCTCCTGGCTGGGATGGGGTGATCCGTCTTTATCTCAAAGTCCCAGATATTTGTATACGTTTCATTCTCAAGAACAGTTTCTGGTTTATGTATACAACATTTTGTTGTATGGTCAAAATATAATTTTTTGCATAATTCCCAGTGGATCACCTTCCCAACCCAGTCGTGCCTGGTTTTGTATTCCTGTTGTACTAATTTGCTACATTCGTTTAATACAGGTTTTACAGCCTCTGTCACCGCACAGTCTACATTTACTGTTTCGTTGTATCTTATCTATTTTTGCCTTGATGTTATTCATTCTTATGGCATTATTTTGTGCAGCAATTATTAGCTATTCAGTTACTCTTTCGAGGTTTCATCTTCTTAACCATGTCCAAGTCTTTCTATGTGCAACCTCTCCCATTTGTAGTTTGAAATGTCCATATAATTTTTTTTCTTCCCATCTTTTTTCTAGTTTTCTTTGTTTTTCTGTTTGTCCATATATTACATCTGCTCTTGTTGACTGCCATAAGTAATCTTTCTTTGCTCTTTTTTGTGTATTCTTCGAATCCTTGGATTGTAGTCTCTCCACAGTCATCTATGTTGAGAAGACCTCTTCCACCTTCTTTTCTTCCCTCCTTTTCTCCTATTATTATTATTATTATTATTATTATCATTATCATTATTATTATTATTCCCAATTATAGTATTATGAATAATAATGATAAAGTACAGATTTAAAAATAATAATACCAATATAAACAAAATTAATAACACCGTTTTTTTTGTTTTTTGTTTTTGTATATTTGTTACGATTATTGGATTGGTCAATTGCTAATAAAAATAATAAATAAATAATATAATATGATATATATAATAAATAAAAACTAATATCAAGATAATCTCTGTATTATTATTCGATTGTTACATCATCTTACAAAAATGCAATAATTATCATTATTATAATTACTAGCAAATATATGCACCCTCCGGGGTCAGGTATTAAGTTTTAATGTAATAAAATATTGTATTAAATTAGAAAGCCTAATGAACCTAAATAAGAATGCAGATAAAACAATTTGAAGCAGAGGGGTGTATAATCGAATTATAGAACAACTGAAACTTACTCTTCCATCACTACCGTCTTTCATTGCTAAATTTTCCTTATTTAACTATTTAGTTAAAATAGGAAGTTAAGAATAAAATTACAGTTATTACTTCTTGATAATGGATTTCTTTTGATATTTATCCCCGAGATTTTGCTCATATTCATTAAGATAGAACCAAACAATTAGAAATCAATAGTACTAAGCACATATTTATTAAAATCATTTTTTTATTATCGGTAATTTATGAGGAAGTGCGTCCCGATTTCCTGCCTCAAAAATTGCTACCCGGTGACTATCAAAATAACAACCCCAGCTCGTCGTAATTCTTGTTTATTTATCGTAATTTGTCGTAATTCTTGTTTAGATATGAAGATGGATATATACTTTGGAAAAGACTGAGATAGATAGATAGATAGATAGATAGATAGATAGATAAACAAACAAACAAAATAATATAGATAGATATGAACAAATGGAGATAGATATTTTCGACAAGTAAATGTATTGGGGGTGGTCGCTTCTTTTTTTGTCGGAATTCTTGTTTATTTAAACTAAAAACAAGACATTAAACAAACATGAATAAAAGAAAATCTTAGTATCTAAAGTAATATAAATAAATATGAACAAAATGTGATAGATAGATAGATAGATAGATATGAAGATGGATAGTTTTGAATAGACTGAGCTGGGTCGTTATTTTAATAGTCACCGGGTAGCAATTTTTGAGGCAGGGGACCGGGATGCACTTCCTCATAAATTACCAGCCTTTTTGTTAATACTGTAATTTGGTAGCATGGTCAAAATCTAATTTCTTGAACATTTCCCTGTGCATTTCCTACCCATTCATTCCGAGTGTAGTAATTCCGTTGTGCTACATTTGTTTATTATATTATTAACCATTTCGTCTACACTTACCCTACACTTATTATTCTGTTGCGTCGAATCTTTTTTAGCGATGATATGATTAGTCCCTATTGCATTATTTTCTGCGGTTAAACATGAACGTGATTCATAACTTCTAAGCATAAAATAACCCTAAGTGAGTTGTCAAGCCGTTAACGATACAATATTTTGTATTCAGGTTCAAATCTCCCGGGCGAATCGCTGCCGTCCCCTGTTTAATACTGCTCTAGTGGGCCATGTATAATACATTATAAGACCGAAGCTGCAGGCGATAAGAACTCTTACAGCATGCCAAGATTGGCCCGCGGGACAGACTTTGGACATACCAGTCGTAGACAATGAAGAGAATTAGATACACCATACCATCTAAACATATCGACTTTTTTAGAGAGAGAGAATCGTAAACAAGATGAAAAAAAGAAACTGCCAGTTCGGTGAGGTTAATGTACTAATTGACCACAGGGGGGAGGTGGAACAAGGAAAAAAGAAGGGGAGACAAACAGGAATTTGCCTGGGAGCCGGTAAAAGTAATGGATATTAACTTTGAACTGATAATAGGTGGCACACTGGGAACCGTGCCAAAATCAAAATTAGATTATTATAAACACAGGGATCGAAAACTGCAATAAATAAGGATGCTGATAATGATAACGCCATGGAATTTTACAAAAGGGAGTAAAACGATAACTGTATCAGTCACAAAAGCAGCAATAGCAGCAGCAGTAACAATAACAAAATAATTACTACTACTACAACAACAACCACTACTACTACTAGTTCTATTACTACTACTACTACTAATAATAATAATAAT
>CM042154.1:64040889-64063389 GCA_023376005.1 Doryteuthis pealeii
TCTTTTGATAAAGAATATTTTCTTTGTCGTAATAAATTTGGAAATCTGAATGTTTTCAATGAAGTTATTAACATAAACGTATCTGAAGCACCCTGGTACCTCGAAATTTATCTCTCAACCCAAAGCAAAAAATTGATCTATTGACAGTTAGTAACGCGGAAACTTCATAAATCGGAGTACTCATAAAACAAGATAACACTGTATATATATATATATATATATATATATATATATATATATATATTATATATATCTTATTATAATGGAGATTGTGTGTTTTTCTGTCTGTAACCGAAACTATATTACTACTCAAGTCACAATTCCCTTAGTTATTTACGTCACATTCTCCATGATTCTATTTCTATTTAAACCTCAATTAATAATAAAACTGTTTGACATTATTAATACTGTTGGCCTTACCTAAATACTAATAACATGCAATTGTATTTATATATACAACAAAATACCAGTTTTCAGTGTAAACGTAAAGCTAATTTGCATATTGATATTAAAAAACTGATTTTAATAAAAATGTGCTTGGTATTATTGATTTCTAATTGTTTGGTTTTATCTTAATGAATATGAGTAAAAATCTCTTCAATAAATCCTAAAAGAAATTAACAAGAAGAAATAATTGTAATTTTATTCTTTACTTCCTATTTTAACTAAATAGTTAAATTAGGAAAATTTAGCATTGAAAAACGAAATTGATGAAAGAGTAAGTTTCAGTTGTTCTATTTTCCGATTATACCCCCTCCATTTCAAATCTTTTTATCTGAATTCTTAATTAGTTTCATTAGCCTTTCGGATTTAATCTAATATTTTATTACATTTAAACTTAAATACTTGCACCCGGAGGGTGCATATATTTGCTAGTATATATATATATATATATATATATATATATATATATATATATATATATGCCGCTTTGCTGGTAAATTTTCCGTCCCTTCTTTTTGGCTATTTTAAAACATTTTTAAAAAACATTCTAAAACAAACAAATAAGAAATAGCATAAGAAATATTCCTAAGATCTGAGTCAGATCTTTGCTCTGATGAGCTACTAAGCGAAACTGTTAGCAAGTATATATGACTCATTAGGTCTAACTTTATTATTTTCTTTACTTAGGTATTGAGCACTGTTTATTCTTTAGCTTTAGAAAATCGTGGTGATTTATATATATATATATATTTTCATATGTATATAATTTTTTTCTTTTGGACAAGTATTATAGTATCAACCGATTATTTTTGGTTGGTACGACTATCTTGGTCTTTTACTTTTTAAAAAAAAATTTTTCTCCCCAGGTGATGTTCAGTAGTATATTTTTACAATCAAACTATTTGCCGGGTTTTTCTTACCGCAAAGATTTACCAACAAGTTTGGTATATTAAAATATAATTTCGAATATATATATATATAATATATATATATATATATATATATATATATATATATATATATATATTCCAAATTTTGAAAAAAGGAATCACACCCTGGAAATATTGAATGTAATAAAATGAAACACATAACATCCAATGGAGTTCCTCATTTATTTTGCACTTTATCCATGCTTCACACAACCGCACCAAATATATATTATAGACACACACACACACGCATATATATATATATATATATATATATATATATATATATATATATATTATATATACAAATATGTATATATATTTTATATATACATATATATATAATATATACAAATATAATATATACATTGAAAACTAGACACCCCATATATATATATATATATATGTGTGTGTGTGTGTGTGTGTGTGTGTGTGTGTGTGTGTGTGTAATATAGTGAAAATTTGAAAAAACACAGGTTCAAATAAAATGAGAGGTATTTATTTAGCCAATGCTGCAGTGTTTCAATCTGTTTAGTAGATCTTTTTCGGGGCCTTTGTTGATATAAGGAAAAAGAAAAATTTTATCACAGGATATATATATATATCTATATATATATATATATATATATATATATATATATATATAGAGAGAGAGAGAGAGAGAGCGAGAGAGAGAAGTCTTAGAGTTATAAGCATATATATATATATATATATATATATATATATATATATATTCTCTTTATCTCTCTCTATAAAAGCTAATATATCTATCTACCCCCTTTCTCTCCCTCCTCTCTCTCTCTCTCTCTCTCTCTCTCTCTCTCTCTCTCTCTCTCTCTCCCTATTTATATATATATATATATATGTTAACCGTAATAAACGTGCTTTGTTTATTGGCATATCAACTATCGTGAGTTATTTAATGTCAAAACAAAAGCAGTTGTACTATTTAACCCATAGCCGAGGAGATGAAGGTATTCATACATTTCCTATGGGTATTATTCCAAAAGTGAACATAATAGCTCCGCTGAAGTTCGAACCCGCTTACTACGATGTCACCGTCCAACACGTTAGCAACTACTTCAAAAATGATACACGTTTATCATATACTTGCGAGTGAATGTGTTGATGTTTATGTTTTTTTGTTTGTTTTCTTCCTTCACAAAACAATTTTTTCTTAACTTCACGTCTAGTCTCTGTTTACTCCCGTGCGCATCTGTGTAAGTGACAGATTTTCCAAAGCAATAAAAAAAAAGCCGAAACAATGTCGTACACAGCAAATTACCATCCTTCATTAAAAATTAAAATCTATACAACTTTTTTTAGCTTTCTCAGTTGAACATATAAACACACACATATGTGTACTACTAGATGGCTGCACCACCTGGACTCAAATTATTGGTGTTTAAAATTGCCCGGTAACAAGATTAGTAGCTGATGTTACTAATGAGGCATTAGGGGCCGAAACTCTGTTTTGAACAAGATGGAGACATCTCTACAATGGACCTCAGCCTCTAAAATTAGTAGACAAGTTCTCCTACCAAGGTAGTAATATCTCATCTACAGAAAGCGATATCAATTTACGCATGAGAAAGGCATGGACTTCCCCATCATATGGAAATCTGATCTGTCTGTTAAGATAAAGGGAGAATGTTTTCCAAGCTGCAGTCGTGTCAGTGCTACTGTATAGTTGCATCACTTAGATAAAAAGCTTGATAGGAAGTATACCAGGATGCTGCGTGCTGTTTAGAACAAATCCTGGAAGCAGCACACCACAAAAAGCTTTTATAGGACCACTTATGGAGGCGCGTGGTGTAATGTTTAGAATCGTAGGAAATGGACTCATCGACCCGATTTCAAATCCCAGACGAGACTGTTTGCATTTCACATAGCGCTAATATCCTTGGAAAAGCTATGAATACAACTCTTTTCCCTCCATCTATGGGTAAATAGTAGGTCAGACTGGGTTTCTAACCTTGGGTAAGCAACCAGAGTAGGAGAAGGAAAATTCTTACCTCAAACCAGTTAAACTCTGCTTAATAAATTGCCCTACTGTCACATCCTGCTCGTGTGGAGGGGTTTAAAAATGCATGGTCACCTTACCCCCTTTCACTCAAGCCATCCAACTAAGACTAACAAAGCATATTGGACGAACACATAAGTGTTATTCTCCTATGAACAGGTATACATGGCCATACCAGTGTTGGTTAACCAGGGAAAACATATACCAATCAGTTTTTCTCGGATTCTGGATGCCGTGCAGAAGATCTGCCAAAAGCCATGACCTATAGGGACAGGGGGTGAGAGAGATTTATGGGAATCCGTGCTGTCGGTGCAACCTGACGATGGTAGTTATACCCAAAACTGTTGTTTATATATATGAAAATAAAACAACGGAATTGCAAACTAATAACACATGAATTATTTATCAAAATCTGCTTTTTAGAATCATTATCCAAATCAAATATCACATGACAGTGATAAACGCCATTTGTTAGTACGTATATTACGTGTTGTTTATGTATTTTAAAGGATTTAACATGATGTTCACAATTTTGATGTTAGCATAGGCGCGAAAAGACGTACAGAAAGTATCATATATATATATATATATTTGTAGGAAAGTTTTTCTCTCTACACGGTTTCCTCAGGAGAAATAAAAATTATAGGTAGCTAATATCATATATACTTGTCTAGTTTAGAATTATTTTTCTCTCCTTGTCTTCTAAAATAAACTTTAGTCTTTAAATCTAAACTGCTTTCCTTTGAAATTAAAATTAGTTTTCCATTTGCTCAAATTTCATATGTTCAAATATCAAAAAGAACTAAAATTAACGGTGGATGATATAAAAAAAAGCTCTAAAAATTACTAGTGACAGCAAATAAAACAAGGAACTTGATTACCACAAATACAATAGTTTAATAACAAAAAACATTACAAGAAATTATAAAAAGCTCAACACGAATGAAAGCAACATAGAAGATGATATCAACAAAATAACAAAAGAATTGCACAGAAACTACACATTAGCGATATGGTCCCGGTATTACAAACTAACTCTCGTATGTTTTACTAAAGGACCACAAACCTGACTTTAGATGGAAACCAGAAACCCGATTAATTATTTACTAATTTATTTACTAAATAAAAAAGACGAATTTCTGTGGAAATGCCGCCATAAACTGCATAACCCATTAATGTATAAGTAAAATTAATATAGATATAATATAACGCATGCATTAATTATTACAAAAAAATCTCTAACTTAATAGATTTATCAGATGAGTTGAATTCCAGTAATACACATATGTAAGATATAAACAAGATGAATGATAAAGAGGGGGATCGGAGTAAAAAGAGCTGATTGATAGAATAACATATTACTTTTGGCTGATGAGCATATATAAAACTAATCTTTAATTTCAAAGGAAAACAGTTTAGATTTAAAGACTAAAGTTTATTTCAGAAGACAAGGAGAGAAATAAAAATAATTCTAAAACACACAAGTATATATAGTATTAGCTACCTATAATTTTTAGTTCCCTTGAGGAAGGTGTACCTTGAACACCGAAACCATGGCTGTGTTTTCAATTACTACCTGCTCAAACTAGACTCATATAGAGTTTCTGGTCGAAAAAAATGTTCATAGTCAAATGACAGTTTGTAAGTCTTTCTTTCTTTCTTTCTTTCTTTCTTCTTTGAAAGTTATAGATTGCTCTGTATATAATTAATTTATTACACATTGAGCTGTCTTAGGGATTTATAAAATCCTTGTATGAATATATAAGTTTGCACCTACATGAGCATACAGTGTGGATGTACAGTGATATTTTAATGATCCCAAATAGAATCATCCCTTACTTACCAGTCAATTGTATTATTTTACCCCATATATATATATATATATATATATATATATATATATATATATATATATATATGATTCTGAAGCTGATTAGAAAAAAGTATGGTGAGGATATGCCCCGAGATGATAAGAATGAAATATGACAAATTTTATCTCACCTTCTCGTTTCTATATCAATTATTCATTATTCCAAACATGTTTTCCAAAAATATACTCTGATCATAATCATCACCATAATCATCATCGTCAATTTCCTTATTATCATCTTTCGGCCATTCTATTTCCACCTCTCTGGTTTTCTGTCTGTCTGTCTCTGTCTCTCTCTCACTCCGTCTCTTTTTTCCCTTGCTATGACTACCTGTCTACCTACGTACATATCTATCCCCTTTCTACACACTCTGTCTCGCTGTTTTCACACTCTGTCTCCCGCTGTCTGTTTTCCCCCCTCTCTCTCTCTCTCTCTCTCTCTCTCTCTCCCCTCTCTCTCTCTCTCTTCTCTTCTCTCTCTTCTCTTCTCTATCTATCTACCTCTATTTTCCCGCCTCTCTATCTTGCTATCTCTCTCTTTCTCTCTCTCTCTCTCTCTCTCTCTCTATATATATATATATATATATATATATATATATATATATATATATATATACCTGTATACACGTATATATACAACCTTTTTGTTTTCGCTTTCACTTCTTTGGTCTCACTACCAGCTCACATATCTCTATATTCTATCTCTTCTCTCTTCTTCTCTCTCTCTCTCTCTCTCTCTCTCTCTCTCTCTCTCTCTCTCTCTCTCTCCTCTCTCTCTATCTATCTATTCTTTCTATCTATCTATCTATCTTCTGTTACCTATCCGCCTATCTAAAATACACACACACACACACACACGCACATACACACACACACACACACACACACACATATATATATATATATATATATATATATATATACAGGTACCTATATATGTATTTATTTATCTTGTGTGCACCTCATAGCTCCTTGTGCTCTGTGTCTACATATATACACACACACACACACACACATGTATATATATATATTCTTAGCTCCTCTTTCTCTTTCTCCTTCTCTCCTCTTTCTCTCTCTCTCTTTTCCCCTCTCTCTCTCTATTTATTTCTACCTACCTACCTACCTACATACATACATACATATATATATATATATATATATATACCCATCACACTCTCTACACTAATTTATCTATATGTATCCTTTTCTCTCCTTTTTTTCCATTTCTTCCTATCTCTCTCCGTCCACCCTTCTCTCCCTTCTCTCTCTCTCTCTCTCTCTCTCTCTCTCTCTCTCTCTCTCTCTCTCTCTCTCTCTCTCTCTCTCTCCGTAACTATCTCCCTATATATCTACTTTTTCTTTCATCGGACATCTAAAGGATATTATTGGTTCTTTGCGGTCGATTGATGAGCGACCACCTAATTGTGTCCCTGCCGATTTGCAAAATCCCCTTTGCAAAGCCCCCCCCATACACACCCACTTTGCAAAGTGTCTGCAAACGACTTGTGTTTCTCAGATTGTGATAGTTTTATATGATAATACTTCAAATAAAGGAGCCGCATCCGAAGTGAAGATGACAAGATTTTCAATACAGTTAACAACCAGCTGCCTTTGGATGGCCAATGCAGTGAAGTGGGGCGTTTCACCACTAGCTAGTGAAATCTCTTTGGCAAAACGAGAAACGTGTGTACATCTACACACAGTTTAGTTGTGGCAGTCGTTGTTTTTGTCCCCCACTCACTGTTGTGAGCGTCAAAGCTAATTCCTCCATACGTTGCTACCTCTTTCTTTAAATTTTTATTTAAAAATAGAATTGTAAATTGTAACTTATTTTTATTGTCTTCCTTACGAAACAAAGCCAGTACTTAAATATAAAAAAACTTCTACGAATTTCTTAATCATAACAATGAAATAAATCACGTTAAAAAGAGCACATCTTCAAGAGAGAAAAACGGCAAGAATGCAATATCCTCCCTTCTTTAAACTTTTATATTTAAAAAATTCAAAATTGTAAATTGCTATTTATTTCAATTTTTTTATCCTTAAGGACTACCTAAAATTACATTAGAATTACATCAGAATATAACAATAAAATAAATCACATTTAAAAGAGCACATCTTCAAGAAAGAAAGAAAAAAAACGGAAAAATACGCCCTTTTGAAAAATACTGATATGAATTAAAAATTATCCCGTTTTAATGACTGTAAAATTAATAATTTTTTCATATGATTTTTTTATCGTAATTCTTGATAATACAGCAAAAACTACCTTGTATTTCATTAATTTTTTCCGAGGTATATTTCATTTCAGTTCATGGGAAGGGCAAAAACATGTGAAATATTAGTCATGTACCTTCGCCGTTTACTAGAAATATAACAGTATTATTATACTGTTATTTATTTATTCATCTAACTATTCTATTTGTCCATGTTGGTTGGTTGGTTGTTGGGTTTTACGGCATGTCAACACTTGTTGGATTATTTATGTCGAAGACCTTTTTTTAATCATTCTTGTTGGGTATTCATTTTTTTCAAACTTAGTATTTTAAACACATTTTGTAATAATCATTTTTTATCTATTTAACCTATAGATGGGACCTTAACAGGTACTACCAATTTGGGTCTGGGTGGACCTGGCATTGATGGCGATGAAAAGGTACTCCATACTCCCTAGAGCTCCAGTATTAGAACTTCACCATTAGATGCAATTTAACGTCATACCCTGGACAGTAGGACTGTCAACCATCACACATATGATAAAAAGTGTAGTGGTTTGACAATCCTATAGGTACTAGGTCTTGATAAAGGCGAGTGGTCTAATGGTTAGAGTCGTAGAAAATGGACTCGTCGACCCGAGTTCAATTCCTCGACGAAGCTGTTTGGATTTCACATGGCGCTAATACCCTTGGGAAATGTATGAATCCAATTCTCCCTCCAGTTATGCGTAAATAGCAGGGCAGTCTGGGCTCTTTAACCATGGCTAGGTAACCAGTCTAGGAGAAGGAAAACTCTTAATTCAAACCTGTTATACTCCGCTTAAGAAATTGACCTTGTGTCGCATTCTGCTCGTGTGGAGAGGTTGGTAAATATATATAGGTATTAGGTCTTGACGTGACCAGCAGATTGATAGGATGGGATCCTCTCCGACTGCCCGTCTAGTCTAAGTAAGAGCAAAAGTGGAGTTTTGCATGTCATGGACTGTTCAGCCACTAGGATTACGTCCTTAAACATTATGAGTCGCCACCCACGGTCAACAGGTGGCCCTATGGGGGGGGGGGTATTCCCCTGCAGTTAGAGCGAATTTGTTCATTTTGACTCCAAGTGCATATGAGTAAAATCTATATTGATATAGAATTTCGTCTTGTTTCTAAAAGAAGAAAAAAATGAAAATAAGAAGACATTTAAGAATTGTGTGGTTTTTGCTTTCTTTTAAATGGCTTTCTTATAAAGACCAGCAAAATTATGTCTTATTTTAATGTTTAATTAACTTTAATTGATTTCTATATAAAATTATATATATATATATATATATATATAATTATGATCATTTCTCCGGAAATTTGATCTCTCAGTGACCGAATGATACATACACTTTCTATGTATTTAATAGTTTAAAAACACCAGTCCGCATCAGCTGTCAGTGGGCGAGGGGATAAGATATCGGACTACCATACGGTCAGTCTGAGTTCGAACCCTACCCAAGGATAGTTGTGTCTAGCCACACTGAGGAGGCATGATATGCCGAAACACGTGTCTGTGGATGACTTATTAATTATTATTAATATTATATATATGCTCCCATAAATTTGGTAATGAGCTCTCTAATTGGTAATTTAAATTAACTCTCACTACTAAGCAAATAAGCAATGATCATTTCTCCGGAAATTTGATCTCTCAGTGACCGAATGATACATACACTTTCTATGTATTTAATAGTTTAAAAACACCAGTCCCGCATCAGCTGTCAGTGGGCGAGGGGATAAGATATCGGACTACCATACGGTCAGTCTGAGTTCGAACCCTACCCAAAGATAGTTGTGTCTAGCCACACTGAGGAGGCATGATATGCCGAAACACGTGTCTGTGGATGACTTATTAATTATTATTATTATTAATATATATATATATATATATATATATATATATATGATTACGTGGAATACGTTTAAGAATACTGTGATAGTATTAGAAATCAGTAACCGCTAATAATCATTTATTAAACCCAGTTTTGTTAAAATCATTATGCAAATTATTCGTGCCATATACTACGTTGATCTTTATTGCTTAGAGACATATAACACATATTTTAGGATTTTAAATCCATTAATAATATTGGCAGTTTTGCGGCAAATTTAACTAAGCTAGACTTAAATACAAACATCGTTAACAAATAAGATGCTAATTCAGATTAAATAAAGACTATTTCATAATCATTGAGAATATAACTTAAATAACTAAGGAAACCGTGACGTCAGTGATGATGCAGTCTCGGTTACAAACAGACAGTTACATAATCTCCATTATAATAAGATTATACACAAAACTATTATCATATACAGGGTGTGGTCGAGATACCATATTTTAAACTGACACCTTTGAGGTGGATGGGAATTTAGGCAAGATCCAATGGTAGCTCCATTCAGTTAATGTCGTATCATTTGTCTTTCAGATACGAGCAGCAAGAATCATAGCTTGGACCGGTGAATACCATGCGTTTGTCGGTGAAACGTTTATCAGGACTGGTGCATCTGTAATTGCTACACAAACGGGCTTTTTACGGGCTCATTTCATATTACGTCGGAATGATGTTGTCCCGGATAGAATTTTCAACACAAAGCAGGATTGATGTTTTAGCCGGAACATAATCACACACACACACACACACACACATAATATATAATATATATATATAATATATAAAGATAAATCTAATGAGTCAGATAAACCTACTAAAGGTTTCGCTTAATGCTCTTCAGGGCTAAGAGTCGGATCTTAGCCCTGAAGGGCATTAAGCGAAACTTTTAGTAGGTTTATCTGACTCATTAGATTTATCTTTATTATTTGCTCTACTTAGGTATTGAGCACTTTTTACTTATTAGCTTTAGTTTCCTGGCGGTTTTGTATGAATATATATATATATATATATATATATATAGATCTATATATATATATATATATATATATATATATATATATATATAAATTGTTTTTTTCTTTTGTCCAAATATTGTACCAATAGGTTATTTTTGGTTGGTACGATTATCTTGGTCTTTTCTTTTTCCAAAAATGTTTGTCCTCCCCGGGTAATGTTTCCTGGCGGTTTTGTATGAATCAAACTATTTGCTGTTTTTTTTCTCACCGCGAGGATTTACCAACAAGTTTGGTATATTATATATATATATATATATATATATATATATATATATATATATATATTAATATTGATATTGATAACATAGTATGGAAATTATGCTTAATATCGTGGATAGAGTATGTATAGAGTATGTATGTATAATGGTATCGAGAATATAAAGTCAACAGTGCTTGGTTATTGACAGTTTCTCGTAGTTGATCTTACGCTCACGCTACCCTAACTTTATATATATATATATATATAATATATATATATATATATATATATATATATGAAGTGGACAAACACTCTGTTTGAGATGGCGATAGCCGAGAATTTTGGGGGAGATTATGTGCTTAATTATAGTCATACCTAATGTGTAAATTAATTAATTATAATTAAATGAATTAGGCGTGCATATCGGTTTAAACTGCCCTGTCTATAACTCTGCTGATGAGGCCTAATAGGCTGAAATGTACATACAGAGATTGACGTTTTCTTGATTTGTTTACGCCTTACATTTAAACCGATATGCACGCCTAATTCATTTAATTAAAATTAATTAATTTACAAATTAGGTATGACTTTGATTGTGCACATAATCTCCCAATATATATATAATATATATATATATATATATATATATATATATATATATATATTCTGTTTTTTTAATTTCCATTTTGGAAGTCCGTCGCAGACGACGACGACGACGACACCCAATTTCTTCAGTTGTGAGCCCTCTGGTGGCTTGCAAGTCAAATTCTGGACTTGCAGATGCGGTCATACACAATTTAAAGGGGGAAATTCCCATCTACATTTGGTTGTTCATAACGACGAAGACGTCGCCGCTCTGCAGTCTTGTTTATTTCGATATCAAGCTGCTTAGCTTCAGTGCGACAGGCGTCTCGTCAACCTTGTCTGTTGGATGCCAGATATTCCACGCTTGAAGGTGTGATGATACATTTCTTCTTTTTTTGGTGGGGGAGGAGGGCTCCTGTCCTCCGCGTGCGATCTGTGAGTTCACTGTACGGTATTTTACGGGGAATTCTGTCTGCAGGCATGCGGATGGTGTGACCCAACCATCGCAGTTGGCGTTGCGATAGGATGGTTTCAATTGGATCAATGCCAGCTCTGCTTCTAATTTCTATGTGGGGGATTTTGTGCCACCACTTAACGCCCAGTATGTGTTGGAGGCAGTTGATGTGGAATGCCTCCAGTTTTTTTCAGCTGTCTGCGATATAACACCCACGACTCACTTCTATATAAGTATATGGATAGGCATACAGCTTTATATACATATCTTAGTACTGATGGTGAGGTCTCCGTTCATGAACACTCTGTGAGATAGCCTATCAAAGGATGCTGAAGCCAGGCCAATCCGCCGTTGCACTTCACTTGTGAGATTGTTTGTGTTGTTTGAGACAGATCCCAGGTAAGTGAACTCCTTTAAAATTTTCAGTGGCTGGTGGTTAATGAGGAGTTCAGGAATCGTAGGTTGGCACATTTGAGAACTTCTGTTTTCTGAACATTGATGGCAAGCCCTGATTGAGTGTAGGCTTCAACCCACAGCATTGATGATGTGCTGTAGTCAATTTAGGGAAGAGCTGACAAAAGCTGTATAATCTTGACGTCCATGTATTTACCAAACACGTACGCGACGGCTAGGAATTTACCCCACTCGTTCTTTCTTTTCTACTCCCCCATTCTTTATTAATTCATTTATTTGGTTACCGAACCAAAAAAAAGAAAGAAAAAAATGGAGAAGTAGGCGACCAAATGAGAAATAATGGAAGAAATAAAGAAAAAAAGAAGGAAGGAAAGAAGGAAGGAAGGGAAGAAGTAGAGAAGAGTATATAAGCAATCAAAGAACGAAAGGGGGTGAGGGGGAACAGTAGTCATCAAAACAAAGAAATGTAAGCCACCAACCAAAGAAAGAAAGAAAGAACGTGGTAGAGAAAGAAGACTCAAAAAAGGAAAGAAGGAAGGAAAGAAAGAAAAGATATAGAGAGTATGGCAACCAACTAAAGAAAGAAGGAAAGAAAGAAGAAGAAGAAAGAAAGAAAGAAAGAAGAAAAATTGGGCAACAAATTAAAGAAAGAAGAAAGAAAAGAGCATAAACTCTACAAAAAGAAAGAAAGAAAGAAAGAAGAAAGAAGAAAGAAAGAAAGAAAAGTAGAACAACAACAAAGAAAAAGAAAGAAAGAATGTCAGGCAAACAAGAAGAAAGACAGAAAAGAGGAAGGACTCAAAGAAAGAGAAGAAGGAAAGAAAAGAAAAAAAAGAGAGAAAGTGAGTAAACAAATAAAAAAAGAACAGAAAGAAAGGAAGAAAGAAAAAAACTTAGTAAAACAACGGTGAAAACTAGAAAAAAAAAAAAAAAAAAATAGTAAACAAAACTCAAGAATGAAGAGAACGAAGAGTAAAGGAGATCAAATGAAAGGAACATTCACAATGGAATTCAAACTGAAAAAAATAAATCGATTTGGATATCAAAATCTTGAAAACAGCGTTGAAAGAAAGACAGAAAGAAAGAAAGAAAGAAGAAAGAAAGAAAGAAAGAAAGAAAGAAAGCTTTTAAAATTCTAAATTTGTTTCAAATGTTGAACCGCTTTGGGATATTTGGAAATTAATTCTTTAAAACTCTTAAATCTCTTTTAGTTCCGATGTCTTTTGAGTAAAGACGTTCTCTGTCGGATGGATGTGGTTATAAAGAAAAATAAGCGATGGTATTAAATGAAAGTAGGGGAAAGAATGGCCCACTAAGGCGAATGGATTTTAAGATGAAATTTTGGATTCAAATGAATAGATTTTCCCAAACGCTGAGCTGTAAATGAACCGAGATAGATTCAATAAGAATAGAATAGATAATGATATAAATCATTGAAAAGCATTAAAAAATTGTGATTAGGATAGATAGATTAGATAGATAGAATAATAGGTAAGAAGGAACAGATATGTTACAACTTGAGATAGATAGATAGATAGATAGTAAACTCATTGAAAATCATTAAAATTGTGATTAAGATAAAGATAATAATAGATAGATAGATAGATAGATAGATAGATAGATAAAAAGAACAGATATGTTATCAGATTGACGATAGATAGATAGATAGATAGATATAAACTCATTGAAAATCATTAAAATTGTGATAAGGATAAGATAAGATAAGATAGATAGATAGATAGACTGATAAGAAGGAACGGATATGTTATCACATTGAGATAGATAGATAGGTAGATAGATAGATAGATATAAACTCATTGAAAATCATTAAAATTGTGATTAGATAAGATAGATAGATAGATAGATAGATAGAATAGATTAGATAGATAGAAGAGAAGGAAACAGATATGTTATTCAGATTGAGATAATAGATAGATAGATACATAGATATAAACTCATTGAAAATCATTAAAATTGTGATAAGGATAAGATAAGATAAGATAGATAGATAGATAGACTGAAAGAAGGAACGGATATGTTATCACATTGAGATAGATAGATAGATAGATAGATAGATAGATAAGAAGGAACAGATATGTTATCACATTGAGATAGATAGATAGATAGATAGATAGATAGATAGATATAAACTCATTGAAAATCATTAAAATTGTGATTAAGAAAGATAGATAAAATTGATAGTATAAATAGATAGATAGTGATAGATAGATAGATAATAGATAGTATAGATAAAAGGAAACGGATATGTTATCAATTGATAGATTAGATAATAAAACTCATTGAAAATCAATTAAAATTGGGATGAAATAAGAAAGATAGATAGATAGATAGATAGATAGGTAAATACATGCAGATAAGAATTGAGATAGATAGATATATAGTTAGATAGATAGATAGATAGATAGATAGAAGGCAGACTCATAGACTTTATCCTGTTGAGATAGATAGATGGACAGATAGATCTCAATGTTATTATATCTACCATAGTTTGTTCCTTCTTATAGATCTACCTAACATATTGAGATAGATAAGAAGGAGAATACGGATATATATATATATATATATAATATATATATATAATATATTATAATATATATATATATATATATGATAAAGAAGAGGACTTCCCGCGAATAAATGTTGTTAATGCAATATGAAGGGGTCTAATTTAAATTTTAAATGTAAACAGATTTCTTTTAAACGCAAACGTCAAACACGGATATTGCCTGATATCATAAAAAGAAGATTATTCTGCACACGTGTTTTTCCACGTCAACAACATTTATATTTAATATTTCACGTTAACAATCACGTTCAGCATTCAACAACACCATGTTTAACATTGAACTTTTGAAATGATGCAATCAATTATATAGCATTCATCTTCACTGCGAAACTATTTTCAACAGTCTTAATTACATTATTCACTTCCGCAGTTGACTGTAATTAATCAATATCTTGATTAATTCATTGCAATTAACCCTGTAGATCATTGCAGTGAAACTTGAGTAGGTTATTTTTATATACACTTTAATACAATATATATTATAAAATATAATATATATATATATATAGTATCCACACACGCGTGTTTCGACTTATCAAGTTCTTCAGTGTCCTAGCATTTGGGAGCTACCTACAGCCAGGATAGAAACCTGATCGATTCAGAATCAATCGGACAGCTTAAACAGCTCGCTATCGTCACCCAACAGATTACGAAGGGATTTAACTTTTAACTGTTTTAAATATACACATCTCCATCCTTTTATAGGAGGCGTTCTCATCTCTCTCTCTCTCTCTCTCTCTCTCTCTCTCTCTCTTCTCTCTCTCTCTCTCTCTCTCAACACACACCACACACACACACACAACAACAACACCCACACAACACACACACACGCAATGTAAGAAGAATGTTCGATGCCATCTTTTCAAACTGTTTAATCCCAGCGTTTCATAAATTTCGAACAATCTAAGAAGGCTAATTTTCCATTCCAAAACATTTTTAAAGAAACTGATCAAACAAAACCTATCACAGTCTCCTTATTATTTGCGATAATTTTCTTTCCTTATATCAACAAAAGCCCTGAAGAAGATCTACTTAACAGATTGAAAACACTGCAGTTTTGGCTGAATAAATTCACTTCATTTTATTTGAACCTGTGTTTTTTCAATTTTCACTATATTTACATACCGTCGGATTCACTTCCATTTTTCTCTTCACACACACCACACACACACACACACACCACCACATATTAATATTTATATATATATATATATATTATATATATATATTTTATATATATATGGATAAAGTAAGAAAGAAAGAACTACCTAACAAGATAAAAGGAAATCAGAACAGGGAGAACGACTGAAAATGAAAAAAATAAAGAGAGAGAGTGAGAAAGAAAACTGAGGAGAAGAGGAAACAAAAGAATTAACTGATAAATAGACAAATTGAAGTACTTGATCAGAAGGGAGAAAGAACAATAATTAACTGATAAGAAAGAAAGAAAAGAAGGAAAGAAAGAAAGAAAACAACTTACGCATGAGAAAGAAAGAGAAACACTAACTGAATAAAAAAAGAAGAATAACTAACTAAATAAAAAGAAAGAAAGAAAAAGAACAACACATGAGAAGAAAAGCAAAACAATTAACGTTTCCAAAGAAAGAATAACAAGGAAATGAAGAGAGAAAGAAAGAAAGAATGAGAAACGAAAGAAAGAACAACGGATAAAAAACGTAAAAGAAAGAAAAGTAAAGAAAGAACAACTAATAGATAAAAAGAAAGAAAGCACAGCTAATCCATAAAAAAGAACCCATTCAATAAACGAAAAAAACCATAAATTATGGAAAATACGAAACAAAAGAATAAAGATATAGAGAAAGAATGAAAGTAAAAGAACCAGTAACCTAACTAACTAACTAACTGAAGAAAAAGAAAGGAAGAAGGAATAAGAAAGAAGAATGAAATGAAAGAAAGAAATGACGAAAGAATGAAGAGAGAATGAAAAAGAAAGAGAAAAATAGTAATAAACTTGATAATGAAATAAAGGCAATAGATGAATAACGGAAAGAAGAAAAAAAAAAGGGAGAAAGAAAAAAAAAGAAAGAAAGAAAGAAAGAAAGAAGCACAGATGAAAAGAAAAATAATTCGAGAAATTAAAGAAATAAAGGCATAGATAGATAATCGAAAAGAAAGAAAGAAAGAAAGAAAGGAAGAAGGATGAAATGAAAGAAAGAAAGGGTGAAAGAATGAAATACAGAATGAAAAAGGAAAGAACAACAAAAATAGTAACATAATTCGATAAATGAAATAATGCATAGATGAATAACTGAAATGAAAGGAAGAAAGAAGAGAAAGAAAGAAATGAGAAAGAAAGAAGAAAAAAATAAAGAAATAAAGAAATAAAGAAGGAAAAAGACGTGCAAAAAGAAGATGGGAAGAAAGGATACATGACTGAAAAAAGAAGAAAAAGAAAAAGAGGAAAAAGAAAATGGTAATTAATTCGATAATAAAAGAAAAATGCATATGTTGAATAACCGAAAAAGTAAGAAAGAAATAAGGGAAAAGAAAGAATAAAGAAAGTGCAAAAGAAGAAAAATGAATGAATGAATGAAAAACAAAGAAAGAAAAAAAGAAAAATGATATAATTTGATAATTAAAAAAGACATAGATGAATAACAGAAAGAAAGAAAGAGAAAGAAAGAAAGAAAAATCTTTAAAGAATTCGATAATTAAGGAAAGAAAATACATAGACGAATAACCGAAATAATAAATAAATAATCCAATAAATAATTAAAGAAGAAAGAAACGAATGGTAAGACAAGTAAAGAAAAAGGAAAAGTAACGATTAAGTAAATAAATGAATAAAGAAAGAAAAAAGAGAAAGGAATAGAAAAGAAGAATAAAGAAAATGTAAAGAAAAAGTAAAAGTGACATTAGAAGAAAGAAAGAAAGAAAGAAAAGAAAAAGAAATACCCTTATCAAATGTTAAATACAAGCAACTATCAACCATCCGTTTGTTGTCTGAACCACTGAGCTATGATATTGCTCTTTCTTGACATACATACTGAATATGACTGTCAGATAATGACATCAAAGGGAGAGTAATATCCAGATTAAAGAGATCTTCACTAAGACTCCAGAAAAGTCCGTAAAAATACTCGGCCGGTTTACCTTGTCTAAATATATGCAATGTAACAGACATACTCTCTTGTGTATGTTTTATTTCTGTGTTTCAAATTAGTCAGGACTTCTTTGGTCCCCTCTTTAAGAACTGAATATATTTAACTTGATAAATACTTTTAAAATATTTAATGTTTCCGGTGATAAAGTATAAACAGTGCAACAAAGGCTAATCAATTGGATTGGACGCTTTCTTGGTTGCTGGTTTGATTTACGGTATCTCAACTTTGGTTATCTTATACCGAAGCTAAATATACTACTATTATATTATTTGGATTATTCGGACTATTGTCCTCAATCTTCATTGTTATCTGTACAACTTTCGGCCGATGTGCCCTCTGGCCTTTTTGGGGCTTTCTTGTCGGACTCGGAACCTTCTCGGACTCGGGAACAATCTTGGACTCGGGAACCTCTTTTCGAAACTCGGGTTCCCGAGTCCGAGAAGGAGATAGAAGATAGATAGATAGAGTAGATAGAACTCATTGAAAATCATAAACATTGTGATGAAAATAAGATTATAAATAGGTATACGACAGAAAGAAGGAACGGATATGTTATCACATTGAGATAGATAGATAGATGATTAGATAGATAGATAGATAGATATAAATTTAAAATTGTATTAGATAAGAAAATAAATAGATAGATAGATAGACAAGAAGGAACGGATATGTTATCACATTGAGTCGACAATAAATACCCGAAGAAGGCCGAGGGCACAGGCCGAAACGTTGTACAGATAAAACAATGAAGATGAGACGATAGTCTGAATATACTAATAATACTAATTATCAAGCACATCTACAAAAAATTCGAAGAATAATAACAACATTATTAATCAATTTTTATCTAGATTGGAGTTGATCATCAAAACTGTGCTGTTGTCCCTATGTTCCCAGCAAACCAAATGCTGTGAACTTTCTGGAAAGCATTGAAGTTACGTCATGATGAGAAGTAGATATATATTTTATTAATCATTACCCTATTTATTCTATTCTTCTTGATGGTATCCATGACAAGTATCCATGACAATTAAGGGCTCTCTTTTTTTCAGAAAGAGGAAAACCGCTGACATACAGTGTAACTCTTTGAGACGTTGTGTATATTGAGAAGCACTTTAAAGTTAATCTACTTAACCGGACACATTCCACTATATGTCACTCCGCGAAGAAACAAATACAAAATCAGAAAATTAACCCGAATTCAATGAAATTTCAGTGTTGATAAATTAATCAATAAACAATATAATGCACCAGTTATTTTATTTGAAAACTCTCGCAACATTTTTTCGGGTCATTTAACTTTGAACCACATATCTTTGAGGCGTAACACAGATTCACAACATACGTTCTTCAAAGTAACTGACTGAAAAAATGTAAAACGTTTTTTTTTAATAAAATACCTATGCATTATTTTTTTTATTCATTAATACTAAAAATTTTAATTAAATTCAGTTAATTCTTTGGTTTTAGTATTTTTTTTTTTTTTTTTTGCTTTGTTAGGCTGACATACGATAGTGGAATTTATGTCCGTAAGTAGGATTTAACCCATTTAACGCCTTATTTTTTTGAAGAAATGAAACCGTACTTTGACACAGAGAGGGGCTAGGCGCCGCTTTTAAAAGAAAGGACATAAACTATCTTTTGCATACTACAAATTTTTAAAACTGACATTTTGGCTCAAAATATATCAATAACGGGTAAACACACAATAATATACAACAGGTACAATATGCAAAACAAGCAAAACATTCAGAGAGTGTCAGTTAGGTTAGGTTGCAGCTAAATATGTGCATACCTCTCTTTGCTCTCTTCCAATCTTGGATATCTCTTCTTCTGGCGTCTTTGGTATTTCTAACATCTTGGTCTTGTTGGAATCTTCTAAGGTCTGGACTTTCTTGGGACTCGGTTGGTTCTAATTGGATATTTTCTTTATGAAGCCTGTGTATTGTTGTTTTAGGTATTAACAAGATACTCCGTTTGCTTTGATCTACTTTTATTATTTAATCCCAGCAGACATTGCGCAATNATTTATTGTAATTAAGACTGTTGAAATAGTTTCGCAGTGAAGATGAACGCTATGGTAGTTGATTGCATCATTTCAAGAGTTTCAATGTTAAACATGGTGTTTGTTGAATGCTTGAACCGTGATTTGTTAACGGTAAATATTATAATATATGATGTTGTTGATGTGTGGAAAAAACACGTGTGCGAATAGTCTTCTTTTTATGATATATCAGGCAATATCCGTGTTTTGACGTTTGCGTTAAAAGAAATCTGTTTTACATTTTTAAAATTTTTAAAATTAGACCGTCAATATTGCGATTAACAACTTTATTTCCCTGAAGTCATCTTCTTTATCAATATATATATATATTATATAATATATATATATATTATATATATATAATATTATATATATATATATTCCGTATTCTCCTCTTTATCTATCTCAATATGTTAGATAGATCTATAAGAAGGAACAACTATGGTAGATATAAATAACTTGAGATCTTATCTGTCCATCTATCTATCTCAACAGGATAAAGTCTATGAGTCTCTGTTCCTATCTATCTATCTATCTTCATATCTATCTATCTATATACTCTATCTATCTAATCTTATCTGTGTATGTACTTATCTATCTATCTATTACTATCTTATTTTCATCACAATTTTAAAATGATTTTTTCAATGAGTTTATATTTATCTATCTATCTCAATGTGATAACATATCCGTTCCTTCTTCTTATCTATCTATCTATCTATTTATCTATCTTATCTTAATCACATTTTTAATGATTTTCAATGAGTTTTAATCATCTTATCTATCTATCTATCTATCTATCTTTATCTATTCAATGTGATAACATATCTGTTCCTTCTTATCAGTCTATCTATCTATCTATCTTATCTTAATCTTATCTTAAATCACAATTTTAATGATTTTCAATGAGTTTATATCTATATCTATCTTCTATCTATCTCAATCTGAAAACATATCTGTCCCTTCTTACCTATCTATCTATCTATCTATCATTATCTATCTATCTTATCCTAATCACAATTTTTAATGATTTTTAATGAGTTTATTATCTATCTATCTATCTATCTATCTATCTCAATCTGATAACATATCTGTTTCCTTCTTTACCTTATATTATCTATCTATCTATCTATCTTATCCTAATCCCAATTTTAATGATTTTCAATGAGTTTATATCTATCTATCTATCTTCTATCTATCTCAATGTGATAACATATCCGTTCCTTCTTATCAGTCTATCTATCTTATCTATCTTATCTTATCTCTTATCCTTATCACAATTTTAAATGATTTTCAATGAGTTTATATCTATGTATCTATCTATCTCTCCGCAATCTGATAATATATTCTGTTCCTTCTTACCTGTCTATCTATCTATCTTCTATCTTAATCCTAATCACAATTTTAATGATTTTCCAATTGAGTTTAATCATCTATCTATCTATCTTCTATCTATCTCATCTATGTGATAACATATCTGTTCCTTCTTACCTGTCTATCTATCTATCTATCTATCTATCCTTTATCCTAATCACAATTTTTAATGATTTTCAATGAGTTTAATATCTTATTTATCTTCTATTTCTATCTCATGTGATAACATTCCGTTCTTCCTTATGCTCTCTATGTATCAATCCTTATCTTAAATCACATTATTTTAAATGGTTTTTCAAATGGTTTATATCATTATATCTATTTCTTATTCTAATTGAATCTTATCTCGGTTCTATTTACAGCTCACTTTGGGAAAATCTATTCATTTGAATCTCAAAATTTCATCTTAAATTCCATCGCAGTTAGACACTTGCCTACTTTCCATTACATACTCCATCGCTTATTTTTTCTTTATAACCAATCCATTCCGACAGAGAACGTCTTTACTCAAGACACGAAAACTAAAAGAGAGATATTAAGAGTTTTAAAGAATTAATTTCCAAATATCCCAAAGCGGTTCAAACATTTTGAAACAAATTTAGAATTTTAAAAGCTTTTCTTTTCTTCTTTCTTTCTTTATCTTTCTTTTTTCTTTCTTTTTTCTTTTCAACGCTGTTTTCAAGATTTGATATCCAAATCGATTTATTTTTTTTTCTTTTTTCCAGTTTGAATTCCTTTTTTGAAATGTTTCCTTTCATTTGATTCCTTTACTCTTCGTTCTCTTCATTTCTTGAGTTTTGTTTTTACTATTTTTTTCTTTCTCTAGTTTTCACGTTGTTTAACTAAGATTCTTTCTTTCTTTCTTTCTTTCTTTTCTTTCCTGTCTTTTTTTTTATTATTTGTCTACATCACTTTTCCTCTCTTTTTTTCCTTTTCTTTCTTCCTTTTCCTTTTGCCTTCTTTTCTTTGAATGTCTTCCTTTTTTTTTCTTTTCTTTCCTTCTTCTGGTTGCCTGCACATTCTTTCTTTTCCTTTTTTTTCTTTCGTTGATTGGTTCTACTATTTTTCTTTCTTTTCTTTCGTTTCTTTTCTTTCTTTTTCTTTTTTCTTTCTTTCTTTCTTTCTTTTTGTAGGGTTCATGCTCTTTTCTTTCTTTCTTCTTTAATTGTTGCCCACATTTTTCTTCTCTTTCTTTCTTCTCTTTCCTTTCTTTCTTTTTTAGTTGTTTGCCACTCTCCTATAATCTTTTTCTTTCTTTCCTTCCTTCCTTCTTTTCCTTCTTTGATTGACCCTGCTTTCTT
>CM042154.1:64068389-64098389 GCA_023376005.1 Doryteuthis pealeii
CAATTAGAAGAAAGAAAGAAAAGAAAGAAAAAAAGAAAGAAAGAAATACCCTTATCAAATGTTAAATACAAGCAACTATCAACCATCTGTTTGTTGTCTGAACCACTGAGCTATGATATTGCTCTTTCTTGACATACATACTGAATATGACTGTCAGATAATGACATCAAAGGGAGAGTAATATCCAGATTAAAGAGATCTTCACTAAGACTCCCAGAAAAGTCCGTAAAAAATACTCGGCGGTTTACCTTGTCTAAATATATGCAATGTAACAGACATACTCTCTTGTATATGTTTTATTTCTCTGTGTTCCAAATTTAGTCAGGACTTCTTTGGTCCCCTTCTTTAAGGAACTGATATATTTAACTTATAAATACTTTTAAAATATTAATGGTCATTCCGGTGATAAAGTATAAACAAGATCGCAACAAGGCTAATCAATTGGATTGGACGCTTTCTTGGTTGCTTGGTTTGATTTTACGGTATCTCAACCTTTGGTTATCTTATACCGAAGCTAAATATAACTACTATTAGTATTATTTGGATTATTCGGACTATTGTCCTCATCTTCATTGTTATCTGTACAACTTTTCGGCCGATGTGCCCTCCGGCCTTTTTGGGGCATTTCTTGTCGGACTCGGGAACCTTCTCGGACTCGGGAACAATCTTGGACTCGGGAACCTTCTTTTCGAACTCGGGTTCCCGAGTCCGAGAAGGATAGATAGATAGATAGATAGATAGATAGATAGAAACTCATTGAAAATCATAAACATTGTGATGAAAATAAGATAGATAAATAGGTATATAGACAGAAAAGAAGGAACGGATATGTTATCACATTGAGATAGATAGATAGATAGATTAGATAGATAGATAGATATAAAATCATTAAAATTGTGATTAAGATAAGATAAATAAATAGATAGATAGATAGACAAGAAGGAACGGATATGTTATCACATTGAGTCCGACAATAAATACCCGAAGAAGGCCGGAGGGCACATCGGCCGAAACGTTGTACAGATAACAATGAAGATGAGGACGATAGTCTGAATAATACTAATAATACTAATTATCAAGCATCATCTAAAAAAATTCCGAGAAATAATAACAACTATTATTAATAATTTTTATCTAGTATTGGAGTTGTATCATCAAAACTGTTGCTTGTTGTCCCTTGTTCCCAAGCAAAACCAAATGGCTGTGAATCTTTCGTGGGAATGCCATTGAAGTTACGTCAGGATAAAAAGAAGTAGATATATATTTTATTAATCATTACCCTATTTTATTCTATTCTTCTGATGGTATCCATGACAAGTATCCATGACAATTTAAGGACTCTCTTTTCAGAAGGAGGAAAAATCCCGCTGACTACAGTGTACTCTTTGAGAACGTTGTGTATATTGGAGAAGCACTTTAAAGTTAAATCCTACTTAACGGACACAAATTCCACTATCGTATGTCACCCCGCCGAAAGAAACAAATACCAAAAGTCAGAAAATTAACCGAATTTAATAAAATTTTCAGTGTTGATATATTAATCAATAAACAATATAATGCACCAGTTATTTTATTTGAAAACTCTCACATTTTTTCGGATCAGTTAACTTTGAACCACGTATCTTTGAGGCGTAACACAGATTCACAAACATACGTTGTTCAAAGTTAACTGACCTGAAAAAATGTAAACGTTTTTTTTTAAATAAAATACCTAGTGCATTATTTTGTTTATTCATTAATACTAAAAATTTAATTAAATTCAGTTAATTCCTTGGTTTTTAGTATTTTTTTTTTTTTTGCTTTCGTTGGGCTGACATACGATGGTGGAATTTATGTCCGTTAAGTAGGATTTAACCCACTTTAAACCCTTATTTTTGTTGAAGAATGAACCGTACTTTGAACACAGAGAGGGGCTAGGCGCCGCTTTTAAAGAAAGGACATAAACTATCTTTTGCTACTACAAAATTTTACTGAACATTTGCTCAAAAATATACAATAACGGTAAATACAATAATATACAACACGTAGGTACAATATGCAAAACAATCAAAACAATTCAGAGAGTTAGTTATGTTAGATTGCAGCTAAATATGTTGCATACCCTCTTCTTTGCTTACTTCTTCATCTTGGATATCTATTCTTCTGGCCGTCTTTGGTATTTCTAACATCTTGTCTTGGTCTGGAATCTTCTAAGGTCTGGACTTTCTTGGGGACTTCGGATCTGGTCTTCTATTGGATATTCTCTTTATCAGAAGCCCTGTGTCATTGTTAGTTTTTAGAGGTAATAACACAAGACTCGATTTGCTTTGATCTTACTTTATTTTTAAATCCCCAACCGGACATCTGCGCAGATTAAGACGGGAGCCCGTGTAAAGCGACTTACCCTTCCGTCGAGCTCGGTTGCTAGTCTCTAACTGACTGAAACTTACTTACTATCTAAACCGGAAGAGAGGGTCCTCTCTACCGGTTCTCACGGCTATCCCCGGAAGGAAGGATCAGGACCGGCCAAGCCTTGTCATTCAAATCCTTCAAGGCCATGGGCTACAGCTTATAACGCCATTTTATTTCTACACTATTGCACATAAATATTAGGTATCTAATAATTATGTAACAGATATGCCTGTATAAACTCAGCTGAATAGTGGAGTCCCCTGGTAACTCGTTCAAGCCCTGTCGAAACTTTATATTAGTGGTTGCGTTTGTCTGCTCTTAGCTCCTTCGTGTGGAAACGCGGCCCGGATTGTCGTAGCTAGGGGCTTATAACGATGTGCTGTCTTAGCTAGAGTTGCTAGCTCGAGAAGCGGCAAAAAGAGGGCGATCCCTTGTGACCCCTTCTTTTATAGCCGGTCTCATGTGACCTCCATGAGGGCTGTGATTGGCCAATTTGGCCCTTCGCACATGTGTTCCCTTCCAATTTCCAATGGAAGCCGTGGGTATAATGAAGAAAGGAACAGTTAAATACATTAACAAGATAATTGGCAGTCCCAGCCCATATGAAAAACAGAAAAATGCACTTGGCGGAACTGCTTATCTGTTTGGGAGAGTACTATCAATTTGAGTGGAAAAGTGACCCCTCACATAAAAAAGCAGAAAAAAGTAAAAACAAAAAAACAAAAACAAATACATAGTATACATATAACCTACCCTTATCTAGATCTTGGGTAAAGATCTGACATGGGATTGTCAGAAAGCGCAATTAAAGCTGAAAATTAAATGAATAATAAATAAATGATAATAATCTCAGACTCCAGTGAAAGACCATCAGGTAATGCTCATGTGAAAACTCAAAAGGAGTAAATAATAATAATAATAATAATAATAATAATAATAATAATAATAATAATAATATCACCTTATTCCAGTCAGAAGACCAAGACTAATATTGATTAACATGAAAATAAACTTGTTCCATTACTTTTACTGAAATCCTGATCCTTAGTATTAACTTAACATGCGTGTCAAGTGTCATTATGGTCGGATGTAGGCGCCAACTGGTTATACACAGGCCGATACAAATTACCATTCATGTAGTAGATTATTATTATTATTATTATTATTATTATTATTATTATTATTATTATTGTAGTAGTAGTAGTAGTAGTAGTAGTAGTAGTAGTAGTAGTAGTAATAATAATAATAACTTATTTCCTATTTCATTTTAGTTACTTTTTATCGTTACTCGGGTCGCCATTTCTCAGACAGCAAGATAAAACACTTATCTAAGACAATAATGAAAGATAAGCCCCCGGTGAGACTCAAACTCACCTTCCTTTTTGCCCCAGGAAATGTTCGTTATCCGTACCAGCTAAGAGCACCATGTTAGAAAAGTCATCTACTATGAATGGACAAATGAAAAATGTAAAAAACGGTAAATATTAAATAGCAATGTGTTGGTTTGTTGGATTTTACGGCATGTCAACCTTTGTTGGATTATTATATATTTGGCCTGGGAATCATGGCGATGAAGAGGTGCTCTATACTTCCCAAATTGAGTTTTAAAAATTTCAATACCCATCAACAAAAAAAAATCTTTTTGGCATAAAATAACCCAACAAAGTTTGACATGCCGTAAAATCCAACCAACCAAGCATATTTAAAATGACACTTAATTTTTTTGCAAAAACAAGAAGTTGAAATATGCCTTAATGTACACAATCTTTGGGCATAAATTTGTTATGTTTTTACAAATGAAATACGAAGCCCTGAATGAAAATACAAGATCAGGCTGTTGGGAATTAACAAATTTTAACGCAGGGTAAAGAAATGCTTCTACTCTTAAACCGTGATATAAGAGTTCAACTTGTGCCAACCAGCTAGCTCGTGTACAAATCCATGTGCCATGGCGGAAGATCCATTTCCGGTCTAAGCTTCCATAATGCTCTTGTCACGAGAGGAACCTGTACCCTACTTTTCAAAGGGGGTAACTCTAGAATTTCATTTGGACCGATCCTAACTAAATCCCATCGAAGATGTGTGGACATATTTAACAGAAGAATATTAAGAATATTTGATTACTACAAAAATGAGTTAAAAACTGCAGTATAGGTTGAATAGAAAAATCCAAAACCACTAGATGATAATTTAATATTGAGTATGAAAATATGGTTATGTAAATTTTATGTTGCAAAAGGACAGTAATAATTATTAAAATTAAAAAAAAACACCCTCCGGGTGGTGTAAAAATTAATTTTTGAAAGATATTATCTGAGAGAATTTGTACCATAAGTAACATCATCAAACTTATTAAATGATTAAAAAATAAAACGAATTTGAAATGGAAACTTAGTTCTGATAACTTAAGATATATATCGAAATAAAAAGAAACTGTATATAAGTATATGATACTGAGCTTGTATTTATTAAAACTTGTTTTAAAAAAACAATAAGGATCGTCTAAAATTGCATGCTCAAATTTTGTGTGTATTTATTTTATGTTTTAACGATCTTGGGTAATGTGACGTAATCAGGGACGTAGTTTCGGTTACAGACCAATAGATACCTAATCTCCATCATTAATAGGTATATAATGAAATGACCCAAAACACCTCATTTAATAAATTCGCTACAATCCAAATAAACAAACAAAACAGATTTATAAATTTCACCCATTGAAACATAAACTTAATTTAGATATACTATCAAAATGAAAAAATCCTCCGGGCGATGTAAAAATAATTTTTTGAAAAATATTGCCTGAGATGTGTAGGAGTTGAAAATTCTATTTAAAAAATCTAAATTTTATACAGTTCAATTTTGTAGAAAAATAAATTCTTTAAAAATGTTTGTACAATCAATGAATGGATGTAATACATGTTAAACTTTTAATTCATTTTTTTAAGATTTAATAAATTTCAGGTTTATTAAAGTAAGAATCTATTTATTGAAGTAAGCATTGAATTAATTGAATAACTTTATTTAATTCTTAAAAAAATGAAATAGAATTTATATAAAATAAAATTGAAATGCTATTTTAATCATCTATCATGGAATAAAATTAAACTTGAATGTGTATTGTTTAAACAATAAACTGAACAAAATACTACTATTAATTACTTCGCTAAAATTAATTTAATTAATAAAGTTTGTTTCTTTATAGTATCTTTGAAGCATTGTGTGTATGTGTAATATAAAGATTTTGAAGGCAATTTACAATGCAATATGTGTTGAATTTATTTAACTTTTTTTTTCAAAACTAAATATTTCATATTACACATACACACAATGCTTCAAAGATACTATAAAGAAACAAACTTTATTTCACTATGCTGAGCAAGGCTTATATTTATAGTAAAAATTAAAAGAATTTCGAACAATTTCCACGCGCGGGAGCAGCCGAGCCGGTTTAACATCACGGATTTAGCCGATTTAACATCACGGAAAAAATTTTCAAATATACTCAACTTTTTAAACAACAGATGATTACAATATCGCCGTGGGATAAGTACTATAAAAAAACACCTAGTACTTTCAATAACTCTGAAGATGGAATTTTACTTCCAAAAATATTTAGTTTTGAAAAAAAAACAAAAGTTAAATAAATTCAACACATATTGCATTGTAAATTGCCTTCAAAATCTTTATATTAATTTAAATAAATATATTGCAGATGAAAAATAACATCAGTAATAAAGAATAACAACGGTATGCATTTTTAACATTAAAACTAAATATAATAAATAATAAAATAAATAATAATACATATTGTTACGCTCGTAATTTATTTTATCTAGAGATTTGATAAATTTCATATTTATCAAAGTAAGCCCTTATTTATCAAATAAGCATTGAATTAACTGAATAACTTCGTTTAATTTTTAAAGAACAAAATAAAATTTATATAAATTAAAATTAAAAAGCTATTTAAATAATCTAATAATACCGAATAAAAACAAACCTTAGTTTTTGCATTTTCAAAAATAAATGTAAACATTATTCCCCTTTCAATTCAAAGTACGCAGTAAATTAATAACTTTATCAACTTTTTAGAAAACAAAATAAAATTTATATAAATTAAAATTGAAAAGCTATCTATTAATAACGGAGATTCGCTTCCGGTTTTTGTCTCGAACAAAAACTACGTCACTGTTTACGTCACACTGCCTAAAATCGTCATAAATAGAATACACTCAAAATTTAAGCATGCAATGTTAGACAGTCCTCATTGGTTTTTTAAACAAGTTTTAATAAATGCATTCCTGGTATTATCTATCTATATATAGTTTTTTATTTCATTTTAATATATATTCAAAGTTATCAGAACTAAGTTTCCATTTCATTTTTTTATTTTTTACACCTTTAATAAATTTATTTTTTACTCCTTTAATAAATTTATTTTATTTTTTTACTCCTTTAATAAATTTGATGATTTTACTTTACTTATGATACAAACTCTCTGATATTAAATTTTCAACTCCCATCCCTTCAGGCAATATTTATTTTATTTTGCTAGTTTTAATAATGTAAAACTGAGTAAAATTAAACCGTAGTTTTTGCATTTTTAAGAATAAGTGTAAACAAAACACTTTCGATTGAATCTTACGGATTAAATAACCGTTATTACAATTTAAAGTAAGACAAGTTTATATGATGATATTTTGTTTCTAGATTATTTTTTCGTAAAAACCTATAAGTTAAATAACTTTAAATATATATTGAAATAAAACAAACTATATATAAATCAATAATATTCGACATTTATTTATTGAAATTTATTTTTTAAATACCGTAGACGATCCCTTGTTGCGTGTTACTTTTAGAGAATATATATATAATACAGCGTCTTCTTTATCTTATGTAGATTTCGTTTTTATACTCGCCAGATTTAGCGTCTTTAGACTCTCATCTCTTCGGCCCCATGAAAGAGGGTTTGCGAGGCAAACATTATTCCAGTGGCGAGGAAGTGAAATCTGTAGTGAAGAAGTGACTCAAAGAACAGTCGACAGAATTTTACGGGGCATGGATACATTCTCTCATTGCTATTGAGAGAAACAGTGACTATGTGGAGAAGTAGGTATGTGATCCACAGAGGACCAGTTTCATTTTGATGTATGATAGATGTTCCTGTGTTGTTAATTATACCTGTCCTAAACAAAATGGCATTACTTTTTGACTCACACTCGTATATAATAAACCCAATAAGACAAACACGTGTGTGAGAATTTGGTTTCGGACGGGTGACCGCCATCTTGTTTCCTGACCATTCGGCACCAAGCCAAAAACTGATTTCCTAAACTCACTTTCTCACATTCAAGAGGTCAAACGCAGGTTAGAATGTGTATATCGAATTACCTAAATTTTTCCACAAAAATGTTAGTTTGATTTAAGTTACACTAGTGTATATAATTGATAGGCCACCTATCAACTATGCAACAAAAGAACCTTTAATTTGTTTTATAGTTTATTTTCTATGAGTGAGAACTGTGTTTATACTGAGTGTTACGAAGCACCCCGTGGTGTAGTGGCTAACGTGTTTAACGGCAACACCGTAGTAAGCGAGTTCGAACTCCAGTCGCGCTATTACGTTCACTCTCGGATTTTCTCATCCCCCAACTATGGGTTAAATAGTACAACTACTCTACCTCTAAACCCTTGGCATTAAATAGCTCAGAAAGGCTGATATGTCATTAAATAAAGAAACCAAACCAAACCAAACCTATCCATCTCATCTTGTACATCTATAGGTATGCCTTTTCTATCTATCTATCTATCTATCTATCTATCTCTTTTCATTCCGCAGTAGTCCGAAAATGAACGTAATAGCCCGACTGGAGTTCGAATTAGCTTATTACAATATCGCAATCCAGTACGTTAGGACTCACGCCACGGAAGCACTCACGAGATAGATAGATAGATAGATAGATAGAAGAAGAAAGAAAGATAGATAGATAAAGCTTGTTTGAACTTTCAGAACAAAATAAGATAGATAGATAGATAGATAGATAGATAGATATAAAATGTGCTTGAACTTTCAGAAGAAAATTATATATATATATATATATATATATATATATATATATATATAGATAGATAGATAGATAGATAGATCCGGCTTGAACTTTCCAAACAAAATGCGATAGATAGATAGATAGATAGATAGACAAAATGTGCTTGAAACCTTCAGAAGAAAATGAGATAGATAGATAGATAGATAGATAGATAGATAAAACCTGCTTGAACCTTCAGAAGAAAATAAGATAGATAGATAGATAGATAGATAGATAGATAGATAGAACATGTAATATGAATTCATTGCAGAAGTTAGTTAGAAGTAAACGGGTAAAAGTGTAAAAAAAAAAAAAAAAAAAAAAAACTCTACCTAAAATAAGGGAGGGGAAAAGAGAAAATAAATGATAGTCTAAGGCATATTGACAAAAAAGGGGGGGGGGGGGCGGATAGAGAAAAGTTTGTGGGCCGATTGGGTTGATAGAGATTGCGACTAAAGCTGGGGAAGGAGAAAGAAAGAAAAAAAATAAACGGATCATGATTGGGTGGGAAATGATAGCCAGTGACTTTGGTAAACAGGTCTCTTTGTAGGGCGATTGAATAACAACATGTAGTGTGGGATGTGTTGGGAGTGTGGAGGGGGGGAGGAGTGGAAAGAGGAGAGGGGGAGTTATGTGGGAATAAAGGGGTGGAGAATGTAGCTCGGGACAACAAGTGTGGGGGTGGGACTGGAGACATCAGAAGAAAAAAGAAGAAGGAGAAGGGTAGGAGGAGGAAAATACAATGGTAAAAACAAGTAAGAAAAAGAAGGAGACGTAGAGGAGGGGGAGGAGGATTAGAAGAAGAAATAGAAAAAGAAGAAGAGGTAAGCATAATGTTCAAAACAAGCATGAAAGGGAAAGAGACGTTGAAGGAGGAGGAGGAAAAAGAGGAGGAGGAAAATGCAATGGAAAAAGGAGAGGAAGGGTAGAAAGAAGTGGATGTGGAAAAAATGTTAAAGCAATAGAAAGAAGAAGAAGAAGAAGAAGAAAAGAAGAAGAAGAAGAAGAAGAAGAAGAAGAAGAAAGAAGAAAGAATTAACAAAAGAAAAAGAAAGAAGTGGATGTGGAAAAAATGTTAAAAAGCAATGGAAAGAAGAGAAAAGAAGAAGAAGAAGAAGAAGAAGAAGAAGAAGAAGAAGAAGAAGAAGAAGAAGAAGAAGAAGAAGAAGAAGAATGAGGGGCAGGGGAGGAGAAGGAAATATTTTACAAACAACAAGAAAGCGGAGGAGACGTAGGAGGAGGAGCATTAAAAGAAGACGAAAGAGGAGGAGGAAAATACAATAAAGACAATAAAGAAAAAAAGAAAAAGAAAGAAAAAAGAAGTATAGGAGGAAAACAATGTTAAAGAGAAGAAGACGTAAGAGGGGGAAAGGGGTAAGAGAATTAGGAGTAGGGGGAGGAGATGGAGGAGGAAGAAAGGCAAAGAAGAGGGAGGAGGAGAGGAAAATATAATGGTAAAAACAGCAAAGAAGGAGATGAAAAATATTTGATAATAGAAATTTTGAGAAAAAAGAGGAATTAGATTATATATTTAAAAAAAGAAAGAAGAAAGAAAGAAAGAAAGAATGAAGGAAGAAAGAAAAAAGAAGGAAAGAAAGAAAGGAAAGAAAGAAGGAAAGAAAGAAAGAAAAAGGGAAAGAAGAAAGAAAGAAGGAAAGAAAGAAAAAAAGAAAAAAAAAGGAAAGTAAAAGAAAGAAAGAAGAAATAAATAAGGAAAGAAAAAAGAAGGAAGGAAAGAAGAAAGAAGGAAAGAAAAAAAGAAGGAAAGAAAGAAAGAAAAAAGGAAGAAAGAAAGAAGGAAAGAAAGAGAAAGAAAAAAGAAGGAAAGAAGAAAGAAGAAAGAAGAAGAAAATAAGAAAGAAAGAAAAAGAAAGAAAAAGAAAAAAGAAAAGAAAGAAGAAGAAGAAAAGAAGAAGAAAAGAAAGAAGAAAGAAGGAGCAGGAGGAGGTTAGTGGGAAAGACAAGATAGAAGATAAAAAATGAGAATGTAGAATGAAGTCTACGATAAAAAAGAAGAAAGAAAAATTTAATTGCAATGAAGGACATACCTTAAAGCAACCGAAAAGATAAAATAGAAAGATGAAAGAGAAAGATAAGGAAAGAAAACTGAATAAATAAGCGAATGGAAACATAATGAAAGTTTGTGATGAAAACTGAAGTTATATATGCAAGAATGTTTGAATAAAGAGTAAAGACTATGAATAGTGGTGAGAGATATTGAGAATAATATGATATTTACGAAAAATAAAAGAATAAATACATTAAAGAAAGAAAGAAAGAAAGAAGAAGGAAAGAAGGAAAAAGAAAGAAAGAAAGAAAGGAAGGAAAAAGAAAGAAAGAGGAGTGTTATAAGGAAGTGGTGGGCTAAAAAGGAAAAAAATATAAGAAAGAATGAAGGAAAGAAAGAATAAAAAAGAAAGAAAGAAAGAAGAAAGAATGAAAAAAGAAAGAAAGAAAGAAGAAAGAATGAAAAAAGAAAAAAGAAAGTAAAGGGAAGAGAAAGGGAAGCAAAATAAAGGAAAAAGGAGAAGAAAGGAAGACTGAAAAAAGAAACAAACAAAAGAAAAGAGGAAACGAAGAAAATGAACGAAGAAAATGAATGAAGAAAATGAACGAAGACATGAAAAAAGGAAGAGAAGAGAACGGAAGAAGGAAAAAGAAAGGTAGAAGAAAGAAGAAAGGAAAACTGGGAAGAAAGAAGAGAAAAAGAAGAGAAAGATTTTCATAGAAGAAACATTCTAAGAAAGAAAGAAAGAAAGAAAGAAAGAAAGAAAAGAATGGAAAAAGGGGGAAGGTGGAAACGAAGAAAAAGAACGAAGAAATGAAGAAAGGGAGGTGAGTAAGAATAAAGAAGGATGAAAGGAAAAGGAATAAAAAATGAAGAAGAAAGAAGAAAGGAAAACGGAGAAGATGGGAGGGAAAAGATTGTTGTAGAAGAAGTATTCTAAGAAAGAAAGAAAGAAAGAAAGAAAGAAAGAAGAAAGAAAGAAAAAGGAAAGAAAGAAAGAAAGAAAAGAAAAAGAAAGAAAGAAAGAAAGAAAGAAAGAAAGAAAAAGGAAATAAAGAAGAGAAAGAAGGAAATGAAGAAAAAGAACGAATAAATGAAGAAAGGAACGTGGGGAGAAAGGAAAAGAGAAAGAGAAAGGAAAAGAGAAGAAGAAAGGAAAAGAGAAGAAGAAAGGAAATAGGAAAAAGAAAGACGCGAAGAAGAAGAAAAAACTGTCATAAGAAACATTCTAAGAAAGAAAGAATGAAAGAAAGAAAGAGAAAAAAGTAAGAAAGAAAGAAAGAAAGAAAGAAAGCGGTGGACCAAAAATAAGTAAAAATATAAAGATGTGATGTGCCAATGTAGACAAATCTAGAAAAAAAATAAACAAAGTTGTAAATACTTTTTACTTCGAGTTTTTTTTTTTTTTTTTTTTTTTGTATGATAAGAGGCCAAAAATCTGCTTCCCAGTATCCGATGCTTCTAAGCCGTCTGATATACTCAAAAAGTATCGAGATTGAACCTAGAAAGTAAGACGTGAGAAGAACTAAGAAATTCATACAATATTCATTCAATAAATAGGGTGAATATTGACTAAGGGGTTGGCAATAGGATATTTTTAACAAAATCATGTCCACTTTTGTACCCCCAATTTTGGGGTTTAAATTCCTATAACGTTTTAACCACTGGGGATATTTGTATAATTCAAACAGTTTTGAATTCCATTTACACAGCTCTATATAACTAATGTGAGTAATTACCAATAACCTCAAATTTAAAAAATCAACTGGGAATGCTAATAGGATGCACTGTTTAGAGTTGCATATTTTTTAAAAAAATAAATAGTGATGGACCTTTAATGCCCAGATGACTTTCGGCATAACCTTTTTACTGACCACTGTGCCTGGAAATTTTCCCTTATTGGAAAGTCAGTGTTTCCAATCGATGGACATTTCCAACTTAGGCATTGTAGTGGAAAACTCATGTTTGGCCCATTTTACAAAAACATGCTTCTCCGTACACATCATAAATCATTCCTGTAAATTTTAAATGTTTGCACTTCTCAACCAGCAGAAAATTGATGACATAACTCTGTTCAACCCAGGGGCACTCTGATTTGCTGCCATTTTGAATATCAACAAATATTGTAAACGAGACAAATTAAATGAAAATATTTTGTCGCCGTCCATAATGCTCTCTGACGTCCTGCCTCTCGGTAACAAACCAAGTTAATAAGTTATCCATTAGCTGTAGATCGCCAGTCAACTAACAAAGAAATCACCTCGCTCTTCTGACATTATACAAGAATATTAATCATTTTATATAAAAAAAACAATAAATGTATATATCTTGTGTATAATTATCAGAAGGCGTTTCTGTTCCTTTTTGTTTTGTTTGACCCCGTTGACAGCTTTTGGTTATCATATTTCAGCCGAGATGGAAAAGGAACAAAACCAGCTTTCCGTCAGAGCCCTATAATACTATAATCTGTGGAACAGCCAGCATTAGAAGAAATCCCTCATTATTTTAAACGAGACAAATTAAATGAAAATATTTTTTTTTACAAAAAACCAATAAAAGAATACAGAGATTACATCTACGGAAAAAATCTGAAAATATGTATAATATGTAATATAATCTATTATCCATGAGCATATGTGGGAGGATAGAATTGGAATAATCTACGATGGTAATTCAAAAAGTAATGCCATTTTGTTTAGGACAGGTATAATTATCAACATAGGAACATGTATCATACATCAAATTGAAGGTGGTCCGCTGTGGATCACACTCCCTACTTCTCCACATAGTCACCGTTTCTTTCAATAGCAATGTTCCACCTTCAACTGAGAGCATGTATCCCTCCCCTGTAAAAAAAAATGTTATCATTGTAGTAGCATTAAGAGTTCATCCAAAAGAACTCAAAATATTTCGTATAATATAGAGCATTTATAGTTGTTGAAAAAAGTTTTTTTCTCCCACCACGGTTTCGGTGTTAAAGTTACACCTTCACCAGGAGAACTTATATATATATATATATATATATATATATATATATGGTATATAATATATATATATATATAATATATTATATATGTGTGGTGTGTGTTGAAGTAAATATTATTACTTGTCGGGGTTATTTTGTCGCTAATCTATCTATCTCCCCCCCCTCTCTCTCCTCTCGTTCTCCTCTTCACACACCTCTTCTCTCCTTTCTCTCTTCTCTCTCTCCTCTTCTCTCTCTATAATATTATATATATATAATAATATATAATAATATATTGACGAAAATATCTGTAGTGAATTGCAAGACCGACGCTCCACATCAGATCCACAAACTAGAACATCCTTAACATTATCTCCAAGAATTGTATATAATGGGAAACTCACCACATGGAAGTTTCTTTTTCTGGTGATCTGAAAACTGACGTCACAAGCACCATTCATGTCTTTTTTCATCTTGTTTCTTTTATTTTCCTTACATTACTTCTTTCTTCTTTCTTTTCTCTTTCTTTTCTTCTTGTTCTTTCTTTCTTTTCCATCTTATTTCCCGTTTTCTTTCTGTTCTTCTGTTCCTTTTCTCTTTCTTTTCCTCTTGTTTATTTCTTTTCTTTTCCCATGTTATTTCCCGTTTCTTCTTCTTTTCTTCTTTCTTTTCTTCTTTCTTTTTCTTCTTAGGTTTCTTTCTTTTCTTCCATCTTATTTCCCGTTTTTTCTTTCTTTTCTTCTTTTTTCTTCTGTTCTTTTCTCTTGTTTATTTCTTTTCTTTTCATGTTATTTCCCGTTTCTTCTTTCTTTTCTTCTTTCTTTTCTTCTTTCTTTTCCTCTTGTTTTCTTTTCTTTCTTTCCATGTTATTCCCGTTTTCTTTTCTGCTTTCTTGTTCTTCTTTCTTTTCTTCTTTCTTTTCCTCTTGTTTTACTTTCTTTCTTTTCATGTTTATTTCCCGTTTCTTCTTTCTTTTCTTCTTCTTTTTTCTTCTTTCTTTTCTCTTTTTATTTCTTTTTCCTTTCCTTATTTCCCTTTCTTCTTCTTTTTTCTTTCTTTTTCTTCTTGTTTATTTCTTTCTTTTCCATGTTATTCCGCTTCTTCTTTCTTTTCTTCTTTCTTTTTCTTGTTTCTTTTCTCTTGTTTCTTTCTTTTCTTATCATGTTCTCTTTCCTATCTTTTATTATTTTAATTTATTTTCCTTATCATTTTGTTGGTAAACAAGAAGAAAATGAATAATTAGAAATAAGAAAAAAAATAAGAAGTAAAGAAAAGAAAGAAACAAGAAGAAATGAAAGAAGTAATAATAAGGAAAAATGAAAGACAACTAGAAAAGAAAGAAGGAAAAAGAATAATAATGGAAAACCAAAAAAATACATAACAATAAGGAAAAGAAAAGAAACTGACAGAACGAAGAAATGAATAAATAGTATTAAGTTAAGATAGAGAAGAAAAGAAAAAAGCAAGAAGAAAAGAATGAAATAAATAATGAAGGGAAAGGAAGAAGAAGAGAAAGAATAAAATGAAGGGAGCAAAAAAAAGAAGAATGAATAATTAAGGAAAGGAAAAAGAAGAAAGAAGAAGAAAGAAAGAAAGGAGCAAAGAAGAGCTATGAATAATGACTAAGGAAGGAAAGGAAAGAACAGAAAAAAGGAGAATTAATATAATAATAGGAAAGGAAAGAAAGAAAGAAGAAAGAAAGAAAGAAAAGAAAAAGAAAGAAGAAAAGAAAGAAGAATAATAAATAATAAACGAAAGAAACATGAAGAAAGAAAAAGAAATAAAAAAATAAGGAAAAGAGATAAAACTTGAGAAAAGAAAGAAGAAAGAAAGAATAAGGGGAAGAGAAAGTAACAACAGAAAAAAGGAAAGAAAAGCGTTCAGAAATAGAAACAATTTTTAAAAAAATCTTATTTTAGTTTCCAAATGATGGATAGAGCAAATGATTGTTGAATGAAGACCAATCAAAGAGGTGAACGTGTCCTTTTCTTCTTTCTATTTTTCTGATTGGTCAAAGAAATGAAGCATATTTTTATCTATTCAGTTCGATATCTGATGGAGAGGGATAGTTCCCATTGTGTGTAAGACGGCGTGTTCCCGTTTAGAATTATAAACCTCATAGAACCTTCCCGAGTCTTTGTACTATAATGGGGTCATATTGTGATCACGGACATATCGTTGCAGTTGCATGGTATGACACCTATATATCTTGGTAATGGTTTTTCAATTTGGTTTGTTGTTTTTGTTTACGGCTATCAAACCTTGATGGATCAAAATTTTAATGCGACAGTGTTTTGAAACAGAATTCATGTTTATGGATACATCATTCTTTTTTAAATATAAACTCGATGTTTTTTCTATTTACCCAAGATGGGGACCCCTAAGCAGTATCTAACCCGCAGCTGGCCGAGGTCAGAGTGGACCAGGGAGCAATGGTGATGAAGGGGGGGGGTGCTCCACATTTCCGCCTAAGAGCCGTCCAACCTCCAGAATGAACCGCCAACCATCAGATAGAGTTTACATCACCAGATCTGTAAAGACTTCCTTAAGTTCAGGAGGGAGTAGGAATGATGGTTTTCTTTGTTTCGGTTTCCTTTAACATTATCTTGAGGGATTTTGGGCTTATATTCATTAATAAAGACAAAGGTTGAAACCAAATAATAACCTAAGCCATATATTATAAATGAACATTTAATTCAATATGCAAATTGGCCCCTTCACATTCACAGAGTACTGAGTATTAACTCTAATTTTATTAAATAATTGAGCGTTTAAATAAAATAAAATACGGTAGAATGTGATGTAAATAACAAAGGGAATGTGTGAATAGTAATATAGTCGGTTACAGACAGACAACTACAGATCTCCTATTTAATAGATTTTCGTTTCTTTAATTTCCATTTATTATTCATTATCAATTCTCGTCGAAGAAAAGAATGAAATAAACTGTACGTAATGGATTCACAGTTTTTAAAATTTTTTTGGAACAAAAGTATAAATTGTTGGGGTGCGAGGTCCAAGAGCAAAATTCTTTTAAGGGTGCAGGAATAGAAAAAAGGTTGGAACCACGTGAATAGAATAAAAAGAAAACATCAGCCTTAAATCAAAATGTTTTACATTTTAAATAAGAAAAATCTATTCGGATCTTTTTTTTTAAGAAAAAAGTGGAGAATATGACAAATGAAATAAAGACGAAAGACGAGACGAAAGAAGAAAGAGAGTAATAGAATCACAAATGAATGAAAGAAAGAAAGATACGAACGAATGAAAGAAAGAAGAACAAAATTAAGGAAAAGGAGTTAGAATGCGATAAACCCGAAAAATTAAAGACGGAAAGAAGAACGGAACGGAGGGAAGAAAGAAAGACAAAAAAAGAATGAAATGAAAGCAATGAAAGAAAGAAAGAAAGGAAACGAAAAAAATGAAAAAGAATACTGAGAATGTGGGAGGTTAAACTGGGAAGGATAACGAACGAACGAAGCGCCTGTCCATAAGGGCAGCAGGGTTTCCGGGGAACCGAACGAACGAACCATAAAAATAAGAAAGCTAAGAACGAATGAAAGAAAGAGTAAGAATGTGACAAGAAGTGGAGAATACAATATGAAAGTCGGACGACAAGCCGATTGATATAAAGATAATGAGAATGGATGAAGAAATATGGGAAAATATTGGTTTTCCAGAGAGGGTGTGGTTTGGTAAGGCGAGGGAATTATTAGGATACAGGGGAATGTAGATATTTTCAAACCCTAGTAGTGCTATTATTAGCAAAGACTTTCTAATCATTCATGATGTTAATGGTATGATGAGCGAGCCTGGTTTGGGCATGGTATACTCTGATGGGAATATTATTTAATACTTTGTGCTGGGACACGGTCTCAATGTATGGGAACGATACTCCGGCTCAGTATTACAGTCGTTTGTTACCGAGTGGCAGGATGTCCGCCAGAGTCTGACACACCGCACCAGAAGACTGACTACACGTCTGATCCCTTGTCGCCGTCCATAATGCTCTCTGACGTCCTGCCTCTCGGTAACAAACCAAGTTAATAAGTTATCCATTAGCTGTAGATCGCCAGTCAACTAACAAAGAAATCACCTCGCTCTTCTGACATTATACAAGAATATTAATCATTGTATATAAAAAAAAACAATAAATGTATATATCTTGTGTATAATTATCAGAAGGCGTTTCTGTTCCTTTTTGTTTTGTTTGACCCCGTTGACAGCTTTTGGTTATCATATTTCAGCCGAGTTGGAAAAGAACAAAACCATCTTTCCGTCAGAGCCCTATAATCTATAATCTGTGGAACAGCCAGCATTAGAAGAAATCCCTCATTATAGTATTATATTCGGTATCCTCCAACACAACGACTGTAATACTGAACCGGAGCATCGTTCCCATACATACATTGAGACCGTGCCCCAGCGCATGTTATTATAGAATCGTGGTGGCTGAGTAGTCCATAACATACACCACTCCACTTTGCCCTTTACTTGGGCTAGACGGGCGATCAAAGAGGGTTCCCTCCAATTAATTGGCTGGTTACGTCCAGCCATAGCACCTATATTATTGTTTCGACCCTATTAGGTTTATGGTAAACCCCCATGCCTTTCTATCATATATGTGCTAGAAGGCCGTGGCTGAGGGTCTTAGAGTCCTGGGTATAACATTTTTTTAATTGTATACCTTACAAAAATTAATAAAACAAAATGTCTTCGCATAAAATGACCCAACAAGGGTTGACATGCCAGAGAATCCTACGGGTCACATTTTCTAGGAGATATTAATTCTGTCCCCACTGAATTTGGATGCAATATTCATGTGCTGCCTGGGGTGTGCCCTCGTCTTGGAAATGTCGCTAGGGGTTCTAGTTATGTTTGTCAATATGTTCTCTTATTCATTAACACCCACCCATATATTCCACAATATCTTTATTAAATAACAAGGTGTGTTGAAGTTAGTGTGTGACGTCAGCGGCAGGATGACGTGATACGAATGTGGAAAAATGGAAAGATTTTAATGATGGAAAAAACCCGCAGTTTGTTCGATGTGTGAATGATAATGTAGACGTTACTGTTCTGGGCTTCTGATTGACTGAGTCGGAGGAAGGGTGAGAGGAATGAATGAGACTGTGAGAAAGTGAGAGTCTGGTATAATTTTTCGAAGGAGACGTACATAAGAGGAGCGAGTCTGGTCTGAGTGTTTGAAGGGAATAGACGAAAGATGAGGATCTGTCTTCTTCGAGGCTCTTTACTTGGGTCAACGAAACATAAATGAGCTCGGAAAAAAAAGAACAACGCAATGAGTTTGTGTTCGTTAATTAAAAACTAACAACGGGCACAAGACAGAAATAACCTAAGAAGATCCTAAGTGATTCCAGACTCGAAGAACGGAGAAAATGCCAACCCACAACACAGACCCAGCTACCCAGCTACTCCGATCCAAATTAGCAATAACAAAATAGACGACCGTTAATCTCCGTTAAAATGCGCAACACATGCGTGCTGAACCGAGCAAAACATGAACAGCATGTTCGCCATTATATGCGAGAGGCGTTTGCGCTGGCTTGGTCATGTCAGGAGGATAGACAAAGGCCACATCCCCAAAGACCTACTGTATGGCGAATTAATAGAAGCTCCCGACCGGGACGGAGGCTACGCCTACGCTTTAAAGACGTATTCAAGGACATGAAGACATGCCACATCTACACCAACACACAGCAAACCGAGTGGCCTGGCGCCTCCTTGTCAAACAAGGCACGAAAAGGAGTGAAAAAAAAGGAAAGAAGCCGCCACAGAAAAGAGAGCCTGAAGGAATGACAGACAACAGCAACTCCAGCAAGCATCACTGTTTGTTTGCAGTCACTGCACCAGAGATTGCCATTATAAAATTGGCCTGTTCAGCCACTCGCACAGATGCAGTTAAAAAAAACTTGGACACTACGTCATCGTCTTTAGTAGATGGAAGGATGCCAACAACAAAAAATCTCCCGTAAATTTAGAGATATATATACTTCTATCACAACATACAAATTATTTTAATTCAGCTGTCAGGCAAGATCCAGGTATTTGTCAGTTTTTCGCGCTCCTTCAGGATCAGTTCAAGTCCCGCGAGAACGGCAACATCTACGAGATCACCAGCTCTTTTCCTCTCGTTAATTAGAATTGTCTGGCTTTTGGCTTGAATTGGTTTATCCGTATTTATATCAAAATCCCCAGGGGAGTGTCACACGTGCTGAACTGCGACATTGTAATAAGCGAGTTCGAACTCCAGCCGTGCTATTATATTCACTTTCAAACAAATACTTTTGCGAAAGGTATGAACCCCACCCTCATATACCAAGCTATGGGTTGAATAGTGTCACTACTGTTCTTCTACAGGGATGCGTTTGTCATCAAATAACCCAATTAGATTGATATGCCGTTAAACCAAACCAAATGCTAAATTTAACTTAAATTTGGAATTCTTTAATTTTTATCGGTTTGTACTGACTAAAAATTAGAATTTATAGAGTTTACATTAAGTTTAATAATGAAAATGGAATCCTCGATTTTTCCTATAAATAATATCTGACGAAACCTCGGAAGAGAGAAAACAGCGAGATCTCACGGGACTTAATAATGAGAATGGAATCCTCGATTTTTCCTATAAATAATGTCTGACGAAACCTCGGAAGAGAGAAACAGCGAGATCTCACGGGACTTAATAATGTGAATGGAACCGTCGATTTTTCCTATGAATAATATCTGACGGAACCTCCGAAGAAAGAAGCAGTGAGATCTCGTGGAACTTTTAAATTCCACCTAGCAACTGCTCTGTTCACCTTGTATCTTTGCTTAGTAAATCTTGTTCCCAATCCTTATTACTCGTTGTGTTTCTTCCTATTATTTCTCTGTTAGCTCTGATACTCGAGTTACAACAGAAGGAAATCAATAGCCATGAGTCCTTTCATATGTTATATGCATTGTGTTTAAAACTGACCTTATGTCATATAGTACCTAAATAATGACAATGGTATCGTATGTCTTCTCTATAAATGATGTCTTACGAAACCTCGAAAAAGAGAAACAACATGATTTCACGGTACTTGTTAATTCAACCTAGCAATTGATAATTACTCTGTTCACCTTGTATCTTTGCTAAGTAAACCTTTTTCCCAATCCTTAATATTCATCGTGTTTCTTCCTATTATTTCTCTGTTAGCTCTGATACTCAAGTTACAACCGTTTTAAAAGAACGTTTATACAATATTCAGTGAAAACACACAGACATGTTTGCACAAAAATACAACAAATATCTCCCATTAGGAGAAACAAAATTATTATCAAATACACACATTCCAGTGGATAGTTTTTGTAACGGCGAAATACACATTATTTTAGATTGTAGCTATAACTTACGAGGTTTGTCAAAAAGTAATGCTATTGTCTTTATGTTATAGGTGACACACCCTATAAGACTAATGGAATGCGCCAACAGCTTACTATAAATAAACAGGGATAATTGTGGCTTAGGGCAAGCCAATGCGAGTGCCAGTAACTCTGTTCGTCGGACGTAATTTCCACATCTCTCTATTGTAGTGTCTACTTTCTGTTAATACATTTTTCTACTTTTCGTTACCCGTTGTTTTGTTCTTATTTGACTCCTTAAAACCTCACAACACTTTATTTCATGTGAAGTTTTGTTTATAAAACTAAGGCCTATATTGAAACCCTAACGAGGCTCAGAGCAAGAATCTGATGACCCAAATTGTTAATCGACAATGTCATCCTTCTGCATGACAATGCTCGACCACATACAAGCATCAGGACAAGGGAGAAAATCGCCTCATTCGGGTCATCCATACTCACCAGATTTAGCGCCTTCATACTATCATCTCTTGGGTCCCATGAAAAAGGGTTTTAAAGGCAAACCTTATTCCAGTGACAAGGAAGCGGAATCTGTAGTGAAGAAGTGGTTCAAAGAACAATTAACAGAAGTTTACGGGGCAGGGATACATGCTCTCATTCGAAGGTGGAACGCTGATATTGAGAGAAACGGGGACTATGTGGAGAAGTAGGGATGTGATCCACAGAGGACCAGCTTCCTTTTGATGTATTATATATGTTCCTGTGTTGGTATCTATACCTGTCCTAAACAAAATGGCATTACTTTTTTGCTCACCCTCGTACTTTCAGTCATCCTTTCCCAATTATGGTGAACAAAAGTAAATTATTAAAGTCCTCGCGTATAATACGCACCCCAAACCCAGAATCTGGAAAAGTAGTGCTCGGTTGGTTGGTAGGTTCGTTGGATTTTACGGCATGTCAACACGTGTTGGGTCATTTTATGCCGAAGACATTTTTGTTTTATTCATTCTTGATGGGTATTCAATTTTTCTTTCTTTAAACTTTTTAAACACATTTTTAAAACTCATTTTTTTATTCAGCCCATATATGGGACTCTAACAGGTACTACGACTCCAGGACAGAGGGAACTAGGGAGTAATAGCAATGAAGGGATACTCCACACTCCCCAGAGCTCCAGGATTGAAAAACAGTGCGTCTTATATACAAATAATTATGGTAAACAGTAATGTTATAATATTGGAAAATATCTACGAAGTCTACCAATTTTGTTGGCCAATCTCTCTATGTCACTATCTCCATAAAACTATGGAAAAAAATACGAACATGATTATTTCATGTAAACGAAAAAATCACTGGGGAGATTCTATTTCATTTCTTTTTACGTTGGTCGGTTTTTAGTATATAATTTGCTTACACCAGAAATGGTCATTTCTTTTCCAATTGCTCTTCCATATTTTTTCTTTATTCCGCGAGTAGGAAATATTCAGTTAAGGACTTCATATTCTGCCGAATCCATGTCAGATATGAGCGATTTTTTCTTGTTGTCCTTTATAGATATCCATACTACGGAATTGGAAAACGTTATCTGCAGGAGTCATCACCTACCAACCGTAAAAAAAAGTACGAGATTGTTATTTGTAATTTTATCCGGTTGGACTGCCATAATAAAAAATGGGGAAATGTTATCTTCAGTTGTCATCACCTTTAAAAAGAACATGATTGTTATTTTCTATTTTATCCAGTTGTGGTCACCTACTACTTGTAAAAGGTTCGTGATTGTTATTTGTAATTTTATTCTGTTTGGCTTCCATAATACAGAATGCAGAAATGTCATGTTCCTTATTTCAACATCTACCACCTGATATTAGTAATTTTAACCATTTGAGCTGCCATAGTACAAAATGGGGAAACAATATCTACAAGTTTCACCACCGACCAACCAACAAACCGTAAAAAAATCCAAGATTGTTATTTGTAATTTTAACAAGTTGGACTACCATAATACAAAATGGGAAAATTTTATTTTCAGTTGTGGCCACCTACCACTCATAAAATTTTGTGATTGTTATTTCGAATTTTATCTAGTTGGGCTTCCATAATACAGAATGTACAAACGTTATCTTCAATTTTCGTGACCTACCAACTCACTCTGAATCTGTAACTCGTTCTCATGTTTGGATTGACCAATCAGAGAACCGCTAAAAATGCCAGCAAAAGATAAAGCCTTGTCTATCATTTTACGGGTATTTTCTATGTTTCTTCTTCTAAGGGAATTAATACTTATTTTTTAGAATTCTATACTACCGTACATAATCAATAGGTCACCTATCAATTATGTTACACAGTGACCAATAGCAATTAGCAAGTCAGGTTTCCGTCCAAAAATTTATTGCATAAAATCATATAAGCTAGACGAAGGAGAATTAGCACGTTAACAAGCCATAGAATAATAATAAGGCCACCAATTTGTATGTATTGTAACTGATGACAGCTGGAGATAACGTTTCCCCATTCTGTATTATGGAAGTCCAACTGGATAAAATAGCAAATAACAATCATGGTAGGTAGTAGGTGATGACAAATGGAAGTAAGGTTTCCCCATTCAGTAATATTGAAGTCCAACCTGTTAAAATTACAAATAACAACGCGGATATTTTATGGTTGGTGTTAGATGAAACCTAAAGATAGCGATTCCCCATTCTGTACTATGGCAGCCCAACCGGTCAAAATTACTAATATCTATCTATTGGTGGAAGATAGTGAAAAATGAAGATAACGTTTCTGCATTCTGTATTACGAAAGCCCAATCGGATATAATTACAAATAACAACCGCGGACGATTTATTGTTGGTAGAAGATGAGCCCTGAAGATAACGTTTCCCCATCTTGTACTATGGCATCGCTCCTACGAGGTATTTCTCTCCACAATTGCGATTATAATTTGGTCTATAATTAAGTCTTGTCTTTATTTGTTAGAAGAAAAGGTGAATACAGAAATGAAGAAAAGCCGAAGACCAACCCAAGAAAGAGACTAGAAGAAAGAATATATGATCCGGAAGAGAGCTAAGAAGATAAGTACAATACGTAGAGAAGTGAGAAGACTATCCTGCTGGCTGAGCAGTCCATGACAAGCAACTCACAACTTTGGCCCTTACTCAGGCTAGACGGACTGTTCATGTCAAGCCCTAGCACCTATATGATTTTCCCAACCCTATTAACCTTATTAGCAAGTACAATACGTAGAGAAGTGAGAAGACTATCCTGCTGGCTGAGCAGTCCATGACAAGCAACTCACAACTTTGGCCCTTACTCAGGCTAGACGGACTGTTCATGTCAAGCCCTAGCACCTATATGATTTTCCCAACCCTATTAACCTTATTAGCAAGTACAATACGTAGAGAAGTGAGAAGACTATCCTGCTGGCTGAGCAGTCCATGACAAGCAACTCACAACTTTGGCCCTTACTCAGGCTAGACGGACTGTTCATGTCAAGCCCTAGCACCTATATGATTTTCCCAACCATATTAACCTTATTAGCAAAACCTCAACCATTTTTCTCATATGCTATAAAGCAGGACATATTTTTCTGGTGAGACACATGCCGCACAGGAGCTGAGCGGCTCAATATCGACATTAACAGGGCTGCAGAGCGGCGACGTCTTTGTCGTCATGAACCACTAAATGTAGATGGGAATTTTCCATGCAATGTGTGTGACCGCTTCTGCAAGTTCAGAATTGGACTAACTAGCCACCAGAGGGTCCACAACTGTTGAACGACATGGAGTGACGTCATTTCTTTCTGCATCGAGGAAATTAATGACATCTCGGTTTTCATGCTAGATGCTATTTTGCTGTATTGGTGGGAGGATTCAGCGTATACTGCCGTGCTATCAAAATCATTCTTTGATGTTGTGGGACATAATAAAATAGGACGCAATACTTTCGGAGTGACGCTTTTAGAAGTATCTAGACTAGGGGTTTTCAATCGGGGTGTATATGGACCCATGGGGACCATATAACATTTTGGGGGTCCAGCCAAGCAACAAATATTTGATTATAAAAATACAATGGGATTTTTTTTAAATATCAAATTTCTACGTGGGGTCGACTAAATTAAAATAGGAATCAAAGAGGTCCATAGAAAAAAGGTTGAGAACCACTGATCTCGATCCTTGTTCATTGTTGGCGAAGTTGCATGGCTAACGGTGGTGGTTCAGTGTGAAAATTGTGTTTCGTACCTGAAAACGGTGTAACCCTCTCTCTCTCTCTCTCTCCTCTCTCTCTCTCTCTCTCTCTCTCTCTCTATCTCTTCTCTCTGCTCTCTCGTGTAGTTTGTGGGAAAATGAAATAAGTGTGAATTACTTTCGGAGCACCCCCACGTATAGCTAATAAGAAAAGGTATCAAATATAAACCCCACACAAACATAAATATATATGAATGTTTTGTACTGCTTTTCATTTATCATAAAATTCTTATCAACTATAGAAAGAATAATTTTCGATTACTTTCATCATCAATAGGTTGGTGAATGTAATTTAAGACGTAGGGTACTAATAAAAATGACTGTGTTTATTTGGGGTTGTGGGGGGGCGTTAAATAGTCACTTTATACTTACTTAACAATTGGAAACCCTAAAAAGGTTAATAGACTTTTTTTTAAGTCAATAACAGTGACGAGACCCAATCACGATTCTCCAAGACGCTGTGACACCCTAAAGGCATTTATGATGTTCGCTGTAGTCTGGCAGAACGCCACAAGAATAAGTTACCCGGCGAGGTTCGACCTCATTACACAGAATGAATTGTCAGTTAGATCAACTTGATATCTATTCCCTTCACGGCGTGTCGTCTGACTTTGAAGACACATCTTTCTTCTTTTTTTTAAAAAATCACCATACACTTGAATTTCACCCAAAAATAAAACAAGCTTTTATTAACTCACTTAAAAGCCGCCTTCCAGTGCCATTAGGTTTGCTTAAATCAAACCTCATTGCTAGAAGTTCTAGAATATTCTAATTGCGAATAAATAGATAAATTAGGAAATTATTTATTTACCAGCCCCTCCGCACAAGTAGGGATGGAGACACATGGTTATTTTTTAAGCGGACTTTAAAAAGTTTGAATCGAGGTGTTTTCCTTGTCCTAGACCGGTTGCCATACCACGGTTAAAGATCCCAGTCTGACCTACTATTTACTCAGTTCTGGACTTGGATTAATTAGATGCATATTTCAAAAGATATAATTAATTCTCGCTCTTTCTTTCATTCTTTGATTTTTTTAAAATATCAATTCCCCCTTTCCTGTCCTTTCTTTGTTTTCTTTTATTTTTCTTTCTTTCGTTTTTTATTTCCATTTGTCACATTCTTACTCTTTCTTTCATTCTTTCTTGCTTTCTTTTTTTTGGTTCGTTCGTTCGTTCGTTCGTTCGTTATTTCCGTTTATCACATTCTAACTTTTTCTTTTTTTCTTTCTTTCTTTCTTTCTTTCTTTCTTTCATTCATTCTTTTTTTTTCTTTCTTTCTTTCTTCCGTCCGTTCGTTCTTTCGTTCTTTATTTTCGTTTATCGCATTCTAACTCCTTTTTCCTTAATTTTGTCTTTCTTTCTTTCATTCGTTCGTTCTTTCTTTCTTTCATTCATTTGTGATATTCTAACTCTTTCTTTCTTTCTTTCGTTCGTTCGTTCTTTCGTTCTTTATTTCCATTTGTCATATTCTCACTTTTTTCTTAAAAAAAAAGATCCGAATAGATTTTTTTCTTATTAAAAATGTAAACATTTGATTTAAGCTGATGTTTTCTTTTATCTACTTCAGTGGTTCCCAACCTTTTTTCTATTCCTGCACCCTTAAAAGAATTTTGCTCTGACCTCGCACCCCAACAATTTATACTTTTGTTCAAAAATAAATTTAAAAACTGTGAATCCATACTACAGTTTTATTTCATTTCCTTTTCTTCGACGATGAATGATAATGATAATAAATGGAAATAAAGAAACGAAAATCTTATTATAATGGAGATTGTAGGTTTGTCTGTCTGTAACCGAAACTATATTACTACTCAAGTCACAATTCCCTTTGTTATTTACATCACATTCTCCGTGATTTTATTTTTATTTAAACCTCAATTATTAATAAAATTGTTTTACATTATTACTCTGTGAATGTGAAGGCTAATTTGCATATTGATATTAAAAATGTGATTTTAATAAATATATGCTTAGTATTATTGGTTTCTAACTGTTTGGTTTTATTTTAATGAATATAAGCAAAAATCTCTTCAATTAATCTTAAATGAAATCCATTAACAAGAAAAGATAACTGTCATTTTATTCTTTACTTCCTCTTTTAACTAAATAGTTAAATCAGAAAAAATAACAATGAAAGACGGGAGTGATAGAAGAGTAAGTTTCAGTTGTTCTATTTTTCGATTATACCCTCCTGTGTTTCAAATATTTTATCTGCATTCTTATTTAGTTTCATTAGCCTTTCTAATTCAATGCGATATTTCATTACATTAAAACTTAAATACTTGCACCCGGAGGGTGCATATATTTGCTAGTATAAATAATATTAATTACAAAAGAAAAATAAATCTAAATTTGAACGGACGATTATCGCACCCCTTGGAATGATGCTCGCACCCTCAGAGGGTACAAGTATCCCTGGTCAGAACCCCTGAAATAAGGAAAGTACCCTAAAATTAAGGAGGCACTCGTCGTATAACGGTTATCCTCGTAGGAAATGGACATGGTGAGCCGATTTCAAATCCTGCAGGAAGCTGTTTGCATTTCACAGATATTGGAAAACTCGAAATTCAAAACTGTCACTTTATGAAAAGAAGTGGAAAATTGAATAATGAACACAAACAATTACATTCAATTAAAATTTAAAAATATGAATTAGAATCGAAAATGAACTTTATATATATATATATATATATATATATATATATATATATATATATATATATATACCTTTGAAAGGAAGGAAAAACTCAATAAACCGTCATTCTGTAATAAATTTATTTCGACCAAAACTTAAAAGGCTTTTAGAAATTTAAATAAAAGTCTAAAACTCCTTTTAAGTTTTGGTCGAAATAAATTTATTACAGAATGACGGTTTATTGAGTTCTTCCTTCCTTTCAAAGGTAAATATTGCTATGTATTTAATCTAAAATAGATTATTATACATTGAGCTCTCTTTAGGGATTTATAAAAATCCTTGTATTTGCACCTACTAAAACATGCAATAATTATACAGTGAGATTTTGAAGATCCCATGTAGAATCATCCCTTACTACCAATTTTGGATACCTTACACACACACACACACACACACACACACACACACACACATATATATAATATATATATATCCTAGCTAAAGATAGTTGTGTTTATCCACACTGAAGAGGCGTCAAACGCCGACACACGTGTCTGTGGATGACTTATTAATATATGCTCCCATAAATTTGGTATGAGCTCTCTAATTGGTAAGTTAAATTAACTCTCACTACTAAGCATATAAGCTAATGATCGTTTTCTCCGGAAATTTGATCTCTGTGTGACCGTAAAATACATAAACAAACCTATGTACTTAATAGTTTAAAACACCAGTCCCCACTACAGCTATCAGTGGACGAGGGGATAAGATATCGGGCTACCATACGGTCAGTCTAAGTTCGACCCTAGCCAAAGATAGTTGTGTCTAGCCACACTGAAGAGGCGTCAAACGCCGAAACACGTGTCTGTGGATGACTTATATATATATATATATATATATATATATATATATATATATATATATATATATTTGTGTGTGTGTGTGTATAACAACGTCCCCTGATGAATGCATGCGATTTTGCATGTATGAAACCTAAGGTTGTGACTGTTCTATTGCCATCAAATAAATAGATATGTAATACCTTTATATATTTATTTTATTATATTATATTATATATACTAGCAAATATATGCACCCTCCGGGTGCAAGTATTTAAGTTTTAATGTAATAAAATATTGTATTAAATTAGAAAGGCTAATGAAACTAAATAAGAATACAGATAAAAAGATTTGAAACAGAGGGAGTATAATAAAAAATGGAACAACTGAAACTTACTCTTCCATCACTCTCGTCTTCCATTGTTATTTTTTCTAATTTAAGTAATTAGTTATAAGAGGAAGTAAAGAATAAGATGACAGTTATTTTATCTTGTTAATGGATTTCATTTAAGATTTATTGAAGAGATTTTTGCTTATATTCATTAAAATAAAACCAAACAGTTAGAAATCAATAATACTAAGCACATATTTATTAAATTCGATTTTTTAATATTAATATGCAAATTAGCCTTCCCGTTCACACTGTAAACCACTATTTTGTTGTATATATAAATATAATTGCATGTTGTCAGTATGTAGACATAGTTAACAGTATTAATAATGTAAAACAATTTTACTAATAATTGAGGTTTAGATAAAAATAAAATCATGGAGAATGTGATGTCAATAACTAAGATAATTGTGACTTGAGTAGGAATATAGTTTCGGTTACAGACAGAAAAACACACAATCTCCATTATAATAAGATATATATATATATATATGTGTGTATATATACAAGAGGTAGCTGTTAAAAATCGAGCCGCACTGATGAGACGTAAACGGCGAAACTCGTGTCTGTGGATGACTGATATATATGCTCCCAAAGTTCCTAGTAGAGCACTGTAGGGGAGATATGAGTTAAACTTTGAGCATTTAGCGTAAAGCATTTACTCGCCTGTTGCTTACAGATTTGAATTCTCTGGTGATTGTAAAAACATTCATCCCGAAGTATGTATCAATCAATTGTTAGCCCTTGACTGACAGTCGCCGGAGCCGTAAGGGTAAGGAGCTTGACAGATGAAAATTCTGTCGGGTTTCGCTCCCGGTTAGACGTAGCTGCTAAAAAAGTCGATCCACACTGATGAGCCGTGGATTAGGGTGTGGGTGTATATATATATTTACCAACCCCTGCACACGGGCAGAATGTGACATGAGGTCAATTTAAGCGGAGGTTTGAATTCAGAGTGTTCCTTCTCCTAGACTGGTTACCTAGCCATGGTTAAAGATTCCAGTCTGCCCTGCTATTTGCCCATAGCTGGAGGGAGAATTGGATTCATACCTTTCCCAGGGATATTAGCGCCATGTGAAATGCAAA
>CM042154.1:64103389-64137548 GCA_023376005.1 Doryteuthis pealeii
TGTAGGAGAGATTCTATTATGATATTAAATTATTTAATATCAACTTTGTTATATAGAAAATGGGATATACTCTTGTGACGTGGGGGGGGCAGCATAGCATTATCATGTCAAAAAAACAATGCAGACTCATTACCAAAGACTAATGAAATTAAATACGAATACAAAAATGACTATATTATTTTTACTTCATTCTAATTGATTTCAATATAAAACTATGCATAGGGTTTCTTTTAATATATTTGATAATAAAACCATTATATTAGAAATCAATAATAATGTGTAATTATTTAGTAAACACGGTTTTATTAAAACCATTCTTTTAGGGTCCAATCTATGGATTAAATAGAAAAAAGCAGTTTTAAAAAACTATGTTGAACTTTACGTCTATTGTTTGAGGATTAATAAACAGTTAATCTTCTTATTAATGGAATTGTTTTTGTATAATACGCACTCATGTTTAACGCGCACTCCAAACTTTTGGACTAATAAATCGTCGTCGGGGCGTCCTAATCTTGGTATCAGCCAGACAGCGAGGAGTCTATCCCCTTTTCACTAGCGCTAGACAAAGGAGATTATTTCTGCGTTTATGGGTGGAGCGTCACACCTACCATCAGCTCCTTACTTTATTGCTGTGTTACATGTACGCTGAGGTGATAAAAAAAGTAAAGTCGTCTGGGTGGCCTAATGTTGGTATCAATAGCGCTAGACCAAGGAGATTATTTTAGCGTCTGAAGGTGGAGCGCTACACCTACCATCAGCTCCTCACTTTACCACACAGGTCCCTGTGCTACTCATACGCTGAGTTGGCGAGGGCCGGTATCGAACCAGGAACCTTGGGATTCCTAGGCGAACGCTCCACCGACTCACCAAGCCGGCCCTAAAATATTTTCATATGTAATACACACTGACTTTAAAAATTTGATTTTAAAAAATTAACTTAAATTTAGAATTTGTTTAATTTTTATTGATTCGTACTGATTAGAGATAAACATTTATATATTTTACATACACTTAGAGTACTTTAAACAGTCCTAAAGAACCTTGAAGAGATGAATATTTGAGAAAAAGGTGAAAACATTAAGATGACAGTATTTCTAAAATCAAATGGAATATTAATGATAGTCCCTAGAATATCGAAGAGATTTTGTCATGAGATCTCTAGTGAACGCCAACAGTTTTCGCTAAGAAACAAACTTGTCATCTAGTGGATTATGCCAGTCGAGTAGACCACAAAGTGAAAATTAAAAAAATAAAAAACTAGACAAATACCTGGATCTTGCCAGAGAACTGAAAAGTAAGGGAACATGAAAATGACGGTAATATTAATCGTGGCTGAGCTCTTAGAGCAATTACCAAGAGCCTGAAAAAAGGATAGTAAAAAAAAGGAAAAGACTATTAACCTTTCAGAAAGGATTTGACACAATTGTGTCCACAAAGACTTTACGTCTATCGTGTTAGGATTGATAAACAGTTAATCTTCTTATAGCCGTAATTATTTATGCTTAAAACGCACTCATGTTTAACGCGCACCCCTAACTTTGAAATACGAAAGATTGATCGTGTATAATACGCAAAATTTTGTAGCAGCTAATTTTAACCTAAATTTAGAATTTGTTAAACATTTTTCGGTTCGTACTGACTAGACTAGCTCAGTCGGTAGCGCTCACCTAGAATATCAAGTTTCTTAGTTCGATACCGGAACAACTCAGTGTATGAGTAGCAAAGGAATCTGTACGGCAAAGTGAGGAGCTGATTGTAGGTGTAGCGCTCCACCGCAGACGCTAAAATAATCTCCTTGGTCTAACGCTAGTGAAAAGGGGGGAGATAGACTCCTCGCTGTATGGCTGGTACCGACATAAGGTCGCCCAGACCACTTTACTTACTTTATAGTTTACATACATAGTAAAAAAAGTTTTAAAAATAATTTGCAGCCAACAGGTAGAGTTTGACACAAGCTCAAAGTTATGGGGCATCCAATACCTTTGGTCTTGTACTCGGATGAAATTGCGTGTTGCTTTTGTTTGGGTTTCGTTCTCTTTGTCTTGTCAGATTGTCAAAAGGCTCAATATTCAAATTTAGATTCCTCTCGGCCTGGTGTCAGCAAAATTCAATCGACTTAAGTGCTGATGCCGACGTCTCATATATCGCTACAATACTAAGAAAAATCGGACCATATGACCTTTAGGCACCCCTTTTTGATCTCGATTAAGAAAGGACATGTTTTTCATTTACACTGTCAATATCCGGTTGTTTTAAAAGACGATTTTTAGATATTTTTTAAATTATAAAACTAACCCCTAACCCTAACCCTAACCCTCTTACCCTAACGCCTTAACTAACAACCGGATATTGACGGTGTAAATGAAAAACATGTCCTTTCTTAATCAAGATAAAAGGTAAAGGTAAGATGGTCTAAAAAATCATATATATCTATTTAAGTCGTAAATCGGACTCTTACAAGTACCACCATTCCAGTGGACCTCAGCGTTATGACAACGAAGTGATAACTTCACACTTGCTGGTGCTCCAGATCGGTAACCTCACGGCCGAATGCAGTTTAGTGTCACTCTACCTCTTTTTTGTAGGATATACCATCGGCGTATTCTATGTTACGCTGACAGGGTGGAAAGTCTATTTTATTTTCATAAATACTATTAGATCCTTTTCGTCCACTAGGGATGATGGCGTAGTGTCCAAAATAAAAATAAAAATTCTATCTACGCAAGTGACTGCAGGCTAATTCTTGAGTGACAGTCTTTGGTGCACTGAATGCACACAAACTGTAATGCTTTCTGGGGCTGCTGGCCTCTCTCTCTCTCTCTCTCTCTCTCTCTCTCTCTCTCTCTCTCTCTCTCTCTCATACACATATATCGATAGTACGAGGGTGAGTAAAAAAGTAATGCCATTTTGTTTAGGACAGGTATAATTACCAACACAGGAACATGTATGATACCTCAAATGAAGCTTGTCCTCTGTGGATCATATCCCTACTTCTCCGCATAGTCACCGTTTCTCTCAATAGCAATATTCCACATTCGAATGAGAGCTTGTTTCCCTGCCCCGTAAAATTCTGTTGACTGTTCTTTGAGTCACTTCTTTACTACAGATTTCACTTCCTCGTCACTGGTATAATGTTTGCCTTTCAAACCCTCTTTCATGGGACTTCCGGGATCTAGTGGGAACCAGTACTTTCAGTGGGACTTAACTCTGAGAGCACGATGATTGGTTGGGTTGGATGTTATGGCATGCCAACCCTTGGGTTATTTTATGCCGAATAAGTTTTGTTTTATTCATTTTTGATAAAAAATGTATTTAAACCCATTTTTTAAACAATTTTAAAAAATCATTTTTCTATTTAACCTATAGATGGGACTCTAACAGGTACTACCACTCCAGGTCAGAGTAAACATGTGAGTAATGGCGATGAAGTAGATGCTCCACTCTCCTCAGAGCTTCAGAATTGGAACCTCAAAATGCAGTTTAACGTAATAACCAAGACACTAAGACCCTCAGCCACCGCATTCTAGCACAGATAGGAGAAAAAACGGTTGGGGTTGCCAGAAAGGCAGTATGGTTTGGACAATTATATAGGTACTAGGGCTTGGCGTGACCAGTCAATTAATCGGGGAGGGGAGTTTCCGACCATCTAACATGTAAGGGTCAAAGTAGGGTGTTGCATGTCATGGACTTCTCGGCTACTGGGATTCCGTTCTTAAGCATCGTGGGTCACCACCCACGGTTAACAGGTAGTCCCATTTGGGGGATTTTACCCATCCGCAGAGGTGCAGTCGGTGTATTCTACAGCCCCAGCCGACAGGGCGGGTAATAGCACGAATTTGTTTTGTTTTACGACATATCAACCTCGGTGGGTAATATAATACCGACAAAGTTTTGAAATAAATTCATTCTTGATGGGTAATCAATTTTTTTATAAACACATTTTTCTATTTGACCCCTAGATGGGACCCTAACAGGTAATACCAATACGGGCAATGGTGATTTGTTGGTAGAACGTCCGGCTAGAAACCACAAGGTTCTTAGTTCGATACCAGCCCTCGCAAACTCAGCGTATGAGTAGCACAGGGATTTGTGCGGCAAAGTGAGAGCTGATGGTAGGTGTGGCTCCCCACCTCAGACGCTAAAATAATCTCCTTTGTTTAGCGCTAGTGAAAATTGGATAGACTTCCTTGCTGATAGGCTGATACCGACTTTAGGCCACCCCGACGACTTTACTTTTTTACTTTTAGGGGTACTCAAAATTCCCCGAGCTCCAGAATTGGAACTTCACCTTCAGATAGAGTTTAACGTCATAACCAAGACAATAAGAGGGTTGGGACAATCATATAGGTGCTAGGGCTCGTGATCTAATGGTTAGAGTCGTAGGAAATGGACTCGTCGATCCGAGTTCAATTCCTGGACGAAGCTGTTTGCATTTCACATGGCGCTAATACCCTTAGGAAAGGTATGAATTCAATTCTCCCTCCAGTTATGGGTAAATAGCAGGGCAGACTGGACTCTTTAACCATAGCTAGGTAACCAGTCTAGGAGAAGGAAAACCCTGAATTCAAACCTGTTAAACTCCGCTTAATGAACTGACCTTGTGTGGCATCCTGCTCGGGCGGAGAGGTTGGAAAATATATATAGGTGCTAGAGCTTGGCGTGACAAGCTAATTAATCAGAGGGGGGGACGACTTAATGATGCTGATATTAATATTAGTTGAAGCATAAGTTCGGTAGATCGAACTCAGTAACCTGTGGTAATTGATCTTACGACTTATTACACTATGGAGACGCGGTAAATTTTCTTGGCATTTTTTTGACAAATCGTCCCTTGTAGATCTTAAGATGCCTTTGGTCTGGTCTCTCCGACACTTCTAAGAAGCGTCTGGAGATCAACTCGACAAATCCCATCAAACCCACTGGCCGCGAATAGCTTTGTGTGTCTTAGGACTTTTTTCCCGCCATCCTTTGACGCGGGAACACATCTGATCTCTTTGTGTGACATCAAAAGTCGCAAATACGATTCGCATTCTGCCACACCACAGGACACGACTCTTCAAGCATATACAACCTCCCCCCACCCATACATATAAAACCATCACCACAACCCCACGCCCGCGCCCATCCCCCTTCTCTCGCGCCCACATTAACCTCTAGTGTTGTTTAAACCTATCCAGACTGTTAAATAAAAATGCTTCCTTTTCATCTTTCATTCGATCTCCTATTCGATCTTTGTCGGTCATTTTTATTTAAGATTATTACTGACTGCTAAAATAAAGACATATCTCTTGAAATCACAAGCATTATTGACAACAAAAAAGAATACTATATGTATGACTAGAAGCAGCTACCCGGCATTGTCTAGGTAGAGGGGGGATAATAAAAAGTTAGTTTTGCAGATCCATTGATTGCTTTGGTCTTTCATAATTGATTTGTTTATGTTTTAATCACAAACACCACCAATGGCTTTCTCTTCGCTTACTATTCAAATCCTAATTTTTAAATATCTTCCCAGATATAAAAAAAAACAAATTATCATTATTTTGTCCCAAAAATCAAGCTCTGGTGATATTGAATATGTATATATTTACTTTGTCGTTAATTGTTTCATTTTCGTAGTTTCCCCCGGACACACATACACACAACTGCCCTTTATATATGTATGATGGCGTAGGGAAAAGTTCTCGACCAGACCAAGAAGGTAATGACCTAGAACTATGAAACTTACGTGCTTTTTAGTAGTTTGGTCTAGTTAGGTTTCTTCGTTTAATGGCATCTCAACCCTTGTGGGTTATCTATTGTCAAAGCCATCCTTGTAGAAGAACAGTAGTGGTATTATTTAGCCTATAGCTGATGGGTCCATACTTTTTCCGAGAGCTTAGAGTATATTATTCTGTTAGTTTAGGTTTCTTTATTTAATGTCATATAAACCTTCGTGGGTTATCTATTGCCAAAGCCATCCTTGTAGAATAACAGTATATGTACTATACAGCCTATAGCTGGGAGTCTATACCTTTCCCAACAGGTTAATACATTGATGCTATGTACTATTCTGTTAGGTAAGGTTTGTTTTCTTTGTTTATTAGTATATGAACATTCGTGGGTTATTTAATTCCAAATCCATCCTTGTAGAAGAACAGTAGTGGTGTTATTCAACATATATCTAGGGGTTCTTACTTTTCACAAGAGCATAGGGCATTGTATGCTATTGTATTATTATGTTATGTTATGTTTCTTTGTTTAATCGCTTATATATAAACCTTCGTGGGTTATCTAATGCCAAAGCAATTTTTGCAGGAAACAGTAGTGGTACAATTCAATCCATAGGTGGGGGTCATACCTTTCCAAAACTTAGAGGATTGTGTGCTATGTACTATTCTATTAGGTTAGTTTAGTTTAGTTTTTTTTGTTTAATGGTATATCAACATTCGTGGGTTATTTAATGCGAAAGCCATCCTAATAAATAAATAAAGTAAAATCTGCGAGTGGTCTATTGTCGGTATCAGTCGAACAGTGAGGGGGTCTATTCCCTTACGCTAGCACTACACCAGGGAAATTATATTTGCGAAGGCGTAGCGCATGACCTATCATATATATATATATATATATATATATATATATATATATATATATAAGTAATACACAGACACGTGTTTCGAAGTATCACTTCTCATCAGTGTGGTTATACCGTTAACAGCTACCCCTGGCCGGGTTTGAGACCCGAATGAACTTTCGTTCGCCAATCCTTTTACCCGTACGGCCAGAGGCAGCTGTCAAATATAGGAGAATATTTAATCGCTACATTTCTAAGCGGAAATGAATTCACTAGAAGACTCAAACATTTTGTAAACAAAGTGAGGTTTAGCTGCACGCCAGATACGGTGAATCCGCAATTAAATCCCTATTTAAAGTGATCGACCAAAGTGGGAGCATATATAGTAAATAAATAATCCACAGACACGTATTTCGAAGTATCACTTCTCATCAGTGTGGTTATACCGTTAACAGCTAATATATATATGTGAAGGTGAGACAAAAAGTAATGCCATTTTCCTTATTTCATGTGATGTTTTTTTATAAAACTAAGGCCTACATTGAGACCCTAATGAGTCTCAGAGCAAGAATCCGACTTGCCAATCGACAATGCTCGACCACACACAAACACCAGGACAAGAGCGAAAATCGCTTCATCGGGTGGACAACTTGAGCGCATCCTCCATACATCAGATTTAGCTCCTTCAGATTATCATCTCTTCGGCCTCATGAAAGAGGGTTTGAGAGGTAAACATTATTCCAGTGGAGAGGAAGTGAAATCTATAGTGAACAAGTGGCCCAAAGAACAGTCAACAGGATTTTACGAGGCAGAGATACATGCTCTCATTCGAAGATGGAACATTGCTATTGTGAGAAACGGTGACTATGTAAAGAAGTAGGGATGTAATCCACAGAGGAGCAGGTTCATTTTGATGTATGATACATGTTCCTGTGTTGGTAATTATACCTGTCCTAAACAAAATGGCATTACTTTTTTTTACTCAGCCTATATATATATATATATATATATATATATAATATATATATATATGAAATTTAACATTTTTGAAAAAACAAATGATTTATATATAACATCATTTGTTTTTTCAAAAATGTTAAATTTCATACTGTCGGATTAAATTTCCATCTATTTTTCATATATATATATATATATATATATATATATATATATATATATATATGAAATAAACTTTATAGTAAAGCTGTGTAGAAAAAAAAAATGCTTCTGATACATGAGAATAAGTAAATATTGATATCGCCAAATAATCTATAAGTATATTAAACAATACAGAAGATCAGTGTCTACAGAATATCAAGTGATTCTTTTGAAGTAACGTCCTCATCAATGTTGTTTTTACATCAACTTTTCGGCGAAGCGCTACAGTTTTGTGCTCCCATAGGAAAAATAAGACAACCCTCAAGCATTACCGAATTCCATTCATCTTTTTCAGAGATGAAAACAAGTCTGAAAGTAACCAAATAAAAAAAATACTAAAATAACACCGTTTACATTTGTTATATGAACTAGAAACAAAAAATTCCCTCAGGGGGGTGTAAAAATTAATTTTTGAAAGATATTGCCTAAGGTGGTGGGAGTTAAAAATTTAATGTCAGAGGGTTTGTATCATAAATAATCAAAATCATCAAATGTATTAAACGAATAAATAAAACCATTTGAAATGAAAACTCAGTTCTGTCGCCCTCAAATAAAATGCTGCATGCATCTATTAATCATTAAATAAATAATTATTTTGAATATTTTACATATAAATTTTGCACGTAATCTTAGGTATTTATTTGTTTGTAAACCTTTTAGTTAAGTTTTGTTACCGAAAAAGAAAGGGCGACGGTAAAAAAAACAACAATTTTTAAAATTGTTAACTCAAATTATGAGTGTATAAAACAGGGTTGTTTTTATTCTATGTATTAATGATTTTTACTAAAAACTTGAATACTCATGAATAGACATACGCAATCATTGAAAATATTGTGACATAGTTTTAGTTACAGACTGAAATACACCCAATCTCCATTATTAATGGATTACTTTCCTTGATTTGGAACTCAAATCTTACTTAGCTCTCTTAGAAATTTTAAAAATTGTGTAAAATAATGAGTGTAGAAATCAGTGTATGCAAATATACGAACACCCATCTATCTTGGATAACAGCGAAACCAAATCAAACGGCTAGACAGGAGCGGACGGAATTATAAAACCCAGCCCCCCCCTCCACACCAAAAAAAAAACATCAAAGAGTTAGAATTCGGGGACGGCAAAATCAAATGAGAAAGAAGAGTGCGCGTAGAGATGCGTGGGCGCACGAATGTATACGCGTACGTGAACAAATATGCACTATTTTCACCATAACGCGGAGAAATACGAAGATTCGACTGAAAAAGGCGGAGAAATACGAAGATTCGACTAAAAAAAATGCACACATATATAAAAGAATTAGCATTCCCTGTATTTCTTAACGGATGGGTTGTCTTGAAGAAATGTGGCTAACATACTGGCTGGAAACCAATAATAACAACTGCACCTTAAATGTATTGTATATTATTATGTAATAAATAAATACAGCTCTTACACCTGTAATGGAGCATTTTTTTCAATTCTTCAATACTAAAAAAATGATTATATATATATATATATATCAGTCGGTAGAGCATTCGGCTAGTAAACTACAAGGTTCCCAGTTCGATACCGACCCTCGCCAACTCAGCGTATGAGTAGCACAAGGATATGTGCGGTAAAGTAAGGAGCTGATGGTAGGTATGCGAGGTGCGTCAAAAAGTAATGCCATTTTCTTTATTTCCTGCGATTCTTTTATTAATATTTTTTTTTCAGGTTTTTAGACTCATAAGGGAGGCTCAGAGCCAGAATCCAACTTGCCAATCGACAATGTTCTCCTTCTGCATGACAATACTTGAACACACACAAGCATCGGGACAAGGTAGGACTAGCTTCATTTTGATGTATGATATATGTTCCTGTGTTGGTAATTATACCTGTGCTAAACAATATGGCATTAATTTTTGACTCACCCTCGTATATATTGTTGCATGTATTAGAATCTATATATTCATCGGAAATAAAGAAAAATTGCTTTCAAATCCATAGAGAAATGGATTTTCAGTAGACTCGAACCAACAATGCGAATTACTTGACCAGATGAGCCACAGTCTTTACCTTCTATTTATCGATGTTTTCTCGTATTATTTAACGGTGCATAATTTCAAATTGCCTTTTTTTTACGCGGAAAGTTCGATGCCGCCGAATGTCGCTGAAAACAAAAACAACAGCCAAAAAAATTAGAAATTATATAAATGAAAGGATCTGAAAATTATGACCATTGCATCGAACTGTAAATAAGGAGACCGGCCATTGAAATCTTGGTCATTTTTTTTAACTTTTTATTTCAACTTGTTCTGCCTTGTAATTTGAAGCAATAAAAGAAAATAATTATAACTGTTTTTGTAACCATTTTGATAATGGTATCAAATATGGAGGAAGAGGAAGAATTTAATTGTTCATCTAAAAAGGAATCCTTCAATATAATTGATTGTCAGAAAGAACAGCTCAATGCACCAAGTTCTGGGTATGTAACTTTCTAAAGGGAATCTGACCAATCCGGTCGGCGAGGTTTAGAATACACCGACTATAACGCCTGAAGAGGGGTAAGACATCTCTCCTATTAATCTTGAATATGAAACTAAACTGCATCAACTTCTAGATCTCTGGGAAGTATGGAGCTACACTTTTATTGCCATTACTCCCAGGTCAACTCTGACCCATCTGCAAACTTTTAACAAACAACTACACGAAATTTTTTTTTAAATTCTGAAGGTATAATGAACGTGATTCCCTAATCTATAAGCATACATTAATCCTATATATGTTGAAATGCCGTTAAAAACATGGGTATGAAACTAAACTGCATCCAGTTCCGGATCTCTGTGAAGTATGGAGCTAAACTTTTATTTCCATTACTCCCTGGTCAATTCTGACTCGTGTGCAAAAGAAAACGAAAAACTTTTAAGAAACAACTTACATAGAAAATATAAATCCGAACGTATAATGAACGCGATTCTCTAAACTTTAGTCATAAGATAACCCGAGACAAGTTGACTTGCCATTAAAAGCAATCGTCAGATCAAATAAACAGAGAATTGAGTCAAAAGGAACAAATCCATGCACCAAGTTGTTAGTCTGTAACTTTCTATGGGAAACCGATACTGGTCATCCCTATCGGTGGGGCTTAGAATACGCTGACTATATCCCCAGTAGAGGGGTGTTGTAACCTAACAAAGGTTAAAAAATGAGAAATAACCAAACGGAGGTTAGAAATGAAATGCAATCTTTATAACATTAACAAAATACAATACTCACCAGCGGCGTGAAGAAGGTAAACCACTGCTAGTGGTATAAGACTACTCAGTCAGTATAATACTCCCATATTTATGAGGATTGGGACATACCCATTGATGTTCATAGGTATAGTATATGACAAGGTATAAGACCTCCCTTCCCAAAGGGGTGTGCTTGGTATGACACTAACATCATTAACTGGCTACGAAGCTTTGGTCATGTGTCGGGTGGTTGATGTAAGGTCAGGCGCTATGTTCCAAGAGGCCTTCCCCGCAGGCAGCACCTGCCTACCTTGCCTAATAGAGGCGAGTGATGGGTTTATTGCCCAGTGCCTGTGGCATCCATGAAGAGGAATGCCGATGGGATTGAGAACTATTTAAACAGCCACGCAAATAATTGAGAGTCCGAAAGAAGAACTCCATGCACAAGGTTGTTGGTCTGTAACTTTTTCAAGGGAATCTAAACTGACCTGTCGGCGGGGCTTAGAATGTATCCGATGGCGAGGCTCAAGGCCCAGATCTCCATGTTGGTCAAATATATTTTTATAATACTGGTGTTCCTTAATCTTCCGTCTGTTATCATCTTGCAACGCCCTCTGGTTAAAAATAAGATCAGCCAAATCGTTCAAAATGAAATGCAAAAATACAAATACTGATTATCTGGTGTTGATTATTTGCTGATTTTTTATTTCTTATGAGTGCCGTCACCTTAGCTTCCGTTTTTATTATAAAAGAAGAAATGAGATGCTACACAAAAAATATTGTAAGGAAGAAAGAGTTGGGGAAATATAGATAGAGGGGTGGGAACGCGGAAACAATAACGCTAATCTGTTTCAATCGAACATAATGCAAAGATAAAAGAAGGAAAGAAAGAAAAAAGAGTGAGTGAGAGAAGAAAGAAGAGAGAGAGAGAGAGAGAGAGTTAAATTAAGATTGTTATACTTTTTACAGTAAGTATTTTTTAATAGCTTTTAAGTATACATATCAAACGTTGTAATAATTAAATTATCATACTGTGGTATATCCACAGGTCCTGCTAGTATATATCTATTGCCATTACTGCCAGGTCTCGGAAACCGAAACTGAACAGCAGTTGAGGCTTAGAATACACCGACAGTATCCCCTACGGAGGGGTAAAACTTCCCAACCGAAAGGGATGTCCTGTGTAGGTATTTACCCAACCCGTTCATCATGGGTAGGATGCTATACAAGATGACAAGGATAGGGCATTCAGCGGGCATTGAACTCACTATTCAGTAGAAAAGGATCTGCAAGGCTAGCTTGCAAACCAGTCCACCACGTTGGGAGGGCCTATTACCCAATTCGTTTGCTACGGGTAGGATGTGACACAGGTATCAAGTATAAGGCATTCAGCGAGGATCAGTAGTAATGGATCTGCAAGACTAGCTTGCTAATCAGTCCGCCACGCTGGAACGCTCTATTACCCAAATCGTTTGCCACGGGTAGGATTTGACATAAGGTCACAAGTACGGGGCATTCGGCAAGGATCAAACTCACTACTCAGAACAAATGCGAGACTAGTTTGCGAATCATTACACCCTGATTGCACGTTCTGGGTAGGTATTTGTCTCTCATCTCACTTATGGGGGCGTGACACAAGGACATTTTTATGTGGACCCACCCACGAGCACAAAAATGCGTTGATCCCGTCAGCATTCGCCCTCAAGGGGGCACATCAGGCACTGGGCAATAAACCCAGCCCTGCACCTTTAAATCAAGAGGACAGGTGTTTCCTGGGGGATGGCCCCCTGGGATCAACGATGTTAACTTGTAAAGTCCAGTGAGCTTCTGCCGCTGCTCAATATATATATATATATATATAATATATATATATATATATATACTCACAATGTTCCGATATTAGTATATCGGTTGATATACTAATACTGAATAAACGGAAAGAAAGACACAAATAGCTCACACAACACATATAGGACATTTGATGCGTATACATAAAACCTGTAAGAAATATTACAACACATCACAAACGTGTCTCAAACAGATGAAATGTGCGTGTTTTCATGTACAAGCAATATATAAGTCGAACCAAAATGATGAAAGTCTTACTTGTCTTCCTTTATTTCATTAGCGAGACAAATGACAATGTCATTCACCGAGTGGTGAGACCAAATCTGTTCAATAAACAGAGATACAAAAAAAAAGAGTTCTTATCCGCTCCAAGAACGTTAACGAAAAGAGAAGGAGAAAAGGAATTGAATTCTCACGTGACTAATGGACATGGACACGTGATGTCCAAAGACACAAATCTAAGGGAAGACATTTATTGCCCTCCCCCTACAGTACTTTACAAATATTCAAAATAACATTTTACAAATTATATTTTCCTCCTTCCTTCTTATAAGGCTGGTTTGGACTATCCCACTTCTTATGACATTAACGTAATTACCTGGATCTGGGGCTTTTACCCAACCTGTTCCGCCATGGGCTAAATGTGATACAAGGTCAATTTTTAACTAAATTTTTTATTTTAGGCTGGTTGCCTTTACCAATGCTAAAGAACCGATTCTGCTCAACTATTTACCAAAAATATCAATTTCCGACCTCTCATTCCTAATAAAAATACAAAAAAAAAAAAAAAACAAAGGAAATTGCGATATGTGGAACACTCTACTCCACAGTTCCAGTATCAAGACCTGCCACTGCGTATTATACACAAATATCGGTTTGGTTTGTTTGTTTTACGGCATATCAACCTCAGTGGGTCATTTAATGCAGATAAAGTTTTGAAATAAATTAATTCTTAATGGATACACAATTCTTTTATAAATACGTTTTTCTATTTAACGCATAGATGAGACCCTAACAGGTACTACCACTCCGGGTCAGAGTGGACCAGGGAGCAATGGTGATGAAGGGTGTTCCACATTCCCCAAACCTCCAAAACTGGAACCTCACCATCAGATAAGTTTAACATAATTCCCAGGACATGTAGACCCTCAGTCTCCGCCTTCTAGCACCCACATGATAAAAAGGGTTGGTGCTTGCATAAGGGCAATAGGGCTGAGGCAATAATATTATTATTTTGCTAAGGCTTGACGTGACCAACCGATTGATCGGAGGGGGCCTCTCCGACCGCCGGTCTAGCCTAAGAACGGGTCTAAGTGGAGTGTTGCAGGTCATGGACTGCTCATCCACCAAGACTCCTTAAGCATCACGGGTCGCCACCCACGGCCAATAGGTGGCCCTATTTTGGGGAGTCTTATACCTCTGCAGAGGTACAGTCGGTGCATTCTAACGCCTCAGCGGACAAATATCGGATCATCATAATTGTGATCATATGTTACATTCTACCCATAGCGAACGGATTGGTAAAGACGAAAGGGTTGTGTAAATACCGACTCTTTTCATTATCATTTTTTAATATCATAATTTGTTCCCAATTACTTGGTAGACCGAGGGTCGGCGCGTATCCCCCTCGGACCACGGTCGGTGGAGCGTCCGACTAGGACCCACAAGGTTCCTGCTTCGATACCGGCTCTCGCTAACTCAGCGTATGAGTAGCACAGGGATCTGTGCGGTAAAGTAAGGAGCCGATAGTAGGTGTGGCTCTCCACCTCAAACGCAAAAACAATTTCCTTTGCTTACTACTTCAAAAATCGATATAGATGTTAGGAACCCATATAGGGCGATAAATATGATAGATTTGGGCGTGGACCATGAAGCCCTGTCACCGACCCTGGGTGCACCCTGCATATAAACAGACTGCAATATGAATAGGATTGAAATAGATTGGTCACTAGCTAGGAATACAAATACTTATATTGATTGATAGATATAAACAGATTTGTTTTCAAGAAATACATCGTTTTAGATCAATAAGGAACAGACGTAAGACATATCTATCAGCGTATATATCAGAAACAGATCTAGATATAAATATAGATATAAATATAGATATACATATAGATATGCATATATATTTGAGTCGTTTGGTTGATTGTGGATATTTTTGTAAGCACGTGTGTATGTATTTTGCGTGTAGTCATGTTTATTACAAATCGAGAAAACCAGTAAAATGAAGATATTCAGTGTTATGTCATTCATAGAGAATCTCTATCTTTTCCCCACCCACCCCCCAGCCACACCTTGTTTATCACTTTTTTTCTGTTTATCCCACGCATAGCGTCCAGCTCTGGGATCCTGCTCAGACCAAACCCTGAAAATATTCCTGGCAGCAAGCCTAAAATATGAATCTGAAACAGACTTAATATATATATATATATATATATATATATATATATATATATATATATATATTTGTGTGTGTTTACATAATATACCCTACACACACACATATATATATATATACATATATCAAACAAGTAACATATGGAGATGATAGGAAGGAGTAGAAAGTGAAAGGGAGAAAGAGGGGAAAGAGAGGAAGAGAGAAAGGGGAGTGTTGAGAGAGGGGATATGTTTACATAATATACATACACACACACACACATATATATATATATATTTGTGTGTGTTTACATATACATACACACACACACACATATATATATATACATACATATTTGTGTGTGTTTACATAATATACATACACACACACATATATATATATATATATATATTTGTGTGTGTTTACATAATATACACACACACACACACACATATATATATATATACGTACATATTTGTGTGTGTTTACATAATATACATACACACACACACACACACATTTATATACATACATATTTGTGTGTGTTTACATAATATACATACACACACACATATATATATATATATATATATATATTTGTGTGTGTTTACATAATATACATACACACACACATATATATATATATATATTTGTGTGTGTTTACATATACATACACACACACACACACACATATATATATATATATACATACATATTTGTGTGTGTTTACATAATATACATACACACACACACATATATATATATATTTGTCTGTGTGTACATAATATACATACACGCACACACACACACACACACAATATATATAATATATATATATATATATATATATATGAAACAAGTAACATATGGAGATGGTAGGAAAGAGTAGAAAGTGAAAGAGAGAAGAGGGGAAAGAGAGAAGGGGGTGTAGAGAGAGAGGAGACATGAAGGGAGATAGGGAAAGGAGAGATGGAGATTTATAAAATGATAAGGGGATAAAAAAAGATAGGTAAGAAAACGAAAACGTAAAAAATGAAAGAAAAATAGAAATGGTAGAAAGGAAAAGAAAGGGAAAGAGAGAGGGGTGAAGAGAGAGGGATAGGGGGAAATAGAGGGATTGGAGTGAGGGTTGGGAGAGGAAGAAACACAAAACACAGAGAAGAAGAAGAAGAAGAAGAAGAAGAAGAAGAAGAAGAAGAAGAAGAAGAAGAAGAAGAAGAAGAAGAAGAAGAAGAAGAAGAAGAAGAAGAAGAAGAATTAACAAAAGAAAAAAAGAAAGAAGTGGATGAAAGAAAGAAGATGATGAAAGAAGTGAAAGAAAGAAAGAAAGAAAGAAGAAAGAAAGAAAGAAGAAGAATTAACAAAAGAAAAAAGAAAGAAGTGGATGAAAGAAGAAAGAAAGAAAGAAAGAAAGAAAGAAAGAAAGAAGAAGAAGAAAAGAAGAATTAACAAAAGTGAAAGAAGAAAGAAAGAAAGAAATTACATTGAGAATGAAAAACGAGAAAGAGGAGTGACAAAATAAAACAAAAATATATTAAAGGTAAGAAAACGAAAATGTCAAAAATGAATGAAAGTCAAATCGAGTGAGTGGGAGAAGATAGATATAGGGATATAGAGGTAAGTAAAGTCGTCGGGGAGGCCTAATATCGGTATCAGCCAGTCAGTGAGGGAGTCTATCCCCTTTTCCCTAGCGCTTGACCAAGGAGATTATTTTAGTGTTTGGGGTGGAGTGCCACACCTACCATCAGTTCCTCACTTTACCTTGTGCTACTCATACGCTGTGTTGGAGAGGACCGGTATCGAACCAGGAACCGTGTGATTCCTAGCCGTTAGTGGATGGATTGAGACAGGATAGAGGGGGGGGGAGATGAGGGGCAAAACAAAGAGGTTAGAAAACGAAAATGTAAAAAAGTGAAACAAAAAACAGAGATGGGAGGAAGGTTAAGAAAATCTAAGGTAGAGAGAAGGGGGATGAGAGAGTGGGGAGAGGGAGACATAGGGAGAGATTGGGCAGAAGGAAATGAAAGGTAGGGGAAGACAGAGGGATAGTGAGGTAAAGGGGAGTTGGAGGGAGTGAGAAGAGGAGGTTGTCTAAAATGATGAGCGGTAAAAAAAGCAACAGAGAGATAATAAACGTAAAAAATGCAAGAAAAATAGAATAACAGATGAAGGAGGGAAGAAAAGAGAAAAAAGATGAAAATAATTTAAGTAAAAGAAAATGAAAGTGAAAGTACAACGAAAAGAAGAAGAAGAAGAAGAAGAAGAATGAAGAGGATGAAAGAAGAATGAAAGAAAGAAAGAAAGAAAGAAAGAAATGGAAGAAAGAAATGGATGAAAGACAGAAGTCCATGAAAGAAAGAAGAGGGTGAAATACAGTAAAAGAAAATGAAAGTGAAATACAACTAAAAATTTTATTGAAGAAGAAGAAGAAGAAGAAGAAGAAGAAGAAGAAGAAGAAGAAGAAGAAGAAGAAGAAGAAGAAGTTGATGAAAGAAAAAAGAGGATGAATGAAAGAAAGAAAGAAAGAAAGAAAGAAAGAAGAAGAAGAAGAAGAAGAAGAAGAAGAAGAAGAAGAAGAAGAAGAAGAAGAAGAAGAAGAAGAAGAAGAAGAAGAAGAAGAATAAAGAAAAAAGAAATGGAAGAAAGAAATGGATGAAAGAAAGAAGTCCATGAATGAAAGAAGAGGGTGAAATACAGTAAAAGAAAATGAAAGTGAAATACAACTAAAAATTTTATTGAAGAAGAAGAAGAAGAAGAAGAAGAAGAAGAAGAAGAAGAAGAAGAAGAAGAAGAAGAAGAAGAAGAATTAATGAATGAAAGAAGAGGATGAAAGAAAGAAAGAAAGAAAGAAAGAAAGTATAGCGAGAACCGTAATTAAACTTAAAAAAACAGAGGAGAGAAATGAACAACAAAGACGAAAGAGGAGTGATAAAAAAATGAAAAGTATACAAAAGATGAAGAACAAGAAGAAGAACAAGAACAAGGACAAGGGCGAGAACAAGAAAGAACAAATGAAAAGGAAGAAGAATGAACAGATAAAACAGAAGTATAAGATTGAACAGAAGAAGAATATAAGAAAATATGGAAAGTAAAAAAGAAATATAAGCTTATTTACTTATTCTCTAACAACCGAAGGAAAAAAAAGAATACGTGAACAGAAAAGAGGAGAGTTCCACGATTCGTTTGTATTTGCCGCCACCCTCGAAATCCGTAGCGTTGATGTGTGTGTTTTCTCATTTTACAAAATGCAAGAGTTTGCCTGTTTGCACAATGCTGCCGGTGGAGAAGGGAGGAGGGAAGGTGGCTAAAAACACACAAACATGATTCGTTCTCATCGGGTGGCGGGAAAGGTTGAAAATGCAAATTGAAAATTTTGATGAAAACATGAAATTATTCTTTGAAAAAGTGAAACGAAAAATTGCACACGAGTCGATTTGAATTGCGTTAAAAGTTGTTTTCATTAAATGGTGGAAACAAATCTTAGAACGAGCTAGAAGGCATCAATTCATCTATTAAGCATAGATTATTCTGGTATAATAGCTCATGCATGGGGTGCACGGTTAGGATCGAACTCATTGCTCAGTTAAAATTGTCTGAAAAGCCTGTCTGTAGAAGGTTTGTCAAAAATGTAGAGAGATTTTTAATACTTTTTGACACAACTTGTATTCGTAAAAAAACTTGTATTCTTAAAAAAGTTAACGTTCTATTTATTGTTCATTTCTATCTTGGTAAATACAGCTTCGATCTCGATACTTTTATGACAAACCTTGCATTCTGAAATTAAAATAACGTTCCGTTCACAGCCCATTTCTTTCGTAGTTAATACAGCTTCAATCTCGATAATTCTATGACACACCTTGTATTCTAAAAAAAAATAACGTTCCATTCACTGTTCATTTCTATCTTGGTAAATACAGCTTCAATCTCGATACTTTTATGACACACCTTGTATTCTGAAAAAAATTAACGTTTCATTCATTGCTCATTTCTATCTTGGTAAATACAGCTTCGATCTTGATACTTTTATGACAAACCTTGTATTCTGAAAAAAATTAACGTTCCATTCATTGTTCGTTTCTATCTTGGTAAATACAGCTTCAATCTCGATACTTTTATGACAAACCTTGTATTCTGAAAAAAATTAACGTTTCATTCATTGTTCATTTCTATCTTGGTAAATACAGCTTCAATCTCGATAATTTTATGACTCACTGTGAATGTCTATAAATCTACGTAACTATTCTAATATATATATATATATATATTATATATATATATATATATATATATATATATAGTGATTCAGTTATTAATTGTTAAGTGGACGTAACTCGAAAATGATATCAGCGAGCTAAATTCGAATTCTAAATTGCATGTGACATTTAGAAAAAAATACAGGAATCGAATTCACTTTCTATTCCATGCCTCATATACCTCAGTCTAATGTCTCGTCACTGGCATGTCACAATAATTGGTGGAGAAAATAATGGGTGATTGAATACTGTGACAAACAACTCTGCCATAACTTTGTGGCCAAAAACAGCACTCAGACGAACCTCGTTAGCGCCATTAAACAGCGGTTGAAGGTTTTCAATAATTGTCCGTTGTTATCGTCTAATAAAACTTGACTTTGCAAGTGATGATTGTAACAGAAGAGAAAGGAAAAGAAAAGAAAAGAAAAGAAAAAACACACAAGAAAAGTAATTCCCTTGCTGAACATTTAATATATTAGATTCGTTGTTATTGACTTACACTAAGTAAAAGATAAAAGGAGTCTTGTCGCAAAAACACCTACAGTGTATGTAAATTCTGTAAATATTTGTTTCGTTTTGATTCGTTTATGTTTAACTACCATTGGAAAGAATTTGTCTGTGTTTCCCCCCCCTCTCTCTCTCTCTCTCTCTCTCTCTCTCTCTCTCTCTCTCTCTCTCTCTCTCTCTCTCTCTCTCTCTCTCTTTCACTGGTTCTGTGAATTGGTTTGGTTTCGGGCAATGGAGGGGGCATGTAGCAAGTCTTTGGCAAGAATAGTTTACCGGAACCCATCCCTCTCCAGATCTTTAACCTCAGCAACTACAGGTTAGAAAAATTATATAGACTAGCAAATATATGCTCCCTCCGGATGCAAGTATTTAAGTTTTAATGTAAAATATTATATTAAATTAGAAAGGTTAACGAACCTAAATAAGAATGCAGATAAAACAATTTGAAACAGAGATTGGTATAATCGAAAAATAGAACACCTGAAATTTACTCTTCAATAACTCTCATCTTTCATTGCTAAATTTTCCTAATTAAACTATTTAGTTAAATCAAAAAGTGACGAATAAAATTACAATTATTTCTTCTTGATAAAAGATTTCTTTTAAGATTTACCCACGAGATTTTTGCTCATATCCATTAAGATAAAACCAAACAATTACAAATCAATAATTCTAAGCACATATTTATTAAAATCAAATTTTTAATACCAATTTGCAAAAAAACCTTCCACTTCACACTGTAAACTGCTATTTTGTTGTATACATAAATACTATTACATGTTATTATTAAGTAGATATAGTCAACAGTATTAATAATGTAAAATTATTTTATCAATAATTGAAGTTTCATCATGTGAATCTGACGTAAATAACTAAGTGAATTGTTACTTGAATAGTAATGAGAGTGGGTAAATAAACAATGTGTTTATTTGATATGGCTTTTAGCCGACATTTTCTCGATTTGTTTAGCCTTACATTTGAACATATATGCCAGCCTAAAATTCATTAATTATTAACTAATTAATTTTCAAAATTAGGTATGACTTCAATTGAGTAGTAATGTAGATTCGTTTATAGATAGGAAAGCACTCAATCTCCATTATAATAAGATATACTACAAAAAAAAAACTTGACCTGTTGGGTCACCCACTGAGTTCGAGTTAGTTTGTTGGAAAACTCACACGGTAATATTATTTCGTCAATTCAAATTTTCACCAAAAGTGTCCCAATAAGTTGTTTAAACTGGAGAAAACGTTTTCATTTGACCAAAGAAAAAACAAGAGAAGGGTCAGTTGGTGAGTTGATTTCTAATTAAGGCTAATTAGGATAAGGAAATTATCAAATTCTAATCAGATTTTCAGCTTTTTTATTCATCAATAAATTGATTTTATAATAAATAGTTTGTTTTTGTTTTTTTAAACTTAAAAGGAATATTTTTCTCTTAACAGGAGGAGGGGGTCAACGTTTAATCATTTGAATAAGTCGTAAAGTAAAGTCGACGGGGTGGCCTAAAGTCGGTATCAGCCAGTCAGCGAGGGATCTATCCCCTTTTCAATAGCGCTAGATCAAGGAGATTGTTTTTTTAGCATCTGAGGTGGAGAGCCACACCTACCATCAGATTATTACTTTGCCGCACAGATCCCTGTGCTACTCATACGCTGAGTTGGCGAGGACCGGTATCGAACTAGGAACCTTGTGGTTTCTAGCCGAACGCTCTACCGACTGAGCTAAAAAAATCCCTAAATTTTTATATTTCTTAAAATAGTCAGGAACTATCATTGCCTAACATAAAATACTTTTAATTAAATAAAGATTAATTTAATCTATCTTTGTGGTAGTATCTTTAGTAAGCGTCTTCTCGCATTAAGCGTGAATAGCAGTTCTCCCCTAGCCGCTAAAATGCCAGGTTATTAAATCGTCATCCAGTAGGTAAGTATAGAGTTGGTTGCTCCCTGCAGACACCCACACAACTTAGTGGGACAGTCCACTTCTACTCTACATATCTAAAAAAAAAAAGGTAGGTTAAATAATCATGTTAACTCAAATATAGCGACGGGGAAAGAGACAATAAATTATAGAGGTGACAGCTAATATAGTATAGAGAGGGGGAGAGAGAGCCAGGAAAGTAGATATTTGCCTCATACCCCACTTGTATGGGCTAGACACAAGTTTTCATTTTTATGTGGGCTAACAAAAATTGCGTCGATCCCGTCGGCATTCCCCCTCAATGGGGGCGCCTCAGGCACTGGGCTTATTGCCTAGCCCTGTCCCTTTACATCGAGGGGGCAGGTGTTGCCCGGGGGGAAAGCTCCCTGGGATCGACACTATTAATTTTACTTTACCGGTCCAGTGGCCGAAGTTCGCTGGACCCCCCGAGGGGAAGGAAAGTATAAAGACGGGTAGAGAATAATGAAGGAGAGAGAGTTAACCAAGAAAGTATAGTGAGGAGGAGAGAAACAGTAAAGAAATTATAGAGAGGGGGAGAGAGACAACCAAGAAAGTATAGATAGGGGGACAGAGACAACAAAGAAAGAATGATTAGTGGGAAAGAGACCAGAAAGTATAGAGAGGCGGAGAAGACAGCCAATAAACTATAGAGAGAGGAGAGAGACAGCCAATAAACATTAGAGGGGGGGAGAGAGACAACAACATATAAAATAATTATAGAGAGGGGAGAGAGACAACCAAGAAAGTATAGAGAGAGGGAGAGAGACAGCCAAGAAAGTATGGAGAGAGACAGGCAATAAACAATAGAGAGGGGGAGGGAGACAACCAAGAAAGTATAGGGAGGGGTACAAAAACAAGCAAAACAATTATAGATAGGGGGGAGAGAAAGCCAATAAACTATAGGTGGGGAGAGACAACCAAGAAAGTATAGAGAGAGGGAGAGAGACAGCCATGAAAGTATAGAGAGAGGGGAAGAGACAGACAAAAAGCTATAGAGAGACAGCTGAGAAAGAATAAAGAGAGGGAGGGATAGAAAAGAACGCATAGAGGGAGGTGAGAAACAGCCAAGAAATTATAGAAAGGGAAAGAGACAGCCAAGCAAGGAAAGAGAGAGGGATAGAGACAGCTAAGAAAGCATAGAGCGGGTGGGAGGGACAGCCAAGAAAATATAGAGAGGGGGAGAGAGACAGTTAAGTAAGTTTAAGAGGGGTGAGAGAAACAACCAATAAACTATAGAGAGGGTCTGGGAGATCGCCAAGAAAATGTAGAGTATTTAATTACCTATGAAATTTTATAATTTAAGAATGATCTAACACCACTCTTTCATTAATTCTTTTTTTTTTTTTTTTTTTTTTTTTTTTTTTTGTGGGGGCACCTAAATCTCAGCCTGGTCTAGTGTTAATTAAAAAAAAAAAGAATTTGTCATCTGGTGGATTTTGCCGTTCCACAGACTGAAAATGAAAGGAAACGAAAAGATTTATGAATACCTGAACCTTGCCAGAGAACTGAAAAATCTGTGGGTTATGAGGGTGACCTGATACTAGTTGTAATTATGGGCCCCCGAGGTCTTCGGGAAAAAACACTGGTAGAATTGAAAATCAGAAGTAGAATATAGACCATACAAGGGCACAACATTGTTTTAGTGAATTCGTTTCATCTCAGTTGAACATATTTTTGAAGAAGATTCATGACATTGCTCCTTAACACTGCCCCGATAAAGGATGGCGACCTTTACATACATACAGATGTGTGTATCAAAAGAGTTAAAACCCCCTTCGCATTCCATGGGTGACGATGGCTGAACAGTTAAGCTGCCCGACTGCCGCTGAATCGATCGGAGTTCTATCCCGGCTGTAGGTAGCTCACATGACACACTGAAGAGACTTGATAAGCCGAAACGCGTGTCTGTGGATGACTATATATATATATATATATATATATATATATATATATATATATATATATATATATATATAATCAGAGATGAAATATTATGGTGTTAATTTTCCGAAACAACAGTTAATGAAAATGAACAGCCTAATATTTCACCTCCGATTTTAAACCTGTTTTGCTATTTTAGCATTGAGCACCTTCATATGCTATATATATATATAATATATATATATATATATATAATATATATATATATATATATATATATACTAGACAAAACGTGACCCGTTGGATCACCCATTAAGCTCTCGCTAGATGATTGGGATTAGGGAAAAGAGTAGGATCTGCCAAAATATCATCTGCTTTTCATTTTAAAAACGAATTAAAATTTATTACACCGATTATTGAAGGTCAAAGTTTTGTCTAAGTCGAAAAGTAGTAACATAATGAGCATCAGTAAAAAGGCAAAATAATATTACACATGTAATTTATTTTTGATATATTTAAAACGATTTTTTCGGTCAATTTCGATCAAGATGCCTGCCAAGACGCTACTTAAAATCCGTTTTTACAAAATAAATTGAAACTTTTGCGATTGAAAAAAATTCACACTGGATTGTCCAATTGAACACATATCCTAGTAGATAAATTAGTTAGGTTAAGACAATTCTAAATGCCAGTTATCTCTAGACTGCAGGTTCAAACCTGGTCAGGGGCAGCAGTAACATAGAATAATAATTAACACAGCTTAACACCTGTACCCCAGCTATGGTTAGTGGAATGAGAACATGATACCTCCGTGGACTGAATAAAGGGTTAGGTTCAAAGTTCCGTGATGGCTCCCAATTACAAGAAGGTTCCCGAGTCCGACAAGAAATATCTGAAGAAGGCCGGAGGGCACATCGACCGAAACTTTGTACAGATAACAATGAAGGTGAGGATAATAGTCTGAATAATACAAATAATGGTAATCTTTGCGGAGTTCCGCCCTGGCTTCCTGCCTCAAAAACTGCTAGCCGCTGACTGCTGGAAAAACAACTCCAGCTATGATTGAAGTCTGTAGCCGAAGCGGTATCATTTGAAAAAAATAAAAAAATAAAAAGAACCAACTTAAGGCATTTTCCACTGAAAACCAACCCTAACCCTAAATCCCTAGTTAAAATTAAGTTTTATTACAAATTTTGTGGGTTCTGTTTTTTCTGGGTCACCCTATATATTTATTTTCCATTAAACTAACCCTAAACCCCCAACCCCAACCCTAAACCCAAATCCTAAACCCTAAACCCTAGTTTGTTTTTTACACCGCTTTCGCAACGGACTTTAATCGTAGCTGGGGTTTTTTTTTCAGCAGTCACCGGCTAGCAGTTTTTGAGGCAAGAGACCCGGACGGAACTCCGCAAAGATTAACCAAATAATACTCCAAAAATTATTTTTGAGCTTTTATATTCATTTTATACCCGAGCAGATTTTTTACAAAAAACTTTTTTCTTCTATTCACACATTCTGTCTTTAGTCTTTTTGTTTATGCAGAAAATAGTATCAACCACATATACCACACCGATATTTTGCACCCCAAAAATAGGGAGGTCAAAGTTAAGTGACCTGAAAAAAAATCAGAAAGTTTTGAAATAAAATAACAAATGCATTATAAAATTAATTCATTGCTAAATCAAAACTGAAAATTACATTAAAATCGGATATTTCCCTGATTTTTGGTAAATTTTTGTCAAGCGTAGGGGTCAGAATTGTATTAAAAAACACGGATTTTTTCAACGAATTGAGTATATCTAGTTTGACCTAATTAAGATGGAAATCGACATTGGAATTTTATTACGTGTGGTGACTTGTTAAAAGTGTCTCTGTTAATCACTATCTCATCTTCCCTTCACTCGCATATAGAGAGGAAATGAGAATTATGCAGAATGTAAAAACAGGGATGGGTCAGTTTTTGACTTAATTGCAAATTACGACTAATTAGAACCAATTAAAGTGGGGTTTTTCAAACATTTAGTAATCCTAAAACTAAGGAATAATTTAGAATAAATTTCATGTCATTAAGCTCACCAGGAAAAAAACTTTAGAGATTGAAAGGTGAAAATCTCAGCTTTAATATAATAATAGAATAGATAGATAGGTAATAAATAATAGATTGATAGATTGCTTTAAAAACCCAAATTACTATACATTTAATGTTAAAAATATCTTTAAGAACATGTTTAATTGAAATTATACATTGCAATACTAAAGAACTGAGACTAATGTGCCTACCATGGGATTCAATAATTAATTTTAATTGTCAATTAAATGTATATTAATTTGTTTTTTAAGCAATACGTAATTAAAAACAACCTTAATCCCCAAACCCCTAAACCGTAACCTAATTCGCAAAAAAGTTCATTCATACACTGTAGTTAAACTGTCATGGAACATCACCAAATAAGTTTCCGTTTTAATTTTGACGACTGTTTGCAAGTTTAACCCACGAATCTTGATTTTTATAACAAAATAAGCTGATTTGAATTATTTCGCTGCTTAAATTATTTTAATTTTTCGGAAAAGTGAAACAAAGACAATTTATCTACTTATCAAATAAGTTGATTGATTCTGATTTAGTAATGAAAAACTTGTACCGTTTTAGATTTTAAAAATCAAGAACTTATCCAATTTGAATGAGATTTTTAGCACGTTATTCAGCAATGGATTCTTTTATATTGAATAGTTTGTTTTAGTTAAAAGCCTGAAGAAAACTTTCACGTAAACGGTGAAATGACCCCCCCCCCCCGGGTCAACGTTTGCTCATTTCAATAAAATTCCATAATATTTAAATACATAACAACTTTTTTTTACCCAACATGAAATATTTTTAAAATAAGTATAATAATCATGTTAAATCAGACATGTATTCCGAATTTGACTCTATAAATTAATAATTAAAGTAATTTAAAAAAATTATTTTAAAGCATGATTTCAATTTTAGTTGAGCGTAAAAAGAACTGTTGCCTGTAAAAATAAAGGGAAGGGGCGAGTCTACCGAGAGTTAGAGGGTGTTGGAAGGGAGGCTGCTGATTTTTTACATGTTGTGATCTCTTTCACTCCCCTTCACTGGCATATAGAGGGGAAAAAGAGAGTTATGTATAATGTAAGACAGGGATAGGTCACTGTTTGATTTAATTGCAAATTACGACTAATTAAAGTGGATTTTTTTCAAACATTTAGTAATACTAAAACTAAGGTATGATATAGTATAAATTTCGTTTCAGTAAAATCACCTGCAAAAAAGCCTTTACGGATCAAAAGTTGAAAATCTCAGCTTTAGTATAATATATATATATATATATATATATATATATATATATATATATATATATATATATATATATAAAACTCGAACGTAGGTAGATCTATACATTTATTCATTCATAAATAAACACATCGTCTGAGTATTTGTTTTTTGTTTCTTTTTTTTTCCCATATTTCTATACCTAAATACAGTCAAATTTATTTCAATTTTCATTATATATATATATATATATATATATATATATATATATATATATATATATATATATATATATATATATATATATATATATATATATATATATATATATATATATATATATATATATATATATATATATATATATATATATATATATACAGAACTTACTCATATCGACTGTCGACACATACACACGAACATATATACAGAGTGGACCATAATGATGAGACACATTATAAATGCTATTTTCTCAGATTATAAAAACTACACAGATTACTAAATATATGAATTAAATAACTGATACACAGGGGTTGTACATGTTATCTAAGATTTGAATATTACATTATGTTTTTATTGCTTTCAGGTATTGATTTTGGTGATCCTCATAATGCCGTAGTGTCCAAAAGGAATTGTATATGTAGACGAAGAAAACTTCGCCAGTCAAAGATCAATCGCTGCAGCCCAAAGAAAATTCCGACAGCATTTTGGAAAGCGATCGGCACCATCCCGAAAGATGATCTTACGTGCTGTTACAAATTTCCGAGAGACAGGCAATGCTAACAACTATTGCAGTTGATATGCTAAACCACACTTTACGTGATATGAGAAATAAGGCTCTCGGATGTTTTCGTCATAATGGTGACGATCTCAAGGACATTATATTCAGATCTTAGATCACATGTAAAAATCCTGAGGACCAGTTATGTAATAAATATACTTAGTACTCTATGTCCTTTTGTAATCTAAGAAAATTGCACTTATAATGTGTCTTATCATTATGGTCCACCATATATATATATATATATATATATATAAAAGTAAACAGAAAAATGTGTTTGAAATGGCCGTAGCCGACAATTTTCGGCTAAGGCCATATCAAACACATTGTTTGTTTACTTTCATACTATCGTGCAGCAAGTCTCAAAAAAATGTAGGATATATCAGTTTATAAACAAAACGAGAAATCTGGGTAAAACCAGCTAATGTAACGGTTAGAATCCCCGCATGTCAGCCTGGCAGTTAGGGTTCGAATCACCCACAAAGCGGCTTCCACTCTATAACTCTTCTGATGAGGCTTAATAGGCCGAAATTTACATACAGAGATTGACTTTTTCTCGATTTGTTTACGCTTTACATTTGAACAGATATATTTGCCTAATTCATTAATTATCAACTAAATAATTCTCAAATTAGGTATGACTTCAATTAAGCACATATTCTCCCATATATATATATATATATATATATATATATATATATATATATATATATATATATATATAGCGTGTTCGGGAGAAATTTGACAGTTTCATAAGGGAAAAGCAAAAGAGCTTGGTAATTACAAAATTTAATGGGTTATAAAGAAATTTAACAGGCACTGAAATCAAATTACTGTCAACAGGTTTCACATAAAATAACCTCCATTAGCGTCGATCAGAACCTCAATCCTGCTCCGGAACCTGGAGCAAGCTGATGTTACAATTTCCCTGGAAGGCTCTCAAAAACTACCTTAATTCTGTCGATTAACTGGGCTTTTGTAGTACTGGCACGGCGATTGGTGTCTTTCCCCAGAGGTGTGGCTGGGGGGAAAATCCTGCTACCATTGGCTATCCTTGTTATGCAGGGCTTGACTGCAGTGTTTAGCATCTCCACGTAGGCATCCGAGGGTCCTCCAACACTTTTATGCAGATTTTCGAGGAATTCTGCTGTACGAATGCAAACCGATCGTTTGTTATGTTGCTTTCTTCTAGCCACAGCCTAGTAGTCTCCATAGCAATTCTCCAGTTCATTACTGATTGTTTTTACAGTGTTCAGGGAGCATTGGGCAGAAACCATAATCTCCTTATTTTGATGGTCGGCACAGAACCTTCATGATAAAAAATATTCTCTTCCATGATTCAGGTGGGTTCCAGTCATCCATTCTATCTGTCATCACGTATATGAATGAAAAGGGGTCGAAGCTTTTAATTGATGCGTAGTGTGCGTCAATACTTCCAACCTACGGAGATAAATAACCAAATATAAATATGTCAAATTTATCCCGAACCCTCTGTATATATATATATATATATATATATATATATATATATATATATATATATATATATATAGCACAAACACTTGAACGTAGGTAGATATATGGCTTTATTCGTTCATAAATAAACACATCGTTTGAGTATTTGTTTTTGTTTCTTTTTTCTATACTTACATACAGTCTAATTTATTTCTATTTTCATTATATATATACATACACATATGTATATGTGTGTGGGTGGGTGAGAGTGTATGTGTGTGTGTGTGTGAGAGTGTCTGTGTATGTGTGTGTGTGTGTGTAAAATGCAGACATGAAAATAATTTTCTTCTGTGTTATCTACTATTCCATAATGACTCAAATGATTAGAAATATGTAATCCACCATGAATTCGAAATAATAATAAGAATATTCTTAATTCGATCATTCAGTTCCGGTAGAAGAAACAGAACAATCTTCTGGCGAATATGATAATAAGATTAACGAAACAGACCAAAGAAAATCGGTTCCTATTTTATTTGGTACGACACTAACTCTTTTCTAGAAGTTAACTCGAAAACAAAAACTGGAGAATGAAGTTCCCGTTACTGGAGTCCTGCCTTAAACTTCTTCTGACTTGTGATTTTTTAAAAGGGAATGTCTAAGAGAAGGAATTCTGAAATAAAAAGAATGAAGTCATTAGACAACTTGCTGTGCTAGTCAATGGGCTTTGACTATGAAGACCCAGAGCGTGGCATAAGTTTAGTACAAACATATGTCACTATAATCCAACGAAATAGTTATGTCATATTCGATTATTTTTGATATATAAGCCGTGCTGTAATCCACCACTTAAACTTATAGACTCAGCGAAGTCCCGTGGTTTAAACACCAGCCAATCAACAGCCCAAATACATGGATAGTTTTTTTTAAACACATTAACAACCCGTCCTTTGGAACGGGGGTCCGGTGTGCTTCGGCCACTGGACCGGTGTGTTAAATTAATAGGGTCGGTCCCAGGGGGCTATCCCCCCAAGCAATACCTGCCCCCTTGGGGGCAGGGCTGGGTTTATTGCCCAGCGCCTGAGGCGCCCCCCTTTATGGGGAATGCCGAAGGGATCGACGCAATTTTTGTTCTTTCCCACCCATGAGCTTCGGCTTGTGGGTGGGCCCACGCTAAAACGAGGCCTTGTGCCCAGCCCATACAAGTGAGGTATGAGGCAAATACCCAAATACGTGGTTAGTTAACTATTTAATCGCTGATATTGACAGCCGTTCATTTGCAAGTTATTCAACATTGAGGAACGGACCTACAACCAAAGAATCATACCCAACATTGAGGAACATCAAGGAACAACCAAAGGATTATACCCAACACTGTGGGACACCAGGAAACAACCAAAGGATCATGCCCAACACTAAGAGACACCAAGGAACAACCAAAGGTTCCTTCACTAAGGATTGCACTCTGCTTAACACAAGGGATCTCCGCTGGGAGTGCTCTTGCTTGAAACCGAAGGATGGCCACAAAAATCGTAACACTGACTACCTTATCATCTTTCGCATCTTATATATTTTTTATATGTGAATTAGTTGAATGAATTATTAATCAGTATGTTTGAGATGTACTTTTGATGGTAAATACGGTTTTCATCTTCTCAAGGTGTGGCAACCATCATAAAAATCTATAACTCTCTATAAGTTTCCTCCGGACATACACATACACACAACTGACCTTTATATATGTATAGATAGAAGTTTCCCCCGGACATACACATACACGCAACCACCCTTTATATATGTATAGATAGAAGTTTCCCCCGGACATACACATACACACAACCGCCCTTTATATATGTATACATACACACAACTGACCTTTATATATGTATAGATAGAAGTTTCCTCCGGACATACACATACACACAACTGCCCTTTATATATGTATAGATAGAAGTTTCCTCCGGACATACACATACACACAACTGCCCTTTATATATGTATAGATAGAAGTTTCCTCCGGACATACACATACACACAACTGCCCTTTACATATGTATAGATAGAAGTTTCCTCCGGACATACACATACACACAACCGCCCTTTACATATGTATAGATAGAAGTTTCCTCTGGACATACACATACACACAACCGCCTTTTATATATGTATAGATAGAAGTTTCCTCCGGACATACACATACACACCCTTTATATATGTATAGATAGAAGTTTCTCCGGACATACACATACACACAACTGCCCTTTATATATGTATAGATAGAGGTTTCCTCCGGACATACACATACACACAACTGCCCTTTATATATGTATAGATAGAAGTTTCCTCCGGACATACACATACATACAATTGCCCTTTATATATGTATAGATAGAAGTTTCCTCCGGACATACACATACACACAACCGCACTTTATATATGTATATATAGAAGTTTCCTCCGGACATACACATACACACAACCGCCCTTTATATATGTATAGATATAAGTTTCCCCGGACATACACATACACACAACCGCCCTTTATATATGTATACATACACACAACTGACCTTTATATATGTATAGATAGAAGTTTCCTCCGGACATACACATACACACAACTGACCTTTATATATGTATAGATAGAAGTTTCCTCCGGACATACACATACACACAACTGCCCTTTATATATGTATAGATATAAGTTTCCCCCCGGACATACACATACACACAACCGCCCTTTATATATGTATACATACACACAACTGACCTTTATATATGTATAGATAGAAGTTTCCTCCGGACATACACATACACAACACATTGCCCTTTATATATGTATAGATAGAGGTTTCCTCCGGACATACACATACACACAACTGCCCTTTATATATGTATAGATAGAAGTTTCCTCCGGACATACACATACACACAACTGCCCTTTATATATGTATAGATAGAAGTTTCCCCGGACATACACATACACACAACCGCCCTTTTTATATATGTATACATACACACAACTGCCCTTTTATATGTATAGATAGAAGTTTCCTCCGGACATACACATACACACAACTGCCCTTTATATATGTATAGATAGAAGTTTCCTCCGGACATACACATACACACAACTGCCCTTTATATATGTATAGATAGAAGTTTCCTCCGGACATACACATACACACAACTGCCCTTTGTATATGTATAGATAGAAGTTTCCTCCGGACATACACATACACACAACTGCCCTTTATATATGTATAGATATAAGTTTCCCCGGACATACACATACACACAACCGCCCTTTATATATGTATACATACACACAACTGCCCTTTATATATGTATAGATAGAAGTTTCCTCCGGACATACACATACACACAACTGCCCTTTATATATGTATAGATAGAAGTTTCCTCCGGACATACACATACACACAACTGCCCTTTATATATGTATAGATAGAAGTTTCCTCCGGACATACACATACACACAACTGCCCTTTATATATGTATAGATAGAAGTTTCCTCCGGACATACACATACACACAACTGACCTTTATATATGTATAGATAGAAGTTTCCTCCGGACATACACATACACACAACTGCCCTTTATATATGTATAGATAGAAGTTTCCTCCGGACATACACATACACACAACTGCCCTTTATATATGTATAGATAGAAGTTTCCTCCGGACATACACATACACACAACTGACCTTTATATATGTATAGATAGAAGTTTCCTCCGGACATACACATACACACAACTGCCCTTTATATCTGTATAGATAGAGGTTTCCTCCGGACATACACATAAACACAACTGCCCTTTATATATGTATAGATAGAAGTTTCCTCCGGACATACACATACACACAACTGCCCTTTATATATGTATAGATAGAAGTTTCCTCTGGACATACACATACACACAACGCCCTTTATATATGTATAGATATAAGTTTCCCCGGACATACACATACACACAAACCGCCCTTTATATATGTATACATACACACAACTGACCTTTATATATGTATAGATAGAAGTTTCCCCCGGACATACACATACACACAACTGCCCTTTATATATGTATAGATAGAAGTTTCCTCCGGACATACACATACACACAACTGCCCTTTATATATGTATAGATAGAAGTTTCCTCCGGACATACACATACACACAACTGACCTTTATATTGTATAGATAGAAGTTTCCTCCGGAGATACACATACACACAACTGCCCTTTATATATGTATAGATAGAAGTTTCCACCGGACATACACATACACACAACTGACCTTTATATATGTATAGATAGAAGTTTCCTCCGGACATACACATACACACAACTGCCCTTTATATATGTATAGATAGAAGTTTCCTCCTGACACACAACTGACCTTTATATATGTATAGATAGAAGTTTCCTCTGGACATACACATACACACAACTGACCTTTATATATGTATAGATAGAAGTTTCCTCCGGACATACACATACACACAAACTGCCCTTTATATATGTAAGATAGAAGTTTCCTCCTGACACACAACTGACCTTTATATATGTATAGATAGAAGTTTCCTCCGGACATACACTACACACAACTGTTTATATATGTATAGATAGAAGTTTCCTCCGGACATACACATACACACAACTGCCCTTTATATATGTATAGATAGATAGTTTTCCTCCGGACATACACATACAACACAACTGCCCTTTATATATGTATAGATATGAAGTTTCCCCGGACATACACATACACACAACTGCTTACTGCCCTTTTATATATGTATGATATAAGTTTCCGCCCGACCTACCATAATCACACAACCGCCTTTATAAAATGTATACATACACACATGACCTTTATAATATGTATT
>CM042154.1:64137648-64182648 GCA_023376005.1 Doryteuthis pealeii
GCGAGTTCTCGTAGTGATGATGTAGATACATTTAAATTGTAAAGAATTCATAAAACCTGAGATAAGTTGACATGCCATTAAAGACCCGAACACACCTATGTATATATATATTATAATAGTAGTTTGTGTGTGTAATTACATAGATATATACAAAATCGCTTGCACAATCACCATATATATATATATATTTGTGTGTAATTTTACCATAAATATACAACAATCGTATGACATTAGATCAAGTACATCACAGCAGAGTATATGTATTATATACTATTAGTTATACTTTTTACCTCAGTATTATTTTGCTGTGTATGTTTATACATATATTCTAACGTATCCTTCACACAACACACCATTATATATTTAGTATTATTTATAGTATATATATTTATAATACCATAAAAATACCTATACTACCAAATGTGTGTGTTTACGCATAAATACAACAAGGGGCGAGAGATCTCATTTATATATTAGGAGGGCTATTTAGTGAGTTTTTGGTGTGTGTCCTTACATACCATATAGCCAAAGCAATAAAATCACCTTCTATTATTGCAACATAGTTAAGTAGTGTCGTGTGGTGTTGGCTTCAGAATTGGTAGTCACTTAGCTAGCTTTGAACCCATTTCAACTTGTGTGCTCGCATTTTTTATATATAAGATATGAATACATACACACACACACACACACAACAATGACATTCCTCACGCATATATATATATAATCATTAATTATATTTACTAAATTACTTGTACCACTGTGTGTGCTGTATAATATACGCCGTAATATACGACACTATATGGAGATGGTCAAGGGAAAGAGTAGAAAGTGAAAGTAAAAGAGAAAGGAGGGGAAAGAGAGAATGGAGTGGCAGAGAGAGCCAAGGAGAGAACGTTGCACAAGAGGGGAGTTAAGTGTGAAAGCGGACTTAGAGATAGCACGATTAACATTATAAAATATAAGAGTTCGTGAGATAAGTATATAATGGATACTAGAGGTAATGTTAACTAATATTCTCGTAAACAGATTAGTAAGCATGAAAGAATAAATCTTAGAGATGGTAAAGAAAGGAAACACGAGAGATAATGGAGAACATAGAAGTAATTATATGGGTTGGAATAGACAACAAAGGGATTGGAGATGGAGGGATGGAGTAGAGCGAAGAAACACTCTACAACACAGTGAATCAGAACGTTCAATGAAGAAGAATGAACATTAGACATAAGATATGATTTTTAAGCGCACTAGAACGAAGAACGTCAGCAGAAGACATGAACGCCTGAAGAAAGGAATTATGAGAGGCATTAGAAAGAAGGAATAGAAGAAGATATGAAAGAAGAATGTAAAGAATCTTAAAAGGCAATTACGAAAAATAAGAAAGAAGTCGGAAATGAAAGACATCTAGGATGAAAGATTAGAATGAAAGAGTGAAGTAAACAAATAAATCAAGTAAGAAAGAATATGTAACGAAAGAATAAAAAGAAAGAAGTAGGAATGAAAGAGAGAGAAGATGACAGTAAGAAGAGTGTCAGAGTGTGAAAGAAAGAGAAGGTATATATGAAGGATAGAGATTAACGAAAGAGAAAAAGAGACGTGGAGAATCGCAAAGTCAAAGATCACTAAGTAGTGATGAAGATAGTGGAAGAAAAAGTATATAGAATAGAAGAAAGAGAGACGTAAGAATTAAGCAGTAATAGAAAAAAAAGAAAGATGTGGGAAGAAAAAGAAGACGAAGGTAGTAAGAAGAAGAAGAAGAAGAATGGATGTGGTAAACAAAAAAGTGAAAAAGATACAGACAAGTAAGAGTAGAGTAAAGAATTAAAACAGTCTCTAATGTTACATTGAGAGATAATGAAATATAACGAGGAGAAGGTAACTAACTTAATTACTCATAAATGTATAAATGGTAGATTGACAAATAAATATCAAAGAATGAATATATTACTTTGGATTATGTCAGAGAGTAAAGTTCTTGATTTCATAATTCGTCTTTATTATTTTTATTTATATATGGTAGATATCTATTATTTAATACATATGGTAATATATACATGATATGTGCAATTTATTTTTATTCATCCTATTTCGAAGGAGTCGGGTGTTATGTTATGTAATTTATTTTTTGATTTATTTTCCTATATTTTTTTTTTTTTTTTTTTTTTTTTTTGTTTATTGTTGTTTTGTTTTTGTATTTATGATTTTTTATTTTATTTTTTTGTTGTATTTCTCTTATTTTTTTTTTTTGTTTATTGTGTAATGTTAATATGTTCGTTCGGGTGGGTCCCTAATCTTGTGTTATCAGACCAAGCAGCGAAGGTGAGTCTAACCCTTTCCTAAGCGCTGATCCATCTGTGGTCATAGGTATTGATATAGTTAGGCGTCTGGGATGAGGCCTAGATCTCTATTACTTCAGTCTAATCCTCACTTACCGACAGTATTCGTGCTATCGCATTTCACGCTGAGAAGACAGTATTCGTTATACCAGGTATACTCTTATGTTTGTTATATCTTCTAACCGTTAGTGGAGGGATTGAGACAGGATAGGAGGGAAGAGAGATTGATTGGGCAAAACAAAGAGGTTAGAAAGCGAAAATGTAAAAGTGAAACAAAAAAACGGAGATGGGAAAGAAAGTTAAGAAAATCTAAGGGTAGAGAGAAGGGGGAGGAGAGAGTGGGGAGAGGGAGACATAGGGAGAGATTGGGCAGAAGGAAATGAAAGGTAGGGGAAGACAGAGGGATAGTGAGGTAAAGGGGAGTTAGAGGGAGTGAGAAGAGGAGGTTGTCTAAAATGAGCGGTAAAAAAAGCAACAGAGAGATAATAAACGTAAAAAATGCAAGAAAAATAGAATAACAGATGAAGGAGGGAAGAAAAGAGAAAAAAGATGAAAATAATTTAAGTAAAAGAAAATGAAAGTGAAAGTACAACTAAAAAATGAAGAAGAAGAAGAAGAAGAAAGAGAAGAAGAAGAAGAAGAAGAAGAAGAAGAAGAGAATGAAAGAAAGAAAGAAAAGAAAGAAATGGATGAAAGAAAGAAGTCCATGAAAAGAAAGAAGAGGGTGAAATACAGTAAAAAAATGAAAGTAAAATACGACTAAAAATTAATGGAAGAAGAAGAAGAAGAAGAAAAGGAAGAAATAAAGAAGTTGATGAAAGAAAAAAGAGGATGAAAGAAAAAGAAAGAAAGAAGAAGAAGAAGAAGAAGAAGAAGAAGAAGAAGAAGAAAGAAGAAGAAGAAGAAGAAGAAGAAGAAGAAGAAGAAGAAGAAGAAGAAGAAGAAGTTGATAAAGAAAAAAGAGGTATGAAAGAAAGAAAGAAGAAAAGAAGAAAGAAGAAGAAGAAGAATTAATGAACGAAAGAAGAGGATGAAAGAAAGAAAGAAAGAAATAAAGAAAGAAAGAAAGAAAGAAAGTATAGCGAGAATCGTAATTAAACTTTAAAAAAAAAGAGGAGAGAAATGAACAACAAAGACGAAAGAGGAGTGATAAAAAATGAAAAGTATACAAAAGATGAAGAACAAGAAGAAGAAGAAGAACAAGGACAAGGTCGAGAACAAGAAAGAATAAATGAAAAGGAAGAAGAATGAACAGATAAAGAAGTATATAGATTGAAACAGAAGAAGAATATAAGAAAATATGGAAAAGTAAAGAAAGAAATATAAGCTTATTTACTTATTATCTAACAACCGAGAAAAAAAAAAGAATACGTGAACAGAAAAGAGGAGAGTTCCATGTTTCGTTTGTATTTGCCGCCACCTCGAAATCCGTAGCATTGATTGTGTGTTTTTCTCATTTTACAAAATGCAAGAGTTTGCCTGTTTGCACAATGCTGCCGGTGGAGAGGGAGGAGGGAAGGTGGCTAAAAACACACAAACATGATTCGTTCTCTCGGGTGGCGGGAAAGGTTGAAAATGCAAATTGAAATTTTTGATGAAAACATGAAATTATTCTTTGAAAAAGTGAAACGAAAAATTGCACACCGAGTCGATTTGAATTGCGTTAAAAGTTGTTTTCATTAAATGGTGGAAACAAATCTTAGAACGAGCTAGAAGGCATCAATTCATCTATTAAGCATAGATTATTCTGGTATATAGCTCATGCATGTGTGCACGGTTAGGATCGAACTCATTGCTCAGTTAAAATTGTCTGAAAAGCCTGTCTATAGAGGTTTTGTCAAAAATGTAGAGAGATTTTTAATACTTTTGACACAACTTGTATTCGGAAAAAACTTGTTTATTCTTAAAAAGTTAACGTTCTATTATTGTTCATTTTTCTTGTTAATACAGCTTTGATCTCGATACTTTTATGACAAACTTGCATTCTGAAATTAAAATAACATTCCGTCACTGCACTGCCCATTTCGTTGGTTAATACAGCTTCAATCTCGATAATTCTATGACCACACTTGTATTCTAAAAAATTAACGTTCCATTTCACTGTTAATTTCTATCTTGGTAAATACAGCTTCAATCTCGATACTTTTATGACACACCTTGTATTCTGAAAAAAATGAGCGTTTCATTCATTGTTCATTCTAGCTTGGTAATACAGCTTTAATCTCGATACTTTTATGACAAACCTTGTATTCTGAAAAAAATTAACGTTTCATTCATTGTTCGTTTCTATCTTGGTAAATACAGCTTCAATCTCGATACTTTTAGGACACACCTTGTATTCTGAAAAAAATTAACGTTCTATTCATTGTTTATTTCTATCTTGGTAAATACAGCTTCGATCTCGATACTTTTAGGACACACCTTCTATTCTGAAAAAAATTAATGTTTCATTCATTGTTCAATTCTATCTTGGTAAATACAGCTTCAATCTCGATACTTTTTGACACCTTCTACTGAAAAAATTAACGTTCCATTCATTGTTCATTTCTATCTTGGTAAATACAGCTTCAATCTCGATAATTTTATGACTCACTGTGAATGTTATAAATCTACGTACTATTCTAATATATATATATATATATATATAATATATATATATATATATATGTCATTAATTGTTAAGTTATGGACGTAACTCGAAAATGATATCAGCGAGCTAACTTCGAATTCTAAATTGCATGTGACATTTAGAAAAAAAAATACAGGAATCGAATTTCACTTTCTATTCCATGCCTCATATACCTCAGTCTAATGTCTCGTCACTGGCATGTCACAATAATTGGTGGAGAAAATAATGGGTGATTGAATACTTTGTGACAAACAACTCTGCCATAACTTTGTGGCCAAAAACAGCACTCAGACGAACCTCGTTAGCGCCATTAAACAGCGGTTGAAGGTTTTCAATAATTGTCCGTTGTTATCGTCTAATAAAACTTGACTTTGCAAGTGATGATTGTAACAGAAGAGAAAGGAAAAGAAAAAGAAAAGAAAAGAAAAACACACAAGAAAAGTAATTCCCTTGCTGAACATTAATATATTAGATTCGTTGTTATTGACTTACACTAAGTAAAAGATAAAAGGAGTTTTGTCGCAACACCTACAGTGTATGTAAATTCTGTAAATATTATTTCGTTTTGGATTCGTTTATGTTTTAACTACCATTGGAAAGAATTTGTCTGTGTCCCCCCCCTCTCTCTCTCTCTCTCTCTCTCTCTCTCTCTCTCTTCTCTCTCTCTCTCTCTCTCTCTCTCTTCTCACTGGTTCTGTAAATTGGTTTGGTCTCGGGCAATGGAGGGGCATGTAGCAAGTCTTTGGCAAGAATAGTTTACCGGAACCATCCCTCTCCAGATCTTTAACCTCAGCAAGTACAGGTTAGAAAAATTATATAGACTAGCAAATATATGCTCCCTCCGGGTGAAGTATTTAAGTTTTAATGTAAAATATTATATTAAATTAGAAAGGCTAACGAACCTAAATAATAACGCAGATAAAACAATTTGAAACAGAGATGGGTATAATCGAAAAATAGAACACCTGAAATTTACTCTTCAATAACTCTCATCTTTCATTGCTAAATTTTCCCAATTTAAATATTTAGTTAAATTAAAAAGTGACGAATAAAATTACAGTTATTTCTTCTTGATAATGGATTTCTTTTAAGATTTACCCACGAGATTTTTGCTCATATCCATTAAGATAAAACCAAACAATTACAAATCAATAATACTAAGCACATATTTATTAAAATCAAATTTTTAATACCAATATGCAAATTAACCTTCCACTTCACACTGTAAACTGCTATTTTGTTGTATACATAAATACTATTACATGTTATTATTAAGTAGATATAGTCAACAGTATTAATAATGTAAAAATATTTTATCAATAATTGAAGTTTCATCATGTGAATCTGACGTAAATAACTAAGTGAATTGTTACTTGAATAGTAATGAGAGTGAGTAAATAAACAATGTGTTTATTTGATATGGCTTTTAGCCGACATTTTCTCGATTTGTTTAGCCTTACATTTGAACATATATGCCCACCTAAAATTCATTAATTATTAACTAATTAATTTTCAAAATTAGGTATGACTTCAATTGAGTAGTAATGTAGATTCGTTTATAGATAGGAAAGCACTCAATCTCCATTATAATAAGATATACTACAAAAAAAAACGTGACCTGTTGGGTCACCCACTGAGTTCGAGTTAGTGTGTTAAAAAAACTCACACGGCAATATTATTTCGTCAATTCAAATTTTCCCCAAAAGTGTCCCAATAAGTTGTTTAAACTGGAGAAAACGTTTTCATTTGACCAAAGAAAAAACAAGAGAAGGGTCAGTTGGTGAGTTGATTTCTAATTAAGGCTAATTAGGATAAGGAAATTATCAAATTCTAATCAGATTTTCAGCTTTTTTATTCATCAATAAATTGATTTTATAATAAATAGTTTGTTTTTGTTTTTTTAAACTTAAAAGGAATATTTTTCTCTTAACAGGAGGAGGGGGTCAACGTTTACTCATTTGAATAAGTCGTAAAGTAAAGTCGACGGGGTGGCCTAAAGTCGGTATCAGCCAGTCAGCGAGGGATCTATCCCCTTTTCAATAGCGCTAGATCAAGGAGATTGTTTTTTTAGCATCTGAGGTGGAGAGCCACACCTACCATCAGATTATTACTTTACCGCACAGATCCCTGTGCTACTCATACGCTGAGTTGGCGAGGACCGGTATCGAACTAGGAACCTTGTGGTTTCTAGCCGAACGCTCTACCGACTGAGCTAAAAAATCCCTAAATTTTTATATTTCTTAAAATAGTCAGGAACTATCATTGCCTAACATAAAAATATTTTTAATTAAATAAAGATTAATTTATCTATCTTTGTGGTAGTATCTTTAGTAAGCGTCTTCTCGCATTAAGCGTGAATAGCAGTTCTCCCCTAGCCGCTAAAATGCCAGGTTATTAAATCGTCATCCAGTAGGTAAGTATAGAGTTGGTTGCTCCCTGCAGACACCCACACAACTTAGTGGAACAGTCCACTTCTACTCTACATATCTAAAAAAAAAGGTAAGTTAAATAATCATGTTAAATCAAATATAGAGACGGGGAAAGAGACAATAAATTATAGAGGGAGAGTGAGAGACAGCCAATATAGTATAGAGAGGGGGAGAGAGAGCCAGGAAAGTAGATATTTGCCTCATACCCCACTTGTATGGGCTAGACACAAGGTCTCATTTTTATGTGGGCTAACAAAAATTGCGTCGATCCCGTCGGCATTCCCCCTCAATGGGGGCGCCTCAGGCACTGGGCTTATTGCCTAGGCCCTGCCCCTTTACATCAAGGGGGCAGGTGTTGCCCGGGGGAAAGCTCCCTGGGATCGACACTATTAATTTTACTTTACCGGTCCAGTGGCCGAAGTTCGCTGAACCCCCGAGGGGAAAGGAAGACGGGTAGAAAGTGAAGGGGAGAGAGTTAACCAAGAAAGTATAGTGAGGAGGAGAGAGACAGTAAAGAAATTATAGAGAGGGGGAGAGAGACAACCAAGAAAGTATAGTTAGGGGGACAGAGACAACAAAGAAAGAATGATTAGTGGGAAAGAGACCAGAAAGTATAGAGAGCGGAGAAGACAGCCAATAAACTATAGAGAGAGGAGAGAGACAGCCAATAAACATTAGAGAGGGGGAGAGAGACAACAACATATAAAATAATTATAGAGAGGGGGAGAGAGACAACCAAGAAAGTATAGAGAGAGGGAGAGAGACAGCCAAGAAAGTATGGAGAGAGACAGGCAATAAACAATAGAGAGGGGGAGGGAGACAACCAAGAAAGTATAGGGAGGGGTACAAAAACAAGCAAAACAATTATAGAGAGGGGGGAGAGAAAGCCAATAAACTATAGGTGGGGAGAGACAACCAAGAAAGTATATAGAGAGGGAAAGAGACAGACAAAAAGCTATAGAGAAACAGCTGAGAAAGAATAAAGAGGGGAAGGGATAGAAAAGAACGCATAGAGGGGGTGAGAAACAGCCAAGAAATTATAGAAAGGGGAGAGAGAGAGAGCCAAGCAAGGAAACAGGGAGGGATAGAGACAGCTAAGAAAGCATAGAGCGGGTGAGAGGGACAGCCAAGAAAATATAGAGAGGGGGAGAGAGACAGTTAAGTAAGTTTAAGAGGGGTGAGAGAAACAACCAATAAACTATAAAGAGGGGCTGGGAGATCGCCAAGAAAGTGTAGAGTATTTAATTACCTATGAAATTTTATAATTTAAGAAAGATCTAACACCACTCTCGTTAATTCTTTTTTCTTTTTTTTTTCTTTTTTTTTCTTTCTTTTTTTTTGGGGGGAGGGGCACCTAAATCTCAGCTGGTCTAGTGTTAATTAAAAAAAAAGAATTTGTCATCTAGTGGATTTTGCCGTTACACAGACTGAAAATGAAAGGAAACGAAAAGATTTATGAATACCTGAACCTTGCCAGAGAACTGAAAAATCTGTGGGTTATGAGGGTGACCTGATACTAGTTGTAAATATCAAAGTTCAAAGAGCCCCCGAGGTCTTCGGGAAAAACACTGGAAGAATTGAAAATCAGAAGTAGAATATATACCATACAAGGGCACAGCATTGTTTTAGTGAATTCGTTTCATCTCAGTTCAACACATTTTTGAAGAAGATTCGTGACATTGCTCCTTAACACCTCCCCGAAAAAGGATGGCGACCTTTACATACATACAGATGTGTGTATCACAAGAGTTAAAACCCCCTTCGCATTCCGTGGGTGACGATAGCTGAACAGTTAAGCTGTCCGACTGCCGCTGAATCGATCGGAGTTCTATCCCGGCTGTAGGTAGCTCACAAAACGACACACTGAAGAGACTTGATAAGCCGAAACACGTGTCTGTAGATGACTATATATATATATATATATATATATATATATATATATATATATAATATTAAAATCAGAGATGAAATATTATGGTGTTTAATTCCGAAACAGCAGTTATGGAAAATAATCAGCCTAATATTTCATCTCTGATTGTAAACCAGCTTTGCTATTTTAGCATTGAGCACCTTCATATGCTAAAACTTTTTACATTCATTCTCCATTATATATATATATATATATATATATATATATATATATATATATACCTTTGAAAAGAAGGAAACTCAATAAACCGTCATCCTGTAAACTCAATAAATCGTCATCCTGTAATAAATTTATTTCGATCATATATATATATATATATATATATATATATATATATATATATATATATATATAAACACTCGAACGTAGATAGATTTATACATTTATTCATTAATAAGTAAACACATCGTCTGAGTATCTGTTTTTTTAACTCCCAGTTCTAGCTTGGACGTCAGGCAGAGAAGCATGTCTGCCTTAGCTGGGATCAAATACACACGCACGTTGTGTTAGTTAGAAGAAGATGTTTAAGCAATAAAAGTTTAAAGAAATATGGTGTTGTTGTTTGATGAATGTCTTGGCAAAAAGACTGACCAAGAAGAAGAAATGCATCAAAGACGAACAGCCAACAAGAATCTAGAAATAAAATTCAACATGGAGAGGAAGAATAGAAACGACTAGAGATCACCAAATGGCCAAAGAAGTAAGTAATGGAAAATGCATATGCATCTCTCTGTCTACTTATGTATATATATATCTCCTCTCTCCAGTAAAAGACCACTTGTGTAAATACCCAACATGGGTATGTGTGTATGAGTATGTAACACTTAAATAGAGTCAGATTTATTTCTATTTTCATTATATATACTAGCAAATATATGCACCCTCCGGGTGCAAGTATTTTAGTTAAATTTATAATGAAATATGATATTAAATTAGAAAGGCTAATGAAACTGAATAAGAATGTAGATAAAAAGATTTTGAACAGAGGGGGTATGATTGAAAAATAGAACAACTTTGAAACTAACTCTTCCATCATTTTCCGTTACTCCCGTCTTTCATTGGTAAATTTTCCTAATTAAACTGTTTAATTAAAATAGGAAGTAAAGAATAATATTAGTTATTTCTTCTTGTTAAGGAATTTCTTTTAAGATTTATTGAAGAGATAAAACCAAACAATTAGAAATCAATAATACTAAGCATATATTTATTAAAATCATTTTTTTTTAGATCAATATGCAAATTAGCCTTCCCATTCATACTGTAAACCTCTATTTTGTTGTATATATAAATACAATTGCATGTTATTAGTATGTAAATATGGTCAACAGTGGAAGTAATGTAAAACAATTTTATTAATAATTGAGGTTTGAATAAAAATAAAATCATGGAGAATATGATGTAAATAACTAAAGGAATTGTGACTTGTATAGTAATATAGTTTCGGTTACAGACAGACAAACCCACAATCTTTTATAATAAGATATAATAGAACTTGCTCATATCGACTATCAACAAATACACACAAATATATATACAGGGTGAACCATAAGGATGGGACGCATTTTACATGCTATTTCCTCAGATTATCATAACGACACAGAGTACTAAATATATTTATTACATAACTGATACACAGAAGTTTTAGATGCTATCTAAGATTTGAATATTACATTAAGTTTTTATTACTTTCAGGTATTAATTTTGGTGATCCTCATAATGCCGTGGAGTCCAAAAGAAATTGCATATGTAGTCGAAGAAGAGTTCGCCAGCCAAAGATCCATCGTTGCAGCCCAAAGAAAATTCCGACGGCATTTTGGAAAGCAAAAGGCACTATCCTGAAAGGTGAGACTTCGTGCTGTAACAAATTTCCAAGAGACAGGGAATGCTAACAGCTATGCCAATTGACATGCTAAACCACACTTTATAGAGCTTTCGAATATTTTTGTCATGGTGGTGACCATCTCAAGGACATAATGTTAAGATCTTAAATCACATGTAAAATTCCTGTGTACCAGTTATGTAATAAATATGCTTAGTACTCTGTGTCGCTTTTGTAATCTAATAAAATAGCATGTATAATGTGTCCCATCATTATAGTCCATCCTATATATATATATATATATATATATATATATATATATATAGTGTGTTATCGGGAGGAATTTGACAGTTTCATAAGGAAAAAGAAAAAGAGCTTGATAATTACAAAATTTAATGGATTGTAAAGAAATGGTACAGAGATTACACTACTGTTAACAAGTTTCACTCAAAATAACCGTCATTAGCGTCGATCACAGCCTCAATCCTGCTCCGGAACCTGGAGCAATCTGATGTTACAGTTTCGCTGGGAAGGGTCTCAAAAACTACTTCTCGATTAACTGGGCTTTTGTGGTACTGACACGGCGATTGGTGTCTTTCTCAACAGCGCCCCATACATAATAATTCATGGGGTTAAGATCTGTGGAGCTCGGAGGCCAAACATTGGGACTGGTGTAGTTGTAAAAATTCGTCGACAACCATTTTTGATATTTCCCAGAGGTGTGGCAGGGGGCCGAATACCATTGGCAACAGTTGTTATGCAGGGCTTGACTACAGTGTTTAGTAACTCCACGTAGGCATCTGAGGGTTCTCCAACACTTTTTTCTGTAGAATCTCGAGGAATTCTGTTGTACGAACGCAATAAGATCGTCTGTTATGTTGCTTTCTTCCTCGTAGTCTGCATTACAATTCTCTAATTCATGCCTGATTTTTTTACAGTGTTCAGGAAGCATTGGGCAGCAACCATAATCTCATTATTTTGCTGGCCGGCGCAAATCATCATGATACAAATTATTCTCTTCCATGATTCAAGTGGGTTCCACTCATCCATTCTATCTATAATTACGTATATGAATGAAGAAGGGCCCACGCTTTTAAATGATGCGTAGTGTGCGTCAATACCTCCAACCTACAGAGAAAAATAACTAGATATAAATATGTCAAATTTATCCTGTACCCTATATATATATATATATATATATATATATATATATATATATATTGGGCGTACATCTCAAAGACTCGAAATTAGAATGAAGCAACACGTCCCCCGAATACTTCGCAATGCCATCATTAACAATACATCCGGGCTATCCCAAGCATTTGACTCAGCCATCGCTGAGCACTTATCTATAAATGCTTGTTTGACTGACTATACAGATGAGTGCTTCTCCGTCTTGCACAGAGCCAGGTCCAAGCAACATCTAGCAGTCCTTGAGGCTGTTAGTATTTCTTTTCTCAGACCTACTCTGTGCAGAAAAACACCGAGACACTCCATCTATTTACTGAGAGGTATTCATAACCCTGGTTTAACCTAGGGCAAACACACATATCCCTCTTTCCCCATTGTTTTTTGTCTCGCCCCCACTCTGGTTTACCCCCATTCATTCTTATTAATTTCTTTACATTTTGACTTTTAATTGTCACCGGTGTAAATACTTGAAAAAGTACCGGTCGAAAAGGCCTTCGTATCCCCTTTATTTTATATTTTATTTCATAATAAAATATCACCTCCCCATTTTACATATGATTCCTCTACTTTTAGTAGTTTATAAGTTTTCATGTACCATATATATATATATATATATATATATATATATATATATATATATATATAACACAAACACTTGGACGTAGGTAGATATATACCTTTATTCGTTTATAAATAAACACATCGTTTGAGTATTTTTTTCTATACTTATATACAGTCAAATTTATTTCTATTTTCATTATACATATACATATATATGTGAAGAGAAAGTGGAAGTGAATCTGACAGTATGTAATATAGTGAAAAATTGAAAAAACACAAGTTCATAAAACGAGTGCAGCGTTGGCGAAATAAACACCACTCGTTTTATGACCATGTGTTTTTCAATACACAGACACACACACACACACACACACACACACATATATATATATATATATATATATATATATGGGTGACGTGTGTGTATGGGTGTATGCGTGTATCCGTGTGTGTTTGTGTGTGTATGTGTGTTAATATCGATAGTCAATAGGAGAAAGTTCTATCCTCACTAGCTACTCCGCGGTTAATATTTAAAAGGGTGTGACGGTGTGGCCATTCAAACCCAAAATTCAAAATAACTATATCCTGTTCTGTTTGTAAAGATAGGAGACAATTCTTAAAAAGCCTAATTCCTTTGTGAATTATCAAACCGTTTTACTTAATATGTTTGATTGATTGTTATTGATATCAATAAACGAAACGTAAAAGAGTCACAAGTTTTCATAAACTATAACTTCATGAATTAATATACGCACGAAAGATTATATATATATATATATATATATATATATATATATATATATATATTGATATTTATATTTTTGCTTGAAGGCAATTACAATGCACATATCTCATAAAATTCGATAATTATAGAAGATAAATAATATTGACAAGTGAATCTCGCAAAGAATTACTCGCCGTGTAGAACATCGTACAGCAGCTGTTTCGACTTTATTAAGTCTCATCGGCGATGTATACTAACGATCTCCCTCCGACAGAAATCGAAACCGGGACTTCAGCAGGATAGTCAGAAACTATACTGCCTCGACCACCGACAGAAATCGAAACCGGAACTATATATATATATATATATATATATATATATATATTCACTTATAAATACATAACCCATATTATCTATATAAATAGATTATTAATATATATATATATATATATATATATATATATATATATATGATAGTATGAATATAAACATATACATAAAAGATATATATATGAACTGTTATATATATATATGTGTGTGTGTGTGTGTTTGTGAGTGTGTGTGTGTGTATGCATATATACAAATGTATGTAGATAGAGTGTACATAGCCGGTTTATACTCATAAACACATTTAGTGGCCTCTCTGTATATATATATACGTACATACGATCTCTGTATATATATATATATATATATATATATATATATATATATATATATATGTGTGTGTGTGTGTGTGTGTGTGTGTGTGTGTGTGTGTGTGCATGAATTATAGCATGAAGTAAGAAGGAATAAAATATCAAATGCAGACATGAAAATAATTTTCTTCTGTGTTATCTACTATTCCATAATGACTCAAATGATTAGAAATATGTAATCCACCATGAATTCGAAATAATAATAAAAATATTCTTAATTCGATCATTCAGTTCCGGTAGAAGAAACAGAACAATCTTCTGGCGAATATGATAATAAGATTAATGAAACAGACCAAATAAATTTGGTTCCTATTTTATTTGGTACGACACTAACTCTTTTCTAGAAGTTAACCCGAAAACAAAAACAGAAGAATGAAGTTCCCGTTACTGGGGTCCTGCTTAAACTTCTTCTGACTTGTGATTTTTTTAAAAGGGAATGTCTAAGAGAAGAAATTCTGAAATAAAAGAAATGAAGTCATTAGACAACTTGCTGTGCTAGTCAATGGGCTGTGACTATGAAGACCCAGAGTGTGGCATAAGTTTAGTACAAACATATGTCACTATAATCCAACGAAATAGTTATGTCATATTCGATTATTTTTGGTATATAAGCCGTGCTGTAATCCACCACTTAAACTTATAGACTCAGCGAAGTCCCGTGGTTTAAACACCAGCCAATCAACAGCCCAAATACATGGATAGTTTTTTTTAACACATTAACAACCAGTCCTTCGGGACGGGGGTCCGGTGTGCTTTGGCCACTGGACCGGTGTGTTAAATTAATAGCGTCGGTCCCAGGGGGCTATCCCCCCAGGCAATACCTGACCCCTTGGTGCAGGGCTGGGTTTATTTCCCAGCGCCTGAGGCGCCCCCCTTTAGGGGGAATGCCGAAGGGATCGACGCAATTTTTGTTCTTTCCCACCCTTGAGCTTCGGCTTGTGGGTGGGCCCACGCTAAAACGAGGCCTCGTGCCCTGCCCATACAAGTGAGGTATGAGGCAAATACCCAAATACGTGGTTAGTTAACTATTTAATCGCTGATATTGACAGCCGTTCATTTGCAAGTTATTCAACATTGAGGAACGGACCTACAACCAAAGAATCATACCCAACATTGAGGAACATCAAGGAACAACCAAAGGATTATAGCCAACACTGAGGGACACCAGGAAACAACCAAAGGATCATACCCAACACTAAGAGACACCAAGGAGCAACCAAAGGTTCCTTCACTAAGGATTGCGCTCTGCTTAACACAAGGGATCTCCGCTGGGAGTGCTCTTGCTTGAAACCGAAGGATGGCCACAAAAATCGTAACACTGACTACCTTATCATCTTTCGCATCTTATATATTTTTATATGTGAATTAGTTGAATGAATTATTAATCAGTATGTTTGAGATGTACTTTTGATGGTAAATACGGTTTTCATCTTCTCAAGGTGTGGCAACCATCATAAAAATCTATAACTCTCTATAAGTTTCCTCCGGACATACACATACACACAACTGACCTTTATATATGTATAGATAGAAGTTTCCTCCCACATACACATACACATACACACTGCCCTTTATATATGTATAGATAGAAGTTTCCCCGGACATACACATACACACAACTGCCCTTTATATATGTATAGATAGAAGTTTCCTCCTGACATACACATACACACAACCGCCCTTTATATATGTATAGATAGAAGTTTTCTCCGGACATACACATACACACAACTGCCCTTTATATATGTATAGATAGAAGTTTTCTCCGGACATACACATACACACAACTGCCCTTTATATATGTATAGATAGAAGTTTTCTCCTGACATACACATACACACAACCGCCCTTTTATATATGTATAGATAGAAGTTTCCCCGGACATACACATACACACAACTGCCCTTTATATATGTATAGATAGAAGTTTCCCCCGGACATACACATACATACAACCGCACTTCATATATGTATAGATAGAAGTTTCCTCCGGACATACACATACACACAACTGACCTTTATATATGTATAGATAGAAGTTTCCTCCGGACATACACATACACACAACCGCCCTTTATATATGTATAGATAGATGACAAGCAGTGAATGTATGCTTTTTCGAAGTTATCTTTGTTGAGTTTATTGATTTACGGACTTTTCGAGTTTTTTAAATTTTTTATTACGGACTTTGCGAATGATTAATCAGATTCCGTTTAATATACCGTGTTTTTCCATGTATAACTCTCTCGTAACACTTGCAATTCTTTAGGCTGTAAGATTACCTGATGATTGTGAAAGCATGAAGTTGCTATATAAGACTTTTGATAGGGCCGGTTTAGTTCAGTCGGTAGAGTGTTCGGCTAGGAATCACAAGGTTCTTGGTTCGATACCGGCCCTCGCCAATCCAGCGTATGAGTAGCACAGGGATCAGTGCGGTAAAGTGAGGAGCTGATGGTAGATGTGGCGCTCCCTCTCAGATGCTAAAATAATCTCCAAGGTCTATCGCTAGTAAAAAAAGGGATAGACTCCCTCGCTGTCTGGCTGATACCGACATTAGGCCGCCTCGACGACTTTTTTATTTTACTTATGTATGGTCTATTCTAAACAAATGTTCTACCTACCTCCCCCAACTCTCTTCCCATCTGATTTCCTTTTCATCTTCCCCAAAGATTTCCCTTATAACCAATCAAATCTTTCCACCATCAATCAATCTTTCTTAACTCCACCAAAGATGTCTCCTTTAACCAATCAAATCTTTCTCTCACCACAAAACTTACCCACCTACCAACTTCCCCCGTATATAAAACACCTGTATGATCCTAATGATTCAATAAAAGCTGAAGAAGCCGAGTTCAAACTCCAGCGAAATATACTACACATTTTTGTCTGAGTTTTGTTCTTTCATTCCTTATATTTTACCTTATATATATATATATATATATATATATATATATATATATATATAATGGATTTTGAGAAAATTTTTGTGTTGTCTTAGAAGCATGGAAGAATATTGTGAAATGTAAAAAACAGTTAAATTTATTTACATATCATCAAAAATGTAATTCCCTTCATTTTCAAGGACTGCAGAGCAACAAAGCAAAGAAAAGATTAAATTGTTAGGATTGGGTTCTTTCACATCCTCCATACTCACAACATTTAGCACCTACCCAGCCTTCGTGTCCCGGTGGCTTCGGCCTCTGGACCGGTAAGTAATATAATATCAGCGTGAATCTCAGGGGCCCATCCGCCAGGCAACACTTGTCCCCTCGATTTAAAGGGTCAGGTTGGGTTTATTGCATAGTGCCTGAGCCACCTCAAAAGAGGCATACAGACGGGATACAGGCATTTTTTTACACTGACCACCGCAAGAGCTTTGGTTTGTGCGTATCTCACCAGGTGAATCGGACTTTATATTCATCTGACATGGTGGGATGTCGGAAAATAACTACTCAACATTTAGAACCTATAAAACTTGGTTTGTTTTGATCATGGTGTTGTATACCCACTCAATATCTCGGTTATATAATATATAGAGAGACTGACAGACAAACAGATAGATAGTTGATAAGAGATGATAGATTCTTCTTACTTGTTACTAATTAATAGATTATTCGTACTTGTTACTAATTAATAGATTCTTCTTACTTGTTCCTAATTAATAGATTATTCGTACTTGTTACTAACTAATGGATTATTCGTACTTGTTACTAATAGATTATTCGTACTTGTTACTAACTAATAGATTATTCGTACTTGTTACTAACTAATGGATTATTCGTACTTGTTACTAACTAATAGATTATTCGTACTTGTTACTAACTAATGGATTATTCGTACTTGTTACTAATAGATTATTCGTACTTGTTACTAACTAATAGATTATTCTTACTTGTTACTAATTAATAGATTATTCGTACTTGTTACAAACTAATAGATTATTCGTACTTGTTACTAATAGATTATTCGTACTTGTTACTAACTAATAAATTATAACTGCTTACTGATTCTAACTTGGCTGCCGTTTTCTCTGGACTGAGTTCTCTTCAGGGTTTTCTTCTTTGTTGATTTCTTTGTGTTGGGCTTGTTTTAATATTAACTCAACGAACAAGACTTTGTTGTTTTCTGATAAAGCTTTTATTTCCAAGCACAAACTATATTCATACGCCGCGGATCGATACCTACAGGTCCACTCACTCTGAATTCTCTGCTGCATTTGACTATCTCGCGCCTAATCGCGCGTTTTTTATGGGGTCAAGTAAAAAGGTTATTACCCGTCAACAACTGTCGGGTAACTTTTCATGGACTCCGTCATTTTAAATCCAACGGAACCTAATTCAAATATTCCAACTACAGGTACGTACATAAATCATAAGCTGCTTATGAAATTATGTAACAATGATAACATTACATAATTGCCAGAAAATTAAGACACAAAGAAATTGAAAAAAACACATTTCGTTGGTTGGTTGGTTGGTTGGTTGGTTTGATGATTTTTACAAGTCAGTTTTATGCCAAAGTCGTGACGAGTTAAACGGAAAGTATTTCTAATTGGAACCATTTATAAGCCTCTGAATCGTTACACGTTTATTCTCTCCAAATTCTTTCTCCTCTAATAAATAAATTCAATCGCATTGGAATAAATACCAAGAATGAAAAATTGATTTCCTACCAGTGGAGATGCGGGTCAGTGAAGAAAAACCATATCAACTCTCCATCTTAACAGTGTCACACTATTTGGAAAGAGTAACCCTTTTAGAGAGGCTGAGTAAGTCGATTCTATTACCTTCACAAGGGTAAGAAGGGTAACGGTGTCAGACTATTTGGAAAGAGTAACCCTTTTAGAGAGGCTGAGTCAGCCGATTCTATTACCTTCAGAAGGGTAAGAAGGGTAACGATGTCACACTATTTGGAAAGAGTAACCCTTTTAGAGAGGCTGAGTGAGCCGATTCTATTACCTTCAGAAGGGTAAGAAGGGTAAAGGTGTCACACTATTTGGAAAGAGTAACCCTTTTAAAGAGGCTGAGTCAGCCGATTCTATTACCTTCAGAAGGGTAAGAAGGGTAAAGGTGTCACACTATTTGGAAAGAGTAACCCTTTTAGAGAGGCTGAGTCAGCCGATTCTATTACCTTCAGAAGGGTAAGAAGGGTAACGATGTTACATTATTTGGAAAGAGTAACCCTTTTAGAGAGGCTGAGTCAGCCGATTCTATTACCTTCAGAAGGGTAAGAAGGGTAACGGATTCTATTATCTTCAGAAGGGTAAGAAGGGTAACGATGTCACACTATTTGGAAAGAGTAACCCTTTTAGAGAGACTGAGTGAGCCGATTCTATTACCTTCAGAAGGGTAAGAAGGGTAAAGGTGTCACACTATTTGGAAAGAGTAACCCTTTTAGAGAGGCTGAGTCAGCCGATTCTATTACCTTCAGAAGGGTAAGAAGGGTAACGGATTCTATTATCTTCAGAAGGGTAAGAAAGGTAACGGTGTCACACTATTTGGAAAGAGTAACCCTTTTAGAGAGGCTGAGTGAGCCGATTCTATTACCTTCAGAAGGGTAAGAAGGGTAACGGATTCTATTATCTTCAGAAGGGTAAGAAAGGTAACGGTGTCACACTATTTGGAAGGAGTAACCCATTTAGAGAGGCTGAGTTAGCCAATTCTATATATTCAGAAGGGTAAGTAGGGTCACGATGTCAGACTATTTGGAAAGAGTAACCCATTTAGAGAGGGTTTGAGTATGCCGATTCTATTAGTTTCAGAAGGGTAAGTCCCTCCCCAAAGTTGGTTGTTTGGCTGGATTTTACGGCATGTCAACATTTGGGTTATTTTATGCCGAAGACGTTTTTCTATTCGTTATTATTGTGTATTCAAACTTTTTTAAATCTCATTTTTAAACACATTTTTAAACTTATCTTTTTAATCTATTTAACTCATAAATGGGACCAAATTGCTACCACTCCAGGGACAGAGAGGATCTGAGAGTAATGGCAATGAAGGGGTACTCCACACTTTCCAGAGCTCCAGAATTGAAACTTCACTAAAAAGATGCTAAACAGTTTGGGTAAATACCTCGTTATCTTGTGGTGAATTTTCCATTACTCCCAGATCCTCTCTGACGCGGAGTAGTGGCACTTGGGACACATAATGTGCTTAATCGAAGCCGGAAGAAGATAGAAGACCTGAAACATGTGTCGCTAATGTAAAATAATATTTTTTAAAACATATTCCATTTTGCGGGATCTTCTTTTTCATAAAATGCATATATTAATATATGCACTTCCATCTATCTTTGAGGTTGATAAGGTGTATTCTAAGTCTCAGCTTACACCGATGTCGCCCCTTAATCAGTCAGCCTGTCCCTATATGTTTTCACCAATCTATTTTAGTCTGGTCATGTTTATCTATCAACTTAGTTTTATAAATAACTACGTTCGTAGATATGTGAATATTTATCGGAAACTTGTCCTCCAATTCGTATAAACAGGTATTCAACTGAATAGGTGCACACACAATTATAATACAGGGATAATATTCGTCAATACGAATCATGTTCACACACACACACACACACACACACGCGCGCCCACATACACACACACACAAACACACACACAGACGAACATGCACATACACACACATATATATACACACACATACATACAAATGCACACAGATAAATACGCACACTTGTAAGCACGTGCATATATATATATATATACATATACATATATATATATATATACGCACGTGCATAAATATATACATACGCATGTGATAATAAAGAACCCTTCCCCCCCCCACTATCCAGCAATCCAAAAGCAACCATTGGCACGGGACCCTCCTCTGCACAGGGCACCGACTGCTGCAGACCCCCAAATAAGTCTCAGAATGTTATGATGATGTCAGTCTCGTTCGACGCCATGTTGTTGTTTATGGTCCCGTCTTTCTTGGGATATTAGCGGAGTGGTGGGGGGGGAAGGGGGCCGAGGGGTGTGTGCGGGGAGGTTAGGGCGATGCTTGTAGGGATAGCTGCGGAGGAGGAAGAAGAAGAAGCAGAAGAAGAAGATGAAGATAAATAAGGTAGGGGGTGGGAGGTGCAATACCAGCTTTGCCAACGACCTCCCTCCTCCTCTCTTCTTCTTCATCTTCTACTTCACTTCCGATCCACCTCCGCCCAGGCCACCCTCTGATGAATAGGGAAGTAGGAGGAAAGCGGTAGGGGGAGAGGCAAGAGTGAATGAGTAGGGGTGAGACTGCTCATGGTGGAGTTGGGGAAAGGGGTGGGGGTCGGTGGGGGCTTTGGTGTGTTGTTGCGAATTGATATGAAACGTTCGGTAAAAGAAGACCGGACCCGACGTAATAAGGTCTGTGGAAAGAAAAAGGTGGTTAAATTTTGGCGCGAACGAAGAATCCTCATGGGGGAGTGGTTGAGGGGTTAAAACCGCAACAGGGAAAGAAGTACAGCGTATGTGCGTAGCTGTGAGTTTTGAATGCTTAATTGATACAGGTGCACTGTCCCGTGTGGTAGAGAGTGGGGTTCTTTAACAAATCATAGGGAATGAATGAAATTCCAATAAACATGGTTATTAGATTAGTAAACATGAATAAATGTTCTTAAAATGTCAATGTTTATTGTCAAAATCTACAGAAAATTCGTTTAACGGGGTGATAAATATAAAAGTATTAACCCCATGTCGTATATATATATACACACACACACACATATATATATATATATATATATTATTATTATTATTATTATTATTATTATTATTTATATATTTTTTAAGGCAATTACAAAAAAATATAAATAATAATATACTTTACATAACAATGCTTCAAAAGTAAATTAGCAAATCCATATATATATATATATATATATATATATGTGTGTGTGTGTGTGTGTGTGTGTGTGTTTATGTTGTGCGTGTGTGCGTGTGCGTGTGTGTGTGTACGTACACATATGCATACGCATATATGAACATGCATATATATGAACATGCATATATACACAGACAAATCTCTCTCTCCCCTCTCTCTCTCTCCCTCTATATATATATATATATATGTGTGTGTGTGTGTGTGTGTGTGTGTGTGTGTGTGTGTGTGTGTGTAAGTGTTAAAGCCTTAAATCTAGAATTAGAACCGTCCGTGAAAAACGAATTAAAATCGGATTTAATAGACAAACAACACTTTCTTCGCATCGGTAATATAATATATATATATATATATATATATATAGAGAGAGAGAGAGAGAGAGAGATGTGTGTGTGTGTGTGTGTGTGTGTGTGTGTGTGTGTGTGTGTGTGTGTGTGTGAGAGAGAGAGAGAGAGAGAGAGTGATATTAAATTATCGCATGATCTGTTTGTAGACAGATCAAAAACCTCATATATATATATATATATATATATATATATATATATATATATATATATATATATATGTGTGTGTGTGTGTGTGTGTATAATCAGTTTTTTTTCATCCTTATCTCAGTAAACAGATAATACAATAATCATATTAGTATTTACTGAATGTGTTTTGTTTTTTCACATATATATATATATATATATATATATATATATATTATGTGTGTGTGTGTGTGTGTGTTCCAGAGATATTCGATTTATATCTCTTTACTCTAAAAGTTGTTCGATTACATCGGAAGAAACGCTGTACGATGGGCACTATGAAAATGAGCCTCCTACCTATTTTCATGGAAACTACAACAGGCAACAATAACACTCTTGGATAGAGCAAGCTTTCAGCTAGGAAACTTGTAATTCCCAGTATGTGTACTGCTTATTACTTCTTATTAGGTTTCTTCTTCTTCTTCTTCTTCTTCTTCTTCTTCTTCTTCTTCTTATTCTTCCCCCCCCTCTCTCTCTCTCTCTCTCTCTCTCTGTGTCTCTCTCTTTATCGTATCGGGTGTCGTCTCACACTCTATCTCTTTCCCGTTCCATTCTTGTTAGTTATTATGAACCCGGAAACTTTCTTCTCGTTGAGAAGAATTCAGATAACACCATTTTGTATCCAGGCCGAACATTTTTGAAATATGCTGAATGAACTTTCCCACAGATTGGGTAATCACGTGACAGCTCGGCCAATGAAAATACCGCGTCACAGATCAACCAGGGGTAAAAGCTATCTATCAAATCAATGGTGATTTTTCTATTGGTTCTAACGCTTACAGTCAAAACTAAATTATCTTACACAACATTACAAAATGAAAATATTACCCCGTTTATCATTTTTGAGATACGCCTCTACTATTAAACAGCGCTGGGTGGCGTTATGTTATTATTAACTGGTTCATTGGGGGGTTCGGTTCTTTCAACATAATACCCCCTCGTCAGTTAGCCCCCTCTAGAGACGATGAAACTTTAGTGCGTCATAGATAGATAGATAGATAGATAGGTATGTAGATAGATAACAAACGTATTAGATATATAGATAAATAGATAGATAATTAACAGAGTAGATAGATAGATATAGATAGATAATTAATAGAATATATATATACATATATATATATATGTGTGTGTGTGTGTAGAGAGAGAGAGAGGGAGAAAGAGAAAGAGAGAAAGATAGATAGATAGATAGATGGATAATGAACATATTAGATATATAGATAAATAGATAGATGATGAACATAAAAGATAGATAAATAGATAGATAAATAGATAATAAACATATGAGATAGATAGATAATGAAGATATTAGATATATAGATAAATAGATAGATGATGAACCTATTGAATAAATAGATAGATAGATAGATAGATAGATAGATAGATAGATAGATAGATAGATAGATAATAAACATATGAGATAGATAATGAACATATTAGTTATATAAATCAATAGATAGATAGATAATTAACAGAGTAGATAGATAGATAGATAGATAATAAACATGAGATAGATAATGAACATATTAGATATATAAATACATAGATAGATAATTAACAGAGTAGATAGATAGATAGATAGATAGATAATAAGCATATGAGATAGATAGATAATGAAGATATTAGATATATAGATAAATAGATAGATGATGAACATATTAGATAGATAGATAGATATATAGATAATAAACATATGAGATAGATAATGAACATATTAAATATATAAATAAATAGATAGATAGATAATTAACAGAGTAGATAGATAGATAGATAGATAGATAGATAGATTATAAACATATGAGATAGATAGATAATGAATTTATTAGATATATAGATAAATAGATAGATGATGAACATATTAGATAGATAGATAGATAGATAGATAGATAATAAACATATGAGATAGATAATGAACATATTAGATATATAAATAAATAGATTGATAGATAATTAACAGAGTAGATAGACAGATAGATAGATAGATAGATAGATAGATAGATAGATTAACAGAATGAGCCAGATAAAACCAACTGAAATAAATAGCTAGATATATACAAAGACAAACAGATTGATAAAACCTACGTTGAAATACATAGAAGTCTTGTCTTTGAGAGCTCCCCTCTCCTTGTGTGCGTATGTATTTATCTACTTATGTATTTGCGTGTGTAGGGGTACGAGGTGTGTAAGGCTTTCATCCCGTTTTCTATAAACAGATCATATACTAATCTAATCATATTAGTATTTACTTTATGTGTGTTTGTACGTATGTATCCGAAGCGTTTCATCTCTAACTCCATTACTAGATCGTACACTAATCCAATCACATTAACAACCTATCTATCGATCTATCATCAATCGGTTGATAGGGATCTGAGATTTTTGCATATTTACCTCCGATTTTGTGCCCATGTAGGTCTAGTAGATTCCATCTGGATCAGTAGGTTTTATCATTCTTTCTTCCTATCAATCTATCTATGTATCTATCTATCTATCTATCTGACTCAGGATGCTGTATGAATTTATCTATGTTGTATGAATTTATCTATCTATCACATTTCTATTTGTCTCGTTGGGATCTATCTATCTATCTATCTATCTATATTTTTATCTATCTATCTATCTATCTATCTATCTATAATTCTATTTATCTATATTTCTATCTATCTATCTATCTATCTATCTGACTCAGGATGCTGTATGAATTTATCGATGTTGTATGAATTTATCTATCTATCTCATTTTAATTTGTTTCATTGGGTTGCATCTATCTATCTATCTATCTATATTTCTATCTATCTATCTATCTATATTTCTATCTATCTATCTATCTATCTATCTGACTCAGGATGTTGTATGAATTTATTTATCTATCTCAGTTCTATTTGTCTCATTGGGTTGCATCTATCTATCTATCTATCTATCTATCTATCTATTTATTTATCTATTTTTCTATCTGACTCAGGATGTTGTATGAATTTATCTATCTATCTCATTTCTATTTGTCTCATTCGGTTGCATCTATCTATCTATCTATCTATCGATATTTCTATCTATCTATCTATCTATCTGATGTTGTATGAATTTATCTATGTTGTATGAATTTATCTATCACATTTCTATTTGTCTCATTGGGTTGCATCTATCTATATATCTATCTATCTATATTTTAATCTATCTATCTATCTATCTATCTATAATTCTATTTATCTATATTTCTATTTATCTATCTATCTATCTGACTCAGGATGTTGTATGAATTTATCGATGTTGTATGAATTTATCTATCTATCTCATTTCTAATTGTCTCATTGGGTTGCATCTATCTATTTATCTATCTATCTATCTATCTATCTATCTATATTTCTATTTATCTATCTATCTATCTATCTATCTATATTTCTATTTATCTATCTATCTTTCTATCTGACTCAGGATGTTGTATGAATTTATCTATCTATCTCATTTCTATTTGTCTCGTTGGATTGCATCTTTCTATTTATCTATCTATCTATATTTCTATTTATTTATCTATCTATCTATATTTCTATTTATCTATCTATCTATCTATCTATCTATCTGACTCAGGATGTTGTATGAATTTATCTATCTATCTCATTTCTATTTGTCTCATTCGTTGCATCTCTCTATCTATCTATCTATCTATCTATCGATATTTCTTTCTTTCTATTTATCTATCCATCTGACTCAGGATGTTGTATATCTATGTTGTATGAATTTATCTATCTATCTCATTTCTATTTGTCTCATTCGGTTGCATCTATCTATCTATTTATCTATCTATCTATCTATCTATCTATCTATTTATCTATATTTCTTTCTTTCTATCTATCTATCTATCTGACTCAGGATGTTGTATGAATTTATCTATGTTGTATGAATTTATCTATCTATCTCATTTCTATTTGTCTCATTCGGTTGCATTTTCTATCTATCTATCTATCTATCTATCTATCGATTTATCTCAATTCTGTCTCAGTAACCTGAATTTATCTGTATATCTGTATCTATCTATCTTTCCATCTATCCATATGTGTGTGTGTGTGCATGTGTTTATGTGTATGTGTTTGTGTCTCAGTATGTTGTATCTATCAATCTATCTTTCAGTCCTGCCAGTCTGTGTGTCTGTGTCTCATTAGGTTTGTTTTGTTTTGGGGGGGGTTGTTTTGTTTTACGGCATATCAACCTCAGTGGGTCATTTAATGCCGATAAAGTTTCGAAATAAATCAATTCTTAATGGATAATGCAATTTTTTTTAAAATACATTTTTCTATTTAACCCATAGATGGGACCCTAACAGGTACTACCACTCCGGGTCAGAGTGGACCAGGGAGCAATGGTGATGAAGGGGTGCTCCACATTCCCCAAACCTTCAAAACTGGAACCTCACCATCAGATAGAGTTTAACGTCATTCCCAGGACATGTAGAACCGCAGCCACAGCCTTCTAACACCCATATGATAAAAAGGGGTTGGGGCTTGCCATAAGAGCAATAGGGTTGGGAAAATCATATAGGTGCTATGGCTTGATGTGACCAGCCGATTGATCGGAGGGGGGCCTCTCTGACCGCCCGTCTAGCCCAAGATAGGGCCAAGGTGGAGTATTGCATGTCATGAATTGCTCATCCACCTGGGCTCTATCCTAAGCATCACGGGTCGCCCTCCACGGCCAACAGGTGGCCCCATTGGGGGAGTCTTACCCCTCTGCAGAGGTGCAGTCGGTGCATTCTAACGCCCCAGCCGACAAGGCGGATCTCATTAGGGTGTATCAATATATATATATATATACTTATCTATCTAGATAGCTAGATCGCTGTCTGAGTATGCTGTATCAATTCTTTGATCTATCTGTCAATCTATCTATCTATCTATCTATCTATCTATCTCTACATATAAATTCGTCGTTGGGGCGGCCTAATGTCGGTATGAGCCATACAGCGATGGAGTCTATCCGCTTTTCACTAGCGCAAGACCAAGGAGATTGTTTTTTTCGTCTGAGGTGGAGCGCCACACCTACCATCAGCACCTTACTTTACCGCACAGATCCCTGTGGTACTCATAGGCTGAGTTGGCGAGGGCCGGTATCAAACTAGGAACCTCATGGTTTCTAGCCGAACGCTCTACCGACTGAGCTAACCCAGCCCTACACACACATATATATGCATCCACACACACACAAACACACACACATACAAACACACACAAAAACACACAAATACACACACACACACACACACACGCACATGCACACGCACACACAACCATATATATATATATATATATATATATATATATATATCAGTTCTATCTAGTTCAGAATCAATATGTTTGTCAATCATTAAATCCTTTTCAATTGTTTTATCTCTCTTGTTCGTCTTGTTTCCCTACTTATCTAGCTGTAAATCTATTTGAAATGTTTCAGTGAGTTTTATCTATCTATCTATCTATCTATCTATCTATCTATCTATACCAATATTTTCTCTCGTAAGTTTTATCTATCAGGGTGCTCATCAAATTATCCATATATATTATATATATATATATATATATATATTTGGAGGATATGTGTTTAATTGAAGTCATATATGCCCGCCTAAATTCATTAATTATTAACTAATTAATTTTCAAAATTAGGTATGACTTCAATTAAGCACATATCCTCCAAAAATTGTCGGCTAAAAGCCATATCATATAAATAGATTGTTTATTTACTTACTCTCATATATACATATATATATATATATATATAATATATATATATATATATATATATATATATATATATATGAACGGTGATAGATTGAATAGATAGATAAAAAAATCAGCCAAGACAGATAAAAGCATCTACAATGGATATATAATTCTTATTACCTCCCACTACCAATTCCTACGTTACTGCTCGTTGTTTTAAAAACGAGACATCCGAAACATCCCATCATTCACACCTGTAGATCGCCGATAGACATGCCGAAAGCGCTCGTAATGAAACCTTTGGTGGATTGCTACACCAGTTCCACCCTGACATTAAAAAGATGGTCAGAAAATTAGAAAGGATCAAACAAAAACACGTCCGACAAGAATCGTTAGTACAGTTTAACGAAACATGTTTAAAAGAAAAAATGCTGCCAAAACACACGGTAGACTCCCGAAGCAACTATTCTATGGAGAACTGCAATGTGGAAAACGAAGAAAGCATAAGCCCAAAAAGCGTTTTAGGGATGTTATCAAAAATAACATTAAAATTCTCAATATCCTGAAGGGGGCTCTACGTAAGAGGCACATGACAGACATTATGGACACATTTCCTACATTCAAGTCGGACTATATATGTGACGTGTGTGGCAGAGACTGCCTATCGAAGGCTAAACTTCTCAGTCACGTTAGGTCGCATACGAGAGGAAGCCGGGGAAGGAATTCATATGTATGACAGTGAGTAAAAACAAAGCTTGACACCTGTGCCATCTGCGTGCTCACAACTGAACTACTTGTAGAAACGACCTTCTTCTGTGAAGAAGTGGCAATCACCATATATATATATATATATATATATATATAATATATATATATGAAATTTAACATTTTGAAAAAACATATGATGTTTTGTTATGTGATTGCTGACAGATCTGTTTCGACCAAATCGATAAGTTTGGTCTTTATCAAAGAGCGACATAGATGGGAAGAAAGATATCCGTTAAAAAGACTGTTTACAAAAAACGAACGCTGAGTTCAACCGCTGAAATTTTGAAAAATGCATGTTCTGTTTTAAAAATAGAATAAATTTTATTTTTAATTTTTAAAAATCAGAAGCATTATAGTTTATAGTAAAACTCAAAAGTGTTTGTTGTAAAAATTTTGAAAAAAAACAGCAATCACATAACAAACATCATATGTTTTTTCAAAACAGAACATGCATTTTTCAAATTTCAGCGGTTGAATTCAGCGTTCGTTTTTTGTAAACAGTCTTTTTTAACGGATATATTTCTTCCCGTCTATGTCGCTCTTTGATAAAGACCAACTTATCGATTTGGTCGAAACAGATATGTCAGCAATCACATAACAAACATCATATGTTTTTTCAAAATGTTAAATTCAATACTGTCGGATTAATTTCCATCTATTTTTCATATATTATATATATATTATATATATATATATATATATAATATATATTATATATGAATAGATATAATGAAAAACAAACGATGTTCACAACTGAAAATAGGCCATCAGAAGAGAAAGTGTGCAAACCGTTTCGGGCCAATTTCTCTTGACGGTTTAAAAAGCAACACCCCGCCCATCCTCAACTAATATGAGGATCCTTTGCATTATAATGTATCAACCGCATGTGGGTCGGTCATCAACAAAAATAAGACGGGATGGCCGGGTGTTGCTTTTTAAACCGTCAAGAGAATTGGCCCGAATACGGTTGCACACTTTCTCTTCTGATGAGCCTATTTCAGTTGTAAACATCGTTTGTTTTTTCATTTATATCTTATTCATTACTGTCGGATTAATTCCATTTATTTTATATATATATATATATATACAAAGGTTGATAATTCCAATGTCTGGATAAAAACGGGAGATTCCTATTTTGGAATCATTGATATCTCACTTGTACATCCCATACTGTAAGTTCATGTAAATGAAAACTTATAGATTCATACAAGGATTTTATAAATCCCTAAGAGAGCTCAATGTATAATAACTAATTAAATTAATCATGTACAGAGCAATATTAAAACCGTCAATTTGACTATTGATATCTTTTTCGACCAGAGGACGCAGAATTATCAAAGTCAAACGAGGGTTTGTTATATTTTTCTTTCTTTTGAAAGTTTATATATTAAATAATATATAATATAATATATATATATATATATATTAATATATATAAGTCATCCACAGACCCTGTTTCGGACGTTTTACGTCTCTCAGTGTGGCTAGACACAACAATTACTCGGCCCGGTTAGCCTAACCTCTCGGCCATTTGGCAACTGCCGTTAAGTGGCAATATTTAAACTATTAATAAATACGTTGTTATTATATATTCTACGATCACCAGAAAGATCCAGTCTGTAAACAACAGACGATCATTGCTTTATGCTTGGTATGAAACTTAATTTTAAGTCAAACCCTAGAGAGCTCTTACTAGGTTTTGGGAGATATAATATATATATATACATACATATATACATATACTATATATATATATATATATATATAATATATATATATATATATAAGATAAATAGTTAAAGGTTTTACATATCTATTTATTAGGTGACAAAGGAACATTCACAACCATATTGGTTTTTCATGACATGTTTAAATGACATTTGAAACATCTTCACCTGATGATTGCATCGCATGAAACCAATATGGTTGTGAATGTTCCTTTGTCACCTAATAAATAGATATGTAAAACCTTATATATTGATCTTATTATATTTCTATAACAGCTCTATTTTTTATTGAGCACTCTACCAATAATACTGCCTTTGGTACACCATTCCAGCAAAAGCTGAAACAGTGACCATCTCACACTATATAATATATATATATATATATATATATATATATATATATATATATATAAATTATATATATATTAAGGTAGCGGAGACATGGAGTTAACGGCACCTGATCACAGACAGTTTCTCGCCTATGCAATCTTCAGACTTGTTTTCTACAGAGAGTTCAAAAGTCAAATAACTACTAACCCGAACAATTATTCAACGGCAAGCCGCGCCGATGACACCTGAAACGCGAAAATCAGTTTCTTGGCATTGCAAAGTAGAACAAAGATATCTGGGCTAAAGCTAAGATAGACGAAAGCCAAGAAGAAGAAACAAAAACAAAGTGGTAGGAAGTTTTGTTATAATTTAATATCGTAAACCAGCTCAAAGGGAATAGAAAAAATACAACAGAAAACCGCAATGATACATTGTTCAAATCAGTTCGACACAGTGATCAGCACTAACCAGAAATTGTCCTGAAAAATAAAAATAAATATACGAGATTAGCCATTACGCTATCAGATCTTTGTATTTCTTGTATAATTGCATTGTCCAGTAAAGGAGAAAAGAAAAAGAATTTCTAAATAACAGGTAGAAGAAAGAAAGAAAGGACAACGAAAGATAGAAGGATAAAAAGAAAAACGAAAAGAAAAAAGAAAGAAAGAAAGAAAGAAGAAAGAAAATTTGGATTAAGCTAGAGAAAGAAAGAAATGAAAACGAAAGCGAGAATGATCGAAACTAAAGAAGAAAAGAAAGAAAGAAAGAAAGAAAGAAAGAATGAAAGAAAGAAAGAAAGAAAGGGGGAATGAAAGAAAGGACAACGAAAGATAGAAGGATAAAAAGAAAAACGAAAAAAGAAAGAAAGAAAGAAAGAAAGAAAGAAAGAAAGAAAGAAAAGAAAATTTTGGATTAAGCTAGAGAAAGAAGGGATGAAAACGAAAGCGAGAATGATCGAAACTAAAGAAAAAGAAAGAAGAATGAATGAATGAAAGAAAGAAGAAAGAAAGAATGAAAGAAAGGGGGAATGAAAGAAAGGACAACGAAGATAGGGATAGAAAGAAAGAAAGATTGAAAGAAAGAAAAAAGAAAGAAAAGAAAGACAATTTTGAAATAACATGGGTGTGGAGAAAGGCAAAAATAAAAAAGAAAGAAAGAAGAAGAAATGATTGAAGAATGAATGAATGAATGAAGAAAAAAAGAAAGAAAAGAAAGACAATTTTAAAATAACGAGAGTCAGGAGAAAGGCAAAAAAAAAAAGAAAGAAAGAAAGAAAGAACATTCTTTTTTTCTTTCTGAAAGAAGGAAAATTTTGGATTAAGGTAGAGAAAGAAAGAAATTAAAACGAAAGAGAATAATCGAAAGAAAGAAAGAAAGAAAGAACGAAAGAAAGAAAGAAAGGCATAAACTTTTGAAATAAATTGAAGGAAGAAAAAATGAAAATTAAAGAGAGACGATTTAAAAATAAATAAAAAGTTAGACTCAAATATTCAAATCCCGATGGATTTTTGTGGAAATGTAAATCTTATGAGTTAGTGGTAGAATAATAAAAATAACATTGTCTAAGTTTGGTTTCTTTTCTTTGTTTGTTTAATGGCATATAAAGATTCGTGGTTTATTTGCTGTCAAAGCAAACCGTGTAGAAGAACAGCAGAGATATCATTAAACCCATCACTGGGACATGATGGAATATATATATATATAATATATATATATATATATATATTAGTCATACATAGACACAGTGTTTCGACGTTTACGTCTCACCAATGGGGCTCCACTTTCACAGCTACTTCTAGCCGGAAGCGGAAACTGACTGAATTTTTGTCTGTCAAGCTCATTACCCTCTCGGCCACTCGGCAATTGTCAGTACGAGACGAACAATTAATTGATACATATTTACGTAGATGTATGTTTACAATCACCAGAGAATTCAAGTCTGCAAACAATATATATATATTTATATATATATATATATATATATATATATAATATATATATATATATATAATATATAAGGCTCTTGTCTCAAAATTATATAGACACATTGTTCAAATTAGTACGACACTGTAAACAAATGACTAATACGATGAAGACGGAAGATTGCTGGAAAAAAAATGGAAGACAAGAGATACTTTAACCTTGTCATTGATGAGAACGAACTGTGGAATATGAAGGGTCATGGTTGTAATGACAGGCGAATTTGAAACCGTGCCAAAAATACGAGAGATGTGATTGGCCAAATTAAAGATTTGAGGAAAGATAGAGACTGCCCTAACTTCAACGATGACTGGGGGAGGGGTCTGTGAGGATGCTGAGAATAGTACGGGTGATATAGTGCGACATATACTATATGATAAGCTTTTTTATTTTAACAAAAAAAAAGACAATAAACATTTTTAAAATCCTTAAGACTTAGATTAAAAAAATGTCAGGCCCTTTTGAATTTAAAAAAAAAATTATTTTATGGTACGATCAAAATACGTCACATGATTAGTTTACCCCATATTGAAGGAAGAAACGTAATACCCTTTTTATAACTTACTTTAAAAAATTTTTTTTTTTTATATACCTTTCCTTTTGGTGTTTCTGCAACAACTATTATATATCCATATTAATTCCTAATTTAAGCACGCTGGGTTTTTTTTTTTTTTAGAAAAAATCATAGCCCAAACCTCTAAAAAGTTTTGTTAAATTTATTTGCTTCCAGTCATTTTTTAAAAAAGCAAAATCGTCGGGGTCTTCTAAAGTCGGTATCAGCCATACAGCGAGGGAGTGTATCCTTTTTCACTAGACGAAGGGGATCGTTTTCTTAGCGTCAGAGGTGGGTGCTACACCTACCATCAGCTCATTACTATCATTATTAATATCTCTCACATTTTAAACTTTCAAGCAGCGCAAGTGAACTTTGGTAAGTAGCAATGGTTCCTCAATTTTGCTAATGTCTAACTATTTTTTTCAGATACGATCATGGCTTGGATCTGTGCACAATGGACGAAAGGAATTAGAAATCAAAGGAAAAATTGAAACCATCCAGACAACAGCATTGTTGAGATCGGCTACAATACTCAGAAAAGTCTGGAGACCTGAGAAGACTTGTTGTCACTTAGACTCCAGTGAAGTACCATCAGCTTACGCTGGTGTGAAAAACTCACAAGGAATGAAATAACAATTTATAATAATAATTCGAAATATAGATGGATCACCTTATCCCAGCAAGGAGACCATACCTAGTATTGATTAACAAAAAAGAAAGAACTTGTCAACTGGTGGATTTTGCTGTTCCAGCAGACTACAGGGTGTGAAAAACTCACAAGGGGGAAATAATAAACAAATACCTGGACCTTGCCAGAGAATAGAAAAAGCTGTGGAATATGAGTGAAAGTTATACGAATTGTAGTTGGTGCACTTGAAACGGTCCCCAAAAAAAAGACTGGAGGATCTGGAAATCAGAGGAAGTATTGAGACCATCCAGACTACTGCGCTGCTGTATCGACTAGAATACTCAGAAGGGTCTTGGGGATCTGAGAGACTTGTCTCTTAGCCTCCAGTGAAATACCATGAGCTAACGCTGATGTGAAAAACTCAAAAGGAGTGAAAATAATAATAATAATAATAATAATAATAATAATAATAATAATAATAATAATAGAAGACCGGACCTAGAACTGATTAGCAAGAAAAAGAGAACCTGTCATCTCGTGGATTTTGCCGTCCCGGCTGACCACCGAGAGAAAATAAAAGAAAGCGAAAAGATTGACAAATACTTAGACCTTGCCAGAGAACTGAGGAAATTGTGGAACATTGAGGTGAAGGTAGTACCAATCGTAATTGGTGCCCTTGGAACGGTCCCCAAAGCTCTGGAAAAGAATTTGGGTGAACTGAAAACCAGAAGAACAGAGACCATCTAAACTACAGCACTGTTGATATCGGCTAGAATACTTAGAAGGGTCCCGGAGACCTGAAGAGACTTGCTGTCACTCAGCCTCCAGTGAAATACTATCAGCTACCGGCAGGTGTGAAAAACTAATAATAATAATAATAATAATAATAATAATAATAATATAATAACTATATGAAAGCGATAATAATAATAATAATAACTAATAAAGCGAAAATAATAATAATAATAATAATAATAATAATAATAATAATATAATAATAATAATAATATAACTATATCAAAGCGAAAATTGATAAGACCCAACAAAATAGTAAATGTAGACTTTGTGGTAATAGAGATGAGACTGTAAACCATATACTCTGCGAATGTAGCAAACTAGCACAACGAGAATACAATACTAGACACGACTGGGTTGGGAAGGTGATCCACTGGGAGTTATGCAAAAAAATTAATTTTGACCATACAACAAAATGGTATATGCATAAACCAGAATCTGTTCTTGATAACGAAACGCATAAAATTCTCTGGGACTTTGAAATAAAAACAGATCACCTTATCCCAGCAAGAAGACCAGACCTAGTGTTGATAAACAAAAAAGAAAGAACTTGTCAACTGATGGATTTTGCAGTGCCAGCAGATCACAGGGTAAAGCTAAAGGAAAATGAAAAAATAGACAAATATCTGGACCTTGCCAGAGAATTGAAAAAGTTATGGAATATGAAAGTGAAAGTGATACCAATTGTAGTTGATGCACTTGGAACAGTCCCAAAAGGATTGGAAAAGGGTCTGGAATGTTTGGAAATCAGAGGAAGGGTTGAAACCATTCAGAACTGCTGCAATTTGCCAGAATACTCAGAAGAGTCCTGGAGACCTGAGGAGACTTGCTGTCACCCAGACTCCAGTGAAAGACCATTAGCTAACACTGATGTGAAAACTCAAAAGGAGTAAATAATAATAATAATAATAATAATAATAATAATAATAATAATAATAATAATAATAATAATAATAATAATGCTGTGGACGATGAATCTTTATGTTCTTTTTTTTTTTTTTGTAAAAAGCCATTAACAAATTAAGTAAAAATATTTTCAGTGCGAAAAGTTCGAATTATTGGTATTTACCATTTTTATGGAATGAAGATGTCCTAAATATCAGAAATAAATGAATATTTTTCTTTGTTCGTTACCTCAACCATTTGTCTAACTTGAATGTTTTGTGTTTTTGTTGTTGCTTTTTCGTCTTTTTATTCTTTTCTTTATTTTTTTTATCCAACATTAATTTCTAAAATTTCAAAACGCATTTTAAATTTTATTCCCAGCGAAAAACAATTAGAAACTCAAATAAATGATTTTAAATCAAACAAAAAAAAAATTGTTTTTTCTAAACTGAAGATAAACAATATAATATTGTAATTTAATATTAGTATACATAATAAAATGCATACATTTTGATTGTTCTGTATGCATAAACTTTTGTAGTAAGGTGGTACATCTAAAAGTATTGAGACAGAAGCTTTCAATTTTTGCTTGGTTGGTTGATTGATTTTAACGGCATATCAACCCGTCTGTGTTTATGTCATGCCAAACGGTTAGTAAGTAATATATGTTGTGTATCTATATTTATAATTTTATAGTAATTGGTTTTAACAATGTGTTAGCATCATTGGGGATCATATTGTATGGTATTGATTAGGTTCATGTCTATATTCTATGGTATAATTTTATTTTCTTAAAAAATGACAGAACGTCATCTATGTTGACTTTTCATATAGATCTTTCATATCATTTGCATTAAAATAACGGTTTCTGATATGAGAAAAAACCCTGCATTCTATGAGGTGTTTAACAGTCAGGGTGTTTGACATGTTTTACACTGTGGTTGTTCTTGTTTGAGTATATAGGAGTGCGTTAGACTTGCGTGAAAATGCTTCAACCAATGAAAAACTCACTGGAATGTCACAGAAACATAAAGATTCTTCTATTGTTTATTTTCTTTTATTGGTAGAAAATGTTTCAGTCTCGATAGTTTTTGAAGAAATCTCGTATTTTTTCCAAAATTAACCCTTTACTTATTATAATCTGCTCACAGCAGATTTCCAGCCACTACGATCCTAACGTAAACTGCTACTAGAAGTTCTCGCACGTGTCGCTTGTTTCCAATGAAAAATCACTATGTGATCCCCGCAGCTATCTGAGGTGAATTGATAGTAAACTTTGAAATATCCCATCATAATGTTACCTAATTAATGAGCAGTCATAATTTATGAACTTACCTGTAGTTGAAATTTTAAATAGAGATCGTTAGAATTAAAAGCGGAGGTGGGTAATTTTCCATACCCGTTGGGATTATGAGTGACATGAAGTTGATCCAAACTTCACCTTCCGGTTAAAAACACGCCATTACAGACGAGAGAGAATAAGTTTACTTAATCAGTTTCGACCCGGCTTTCAAGGAGTGTAGACGTGTTGTCATCTCCCGGGGTCCATCTCACCTCCCCCCGCAGTGGAATCAAATGGGCTGGGGAAATAAAACTTTATCAAGAACACCAAGTCTTGTTGTTTATTAAATTATTAAACAAGCAATGTCCAGCCTAGCACAACGAAGAACATAACAAAGAAAATCAACCCCCAGCAGATGGAAGTCTGCACAGAGAAGATGGCGGCCGAGGTAGAAGCAGTTAGCAAGAACCAATAAGTAAAAAGCAGCAGTGTAATCAAGTAAGCTAAGAATTATCATGTCTACTCTCTCTCTCTCTCTCTCTCTCTCTCTCTCTCTCTCTCTCTCTCTCTCTCTCTCTCTCTCTTGGCGCTTTCTTTGGTTCTTTCTTTCTCACTTCACCCCACTCCATCCTAGCCCACCTGGAAGCCCATCCGAGTAAATTTTCAAAAAAGTCTAACTCTTTCTTTTTTCCCTTTTCTTTACCCCCTTTTTTGTTCTCTTTCTTTTTTTACTCTCTCTCTCTCTCTCTCTCTCTCTCTCTCTCTCTCTCTCTCTCTCTCTCTCTCTCTCTCTCTCTCTCTCTCTCTCTCTCTTGCTTTCTTTGCTTCTTTCTTTCTCACTTCACCTTACTCCATCCTAGCCCACCTGGAAGCCCATCCGAGTAAATTTTCAAAAAAGTCTAACTCTTTCTTTTTCCCCTTTTCTTTACCCTCTTTTTTTTTTTGTTCTTTCTTTTTTTACTCTCTCTCTCTCTCTCTCTCTCTCTCTCTCTCTCTCTCTCTCTCTCTCTCTCTCTCTCTTAGAGCTTTCTTTTTTCTCTTCTTCTTTCTTCTCTCTTTCTCATTTCACCTCCATCCCAGTCCACATGGAAGGCCATCTGAGTGAATTTTCATAAATTCTCTTTCATTATATACCCAGTTCATGTTAGGGGTATATAACAATACAGGAAAAAAAAGAAAATCTAGTACAGATTTGGTAGGCAAAGAGTTGATTTTTTTAATTTCCAAATGTTTGATTTTGTCCCTAGAGAAAAACAATTAGAATCGAATGACTTTAAACCAAAACAAAATAAAATTATATATTTCCCAAAACTGTAGATAAACAAGGTAATGTTGTAATTTCGTATAAGTATACATAATGAATGCTTACGGCCATATCACGCTGAGAACACCGGTTCTCGTCCGATCACCGAAGTTAAGCAACGTAGAGCCTGGTCAGTACTTGGATGGGTGACCGCTTGGGAATACCAGGTGCTGTAAGCGTCTTTTAAATTGGGCCGGGTTAGCTCAGTCGGTAGAGCGTTCGGCTAGAACCCACAAGGTTCCTAGTTCGATACCGGTCCTCGCCAACTCAGCGTATGAGTAGCACAGGGATCTGTGCGGTAAAGTAAGGAGCTGATGGTAGGTGTGGCGCTCCACCTCAGATGATAAACCAATCTCCTTGGTCTAGCGCTATTGAAAAGGGGATAGACTCCCTCGTTGACTGGCTGATACCGACTTTCGGCCGCCCCGTTGACTTTTTTTTACTTTTTATACATAATGAATAGGAGTCAGTTTAGCTCAGTCGGTAGAGCATTGGCATAGGAATCGCAAGGTCCCTGGTTCAATACAGGTCTCCTGCCAACTCAGCACATGAGTAGCACAGATTGGATAATCTGATATGTGTGATGAAGTAAGGTGCTGGCGGTAGAGGGGCCGCTCTACCTCCGCAAAATCTTTTTGAACAAGCCTTGTATTTTGAAGGAAATTAATATTTTATTTATTGCTCATTTCTCTCTTAGTAACACAACATGAGTCTCGATACTTTTTGAACACACCTTGTATATAGATAGTTTGATTTATGAAATATTTACCCAACCCATTAGCCAAGTAGGCTGGGACACATGGTCGCAAGTATGGAGCTTCTAGCGGGGATCGAACTCGCTATTCAGAAGTATCTATTCGGGATCTGCGATACTAGCTTTTCAAATAAAAGTACTTGATCCATAGAAGGGACATTAACAAGTTCTTCCAGTCCGGGTCTGAGTGAAGCTGAGAGTAATATCAATAAAGGACTGACTCAACACTCACTAGAGCACCTGAACTGCGTCTTATCGGCTGGGGTTGCAGAATATGCCAACTGCATCTCTGCAGAATGGTAAGATCACATGTTATCCGTGGGTGGCGACCCGTTATGTTAAAGGACAGAATACTGCTGGCTGTGCACTCTGTAACATGCAACACTCGCCTTTGGCTAGACAGGCGGTCCGATCAATCGGCAGCTCTGGGTAACTATATGGTAGTACCGACTGTATTGCTCTTAAGGTAGACCCCAACCAGTTTTATATATATAGGCTAGAAGGCTGGGGCTTAGTATCCTGGGTGTGACGCTAAACCCCATAGTGAGGTTCCAAATTCTAGAACTATAGGGAGTGAGGAATATCCCTTCATTGCCATTACATTCAGGTTCACTCTGAACCGGAGTGGTAATACCTCCATCTATGGGTTAAATAGATTTTAAAAATGAGTTTTAAAAATGTGTTTAACAAAATGAGTTTACAAAAATGTTGAATACCCAACAAGAATGAATAAAACAAAAACGTCTTCGACATAAAATAACCCAACAAGAGTTGACATGACGTAAAATCCAACCAAACAACTAACTTTGGGGGGGGGGACTTACCCTTCTGAAGGTAATAGAATGTGCGGTTTTTCAACTTGTTTGTTTCTTAATTTTTGATGTGCAGCGGTATATTAATATATGTATATAGTTATTTATCCAAACCGTTCAGCATCTTGTGGTGAAGTTTCAGTTCTGGAGCTCTGGAAAGTGTGGAATTACTCTCAGTTCCTCTCTGATCCGGAGTGGTAACACTTTGGTCCCATTTATGGGTTAAATAGATTTTTTTAAAGTTTAAAAATGAATTTTAAAATATTTGAATACCCAACAAGAATAAATAAAACAGAAACGTCTTCAGCATAAAATAAACCAAAGTTTGACAGGCCGTAAAATCGAACCGAACAATCAACTCTGGGGAGGGACTTACCCTTCTGAAGGTAAAAGAATCGGCATACTCGAACCCTCTATAGTCTATAGTCTGATACCTTTACCCTTCTTACCTTTCTGAAGCTAATAGAATCGGCTTACTCAGCCTGTCTAAAAGGGTTACTCTTTCCAAATAGTGTGACACCGTTACCTTCTTACCCTTCTGAAGGTAATAGAATCGGCTTACTCAGCCTGTCTAAAAGGGTTACTCTTTCCAAATAGTGTGACACCGTTACCCTTCTTACCCTTCTGAAGCTAATAGAATCGGCTTACTCAGCCTGTCTAAAAGGGTTACTCTTTCCAAATAGTGTGACACCGTTACCCTTCTTACCGTTCTGAAGCTAATAGAATCGGCTTACTCAGCCTGTCTAAAAGGGTTACTCTTTCCAAATAGTGTGACACCGTTACCCTTCTTATCCTTCTGAAGGTAATAGAATCGACTTACTCAGCCTCTCTAAAAGGGTTACTCTTTCCAAATAGTGTGACACCGTTACCCTTCTTACCCTTCTGAAGCTAATAGAATCGGCTTACTCAGCCTGTCTAAAAGGGTTACTCTTTCCAAATAGTGTGACACCGTTACCCTTCTTATCCTTCTGAAGGTAACAGAATCGGCTTACTCAGCCTGTCTAAAAGGGTTACTCTTTCCAAATAGTGTGACACCGTTACCCTTCTTACCGTTCTGAAGCTAATAGAATCGGCTTACTCAGCCTGTCTAAAAGGGTTACTCTTTCCAAATAGTGTGACACCGTTACCCTTCTTACCCTTCTGAAGCTAATAGAATCGGCTTACTCAGCCTGTCTAAAAGGGTTACTCTTTCCAAAAACCCTTCTGAAGCTAATAGAATCGGCTTACTCAGCCTGTCTAAAAGGGTTACTCTTTCCAAATAGTGTGACACCGTTACCCTTCTTACCGTTCTGAAGCTAATAGAATCGGCTTACTCAGCCTGTCTAAAAGGGTTACTCTTTCCAAATAGTGTGACACCGTTACCTTCTTATCCTTCTGAAGGTAATAGAATCGACTTACTCAGCCTCTCTAAAAGGGTTACTCTTTCCAAATAGTGTGACACCGTTACCTTCTTACCCTTCTGAAGCTAATAGAATCGGCTTACTCAGCCTGTCTAAAAGGGTTACTCTTCCAAATAGAGTGACACCGTTACCCTTCTTACCCTTCTGAAGCTAATAGAATCGGCTTACTAAAAGGGTTACTCTTTCCAAATAGTCTGACACCGTTACCCTTCTTACGACTCTGTCTAAAAGGGTTACTCTTCCAAATAGTGTGACACCGTTACCCTTCTTACCGTTCTGAAGCTAATAGAATCGGCTTACTCTGCCTCTCTAAAAGGGTTACTCTTTCTAAATAGTCTGACACTGTTAAGATGGAGAGTTGATATGGTTTTTCTTCACTGACCCGCATCTCCACTGGTAGGAAATCAATTTTTCATTCTTGGTATTTATTCCAATGCGATTGAATTTATTTATTAGAGGAGAAAGATTTTGGGTAGAATAAACGTTTAACGATTCAGAGGCTTATAAATGGTTCCAATTAGAAATACTTTCCGGTTAACTCGTCACGCTCCATATGCAAATAAATGAATGACATACACTAAACCGCTTATATATATATATATATATATATATATATATATATATATGTATATATATACATATATATATATATATATATATATATATATATATGATTCAATATAATTCTTCAGTTGTGGACTGATGTTGACATCATGTAAATACACACACACACAGTCACATACACACACACATGCTTACACACACACACACACACACACACACACAGACATATATATATATATATATATACACACATATTTATATATATATATATAACCGTAATATATAACCTCCCTTTTTCTGTCTGTCTGTCTGTCTCTTTAAAAAAACGAAATGGTCTTACTCGCACACGAGTTGACAGCCATTATTATCATTATCATTATATATATATATATATGTATATATATTATTATTATTATTATTATTATTATTATTATTATTTATATTTTCGCTTGAAGGCAATTACATTGCATGTATCGTATAAAATTCGATACTTTATAGAAAATAAACTTGACAAGTGTAATCCCGGCAAAGGATCGCTCGGTGTGTAGAACATCGTACAGACCGTTTCGACTTTATTAAGTCTCATCAGCGATGTATACTAACGATTTCCCTCCGACAGAAATCGAAACCGGGACCATAGTCAGAGACCATATTGCCTCGGCCACAGTACACAGCAAATAATCCCTGCGAAATTAACCTTGTCAATGATACTCACATGTCTCTACCATAATATGTAAGGGGACGTTAAGTGAATAATAACAACAAACCAGGCTTTATGCTCTTCGGCGAAGTGAATGAAATTTTTGGATGTTTGTTTTTTAGAAGCATTGTTGAATAAAGTATATATTATTTTTTATATTTTTGCTTGAAGGCAATTACAATGCATGTATCGTATAAAATTCGATACTTTAGAGAAAATAAACTTTACAAGTATAATTTTGTACGATACATGCATTGTAATTGCCTTTAAGTAAAAATATGAATAATAATATATACTTTATTCAACAATGCTTCTAAAAACAAACATCAAAAAATCTTATGTATATATATATATATATATATATATATATATATATATATATATAGTTAGAAAACGAAAACAAGAAGTCAGCAGAAATTGTAAATCCAAGTCTTGATTTTTAAATAACATAGGTGAGAAACTGTCAGTTACCAAGCACCATTGACTTCATGTCTTTGCTACCCTAACTTATAAATGCTCTATCAAGTATATTGAGCCCTTTTTATTTATAGATAGTGCAAATATCAATATTATAACACACACACACACACACACACACACACACACATATATATATATATATATATATATATAATATTGTTTCGGTTTTTAAAGATATATACATAGATAGATAGATAGATAGATATGAATTAATTAATTAATTAAATAGAGCTGAACTAACGGATATATATATATATATATATATATATATATATATATATAGAGAGAGAGAGAGAGAGAGAGAGAGAGAGAGTGAGAGAGATACAAAAGAGAGAGAGAGAGAGAAAGTAAGAGAGAAAGTGAACCTAATAGCAAGATGACTGAGTTCGAACTCGCTTACTACAATGTCGCACATCAGTGCTTCAACCACTACATCACTGGTAACTTCCCCAATATGTTTTGGTTTTAACATTGAAAAAAAAACTGGTCATTTAGCAAAGAAAACAAGCGTTATTGCAATCTGCATAATAAGCTGAAATTAAGCAACAAAATGGGAAACCATCCAAACAATTAAGAAGAAAAAATATAACTTTAATATTTCATGTAGCCACTACTTTCGAGGCGCCCCGAGGCATTCGGGCAAAGTTTCAACATATTCAAGGAAAGTTTGTTTTCAAATATTGTGCCAGAGTATTTGCATTTGTTGCCATATTTCTAATGCGTCCCGTCGTGGTGTAATCTATTATCATCTTAGACTTAATCCGTTACAACTGAAAAGCGAGTTCAATCCCCGCTGGATTCCCCATACTTTGTTACACAATACCGTGTTTCCCCGCAAATATGAGCAACCTGCAAAACAATACATAGCATGATTTTTCAGGATGATTTTGATATAGATCCACGCCTTAAAATAAGCTCTAGTTGAGAGCGGCAGACAGACGAAAGAAACAAGCATTTTTCACAGTTACATCATACGACGGAAACACACATCCCTCAAAAATCAGCCTTGAGGGAAAATTAGTGTAAGCTCTCTCTTATTTTCGAGGAAATTCGGTATTAGACCATATATTGTGTCAAATTGTTCCATTTTCTTTTTTTTCTTCCATATTTTATGTTGTGATTTTTATCCCTCAGTAACATTCAATCTAAGATATAAATGCTTTGTCAGTGATATTGAGTCATATTTACTTACAAATGTGACACCCATATTATCTATATAATAATAATAATAATAATAATAATATATATATATATATATATATATATATATATATATATATATATATGCTTATCAATGATATTGAGCCCTGCTTACTTACAAATATGGGACCTATATTTTATATGGACCCATCGGTAAGAGACCTGACGAGCGAAAGTTCGTTCGGGTCTCGAACCCGACCAGAGGTAGCTGCTGAAAAATAAGTATAGCTGCACTGATGAGGGGTAAACCCCGAAACGCGCGTCTGTAGATTGCTTTATATACGCTCCCCAATTTTCAGGTTGAGCACTCTGTTTAGAAGGGACTAATTGCGAAAATTCACCGCTTCGGCGTAAAGCTAGTCTCACTTGTTTACAAGTTAGAGACATCTGGTGAGTTTATTTCC
>CM042154.1:64187648-64195148 GCA_023376005.1 Doryteuthis pealeii
TCCACATAGGGGAGTCAAAAAGTAATGCCATTGTGTTTAGGGCAGATATAATTACCAACACAGGAACATGTATCATACACAAAAATAAAGCTGTTCCTCTGTGGATCACATCCAACTTCTCCACATAGGGAGTCAAAAAGTAATGCCATTGTGTTTAGGACATATATAATTACCAACACAGGAACATGTACCATACATCAAAATCAAGCTGGTCCTCTGTGGTTCAAATTCTTACTTCTCCACATAGGTGAGTCAAGAAGTAATATCATTTTGTTTAGGACAGGTATAATTACCAACGCAGGGACAGTATTATACATCAAAATCAAGCTGGCCTTCTGTGGATCACATCCCAACTTCTCCACATAGTCACCGTTTCTCTCAATAGCAATTTTATACTTTCTAATGAGAGCATGTACCTCTGCCCCGTAAAATTCTGTTGACTGTTCTTTGAGCTGCTTTTGCATTACAGATTTCACTTCTTCGTCACTGGAATAATGTTTGCCTCTCTCCGTCCCCGTGAAAGAGGGTTTGAGAGGCAAATATTATCCCAGTGACAAAATGGCATTACTTTTTGTCTAACCCTCGTATATACTAATACTCGTGTTCCTTAATCTCTCCGATTGTTATCATCTGATTATATGGTGTTGCTTATCCGCCGAATTCTTATTTTTTTATGAGTGTCGTCACCTCAGTTAAATAATGGGCCATCCGTTTTTATTACAAAGTAAAGGTAAGAAAAAGGACGTGCCATACAAAAACAATATAATAGGAAAGAAAGAAAAAGAAGTGAGTAGGGGAAAGATAGTGTGAGAAGGTGAGCGTGCGGAAACGATAACGCTAAACTGTTTCAATCGAATATGCTGAAAAGATTAAAAAAAGGAAAGAAAGAAAATAAAGCGTGAGAGAGAGGGGGTGAGTAAGAGAGAGAGAGAGAGGGAGTGAGTGAGAGAGAGAGAGAGAAAGAGTAAAATCAAGATTATCATACTTTTTACATATTGAACTATATATAGCAATCGCGCTTAGGTAAACATATCAAACGTTGAAATAATTAAATTATCATACTGTGGTATATCTACAGGTCCTTCTAGTCTAAAAAAAAAAATAATGCCATAAAATTAACGCACGAAGCGTAATGGTTATCAGCGATTACAAAAACTGGACGAGGCTATTTGTGTTTCCACTTTTGTGCTAATACTTTAGAGAAGAACGTGGATGTGTATCGTCTACCCACACCCTGTTATGAGTAAACAGAGCAGAGTAGGATCTTTAATACGTTGACTACGTATTGGGATACATATGAACATATGAATACACACACACACACATATATATATAATATATATATATATATATATATATAATATATATATATATATAATGGTTCATATGTATACCAATACGTAGTCAACGTGTTAAAAATCCTACTCTGCTCTCTTTCTCTCTCTCTCTCTCTCTCTCTCTCTCTATATATATATATATATATATATATATATATATATATATATATATATATATATACATATATTATATGAGTTAAGAGTAAGGAAATGAACCCGACACTATATGTAAAGATAAAGGGGTATGAAAAACACAATATGTTGTTAAATATTTTCATTTTAACAACATATTGTGTTTTTCATACCCTTATATATATATTATATATATATATATATATATATATATATATAAACTTTCAAAGAAAGAAAAATATAACAAACCCTCGTTTGACTTTGATAATTCTGCGTCTCTGGTCGAAAAAAGATTATCATAGTCAAATGACGGTTTAAATATTGCTCTGTGCATGATTAATTTATTAGTTATTATACATTGAGCTCTCTTAGGGATTTCTAAAAATCCTTTTATGAATCTATAAGTTTACATTTACATGAACTTACAGTATGGATGTACAGTGAGATATCAATGATCACAAATAGAATCATCCCTTTTTTACCAGACAATTGGATTATTTAACCTTTATATATATATATATATGGTGATTTCCACTTCTTCACAGAAGAAGGTCGTTTCTACAAGTAGTTCGGTTGTGAGCACGCAGATGTCCCAGGCGTCAAACTTTTTTTTACTCACTGTCATACATATGAATTCCTTCCCGGCTTCCTCTCGTATGCGACCTTACGTGACTGAGAAGTCTAGCCTTCGACAGGCAGTCCCTGCCACACAAGTCACATATATAATCTGGCTTAAATGTAGGGAATGTGTCCATGATGTCTGTCATGTGCCTCTTACGTAGAGCCCCCTTCAGGATGGAGTGCTCGAGCCGCCTTACCATAAACAAGTCTCCTCCAAGCCACACGATTCTATCCTCTCCCACCCACGGGCGTTTATATTGAGAATTTTAATGTTATTTTTCTGATAACATGCCTAAAACACTTTTGGGGCTTGTGCCTGCTCTGTTTTCCACATTGCAGTTCTCCATAGAATAGTTGCTTCGGGAGTCTGCCGTCTTCCATCCTAGCAAGATGACCAGCCCAGTGCATCTGGTTTCGTATGATGCGCATTTCTATGCTGGACGCATTGGCTTGTTGCAGGACATCGGCGTCTGAGGTGAGGGATTGCCACCCTACTTTTAAAATCTTTCTGAGACATGTCTAATGAAATCTCTCTAAGGCTACGTGTCGGCGATATGTAGACCACGTTTCCGAAGAATACAGGAATATAGACAAGACATACGATTCATATACACTGAGCTTCGTCCTGATGGTAATACCTTTATCCAACCATACACATTTTTCGTGTCCACCGAAGACTCTGCTTGCTCTTTCGGTCCTTAGGGGAAATTCAGTCAAGAGATCCACACCTGGAGAGTGTGCTTATATATATATATTATATATATATATATATATATATATATATATATATATGTGTGTGTGTGTGTGTGTGTGTGTGTGTGTGTGTGTGTATGGGAGAATATGTGCTTAATTGAAGTCGAACCTAATTTTTGAAAGTTAATTGATTAATAATTAATTAGGCGGGATTTACCTATTTAAATGTAAGGCTAAACAAATCGAGAAAAATCAATCTCTGTATGTACATTTCGGCCTATTAGGCCTCATCAGCAGAAAATATACATAGGCCGAAATGTACATACAGAGATTGATTTTTCTCAATTTGTTTAGCCTTACATTTAAATAGGTAAATCCCGCCTAATTGATTATTAATGAATTAACTTTCAAAAATTAGGTTCGACTTCATTAAGCACATATTCTCCCAAATATTGTCGGCTGAAAATAGCCATATCACAAACATCGTCTGTTTGTTTACTTCTCATATATATATATATATATATATATATATAATATATATATATATATATATCCGGTTTCAAATCACGCACAGGGCGGTCTTCCGATCTATAGCTCTGCTGATGAGGCCTAATAGGCCGAAATGTACATACAGAGATTGATTTTTCTCGATTTGTTTAGCCTTACATTTAAATAGGTATTCCCGCCTAATTCATTATTAATTAATTAATTTTCAAAATTAGGTACGACTCCAATCAAGCATTTATTCTCCCAAAAATTGTCGGCAAAAAAGCCATTCCAAAAACAAACCGTGTTTACAACTTATCACATCGTCGTGTAATAAAAGTCACTAGAAGAGGAATATTAACCTACTTTAAAAACAAATCGTAAAATCTAAGAAGTCCGTTTGGTGTAGGGGTTATGATATCGGCCTGTCAGCTTGGCAGTCCGGTTTCAAATCACGCACAAGGCGGTCTTCCGATCTATAGCTCTGCTGATGAGCCCTAATAGGCCGAAATGTACATACAGAGATTGATTTTTCTCGATTTGTTTAGCCTTACATTTAAATAGGTATTCCCGCCTAATTCATTATTAATTAATTAATTTTCAAAATTAGGTACGACTCCAATTAAGCATTTATTCTCCCATATATATATATATATATATATATATATATATATATATATATATTACTGATGTACGTAGTTTAAGTTTTCTTTTATGAACCTTCGAGTGTAAAACAATAAAACAATACACTTTTAGCCTGGAGTTTCACAGTAAACGCAAAAATTTCTCTGTCCCCAATAATTAATAAAACAAACGTCGTTCGTCATAGACGTGTGACAATTATAAACTTCCCACCAGTACGACCGACTTCTTTTTAATTTCCAGACATTTTATAAGGTTCTTTTTTAAATCCCCACTCGCTTCATTCACATAGGTTGAATTACCATGAGCCTGACTGGCAGGGAAGAAGGGTTAAGACGTCTTAAAATAGTCCACATACTCTGCCTCTTGGAAAAACAACAATAACATAAAAAAGAGTAAACAGAATATAGTGGTAATAAAATGTGTCTGAGAATTGCCGATAGTGATGGGGTGAGAAAGGAAGAAGAGGTAAATATTAAATAGGAGAGAGAGAGAGAGAGAGAGAGAGAGAGAGAGAGAGAGAGAAATAAGTATTAGAGAATGAGGAACATGAAAGAGAGGGAGAAGAGATATACTGAAATTTTCAGTGTATAATGTTTTGGTCATGTGATTAATATTCGGATCTGAGTTAAGTAAATTAACAATGATTACAACTACGATTGATTGATTTTCAGTTTAGTGTTATTTTATGTCTAGAGGTTAGAGAATTGTGTTCCTATTTACATCTATTATGTATTTGTTTCTTTTTAGTCGATGTACCCTATGGCCTCCTTCAGGTATTTCTTGTCGAACTCGAGAACCTTCTTGTCGAAACGTTAAATATACTAGCAAACATATGCACCCTCCGGTTGCAAGTATTTAAGTTTTAATGTAATGAAATATCGTATTAAATTAGAAAGTCTAATAAGAATGCAGATAAAAAGATTTGAAACAGAGTGGGGTTATAATAGAAATAAGAAATGAAACTTACTCTTCCATCACTGCCGTCTTTCATTGCTGAATTTTACTTATTTAACTATTTAGTTAAATTAGGAAATAAAGAATAAAATTACACTTATTTTTTCTTGTTAATGGATTTCATTTAAGATTCATTGAAGAGATTTTTGCTAATATTCATTAAAATAAAACCAAACAGTTAGAAATCAATAATACTAAGCACATATTTAATAAAATCACATTTTTAATATCAATATGCAAATTAGCCTTCCCGTTCACACTGCAAACCGCTATTTTTTGTATATATAAATACAATAGCATGTTATTTGCATGTAGATATGGACAACACTAATAAAAAGGTGAAGCAATTTTATTAATAATTGAGGTTTAAATATAATCATGAAGAATGGGATGTAAATAACTATGTTAATTGTGACTCGATTAGTAATATAGTTTCGGTTACAGACAGAAAAAACACACAATCTCCATTATAATAAGATAACAATAGAGATGATATCAACTGTCCGAAAACATCTAAATGATATGAATTATCGAGCCTCATCCCAAAAATTCAAACAAATAAAGATAGATGTATTTTTTGTGTAAAATGAATTACCAGGGTAATCCCAAAGATAAAGCCTCCAAAATATTTAGAAATCATAGAAACGTTTTATGATTTATTTTCAATACTGTCTATATGATTTTAAAGTTTTAACATATTTCAATTTTTCTATTTTTTTATGGAGGCGCGTAGTGTAATGGTTAGAGTCGTGTAATGGTGTAATGGTTAGACACGTCAACCCGAGTTCAATTCCTGGACGAAGCTGTTTCATTTCACATGGCGCTAATACTCTAGGGAAATGTATGAATCCAATTCTCCCTCCGGTTAAGGATAAATAGCAGAGTAGACTGTACTCTTTAACTATGGCTAGGTAACCAGTCTAGGAGAAGGAAAATTCCGAATTCAAACCTATTAAACTCCGCTTAACAAATTGGCCTTGTGTCATATCCTGCTCGTGCGGAGGGGTTGGTAAATATATATACATATATATCAATTTTTCTACTTTTCGCCATTTCGGTCGATTCATTTTTGTCGGCGTTGTGGCTATTTTTGCATGCCCATGTCCAACAAGCTCGCCGTATTGACGCTGAGGGAGCGTTGAACCTCATCATCGTCGTTGCAGACTCCCTACCCATTTACGGATGTTTTTATATCCATGCTTGACTCGCTATATACTTCCGTTTATTGGCGATGAATTTCAATTAGTTTAATGTCTTTTACATTCTTAAACCGTATAACTGCACGAGCATCAAAATTGGCGGTAGCATCACTCGTAAGGTCCATCAGAAACGACTGCCAAGCCAGGACTGAACTTGGCAGCGAGGCGCGCACAGGGGCATGCACAACAAAAACAATTGTTGCAAATAGCCACACAAACAGTTTCACTGCGTCCCCAGTGCTTTGTGAGACCTTACTTTTCAGATTACCCTCGTATTTTTCATCACTATTGATAAACCTACGAATATACAGGTTATCCAAAAAATGTATGCACACTATAACACCGATAGACTTTGGAAAGCCTTATCCTATTTAGGATAAGTGGTACACTTACTGAGAGATTATATAGTCTAGTATTCACTTGATCGTTCTCCAAAGGGGCGGTAATCATAAAATAGGGGAGATAATTCTCAATTACTCATTACACACACTTTAGCAGCTGATAATTCAAATGTCTGGGGTGTTTTTCTTTGCAGATTAAACCCATTGGAATGAATTAATGCGGCCAGATTAAACTCTGAAGAAAGGAAATTTATTCTAAAATTCTGGAACTATGAAACTCAGTTGAAGTGCAGAAAGAATTTAGGTTTGATTTGTTTTGTTTTACGGCATATCAATCTCAGTGGGTCATTTAATGCGGATAAAGTTTTGAAATAAATCAATTCTTAATGGATATTACAATTTTTTTATAAATACATTTTTCTATTTAACCCATAGATGGGACCCTAACAGGTACTACCACTACGGGTCAGAGTGGACCAGGGAGCAATGGTGATGAAGGGGTGCTCCACATTCCCCAAACCTCCAGAACTGGAACCTCACCATCAGATAGGGTTTAACGTCATTCCCAGGACATGTAGACCCGCAGCCACCGCCTTCTAGCACCCATATGATAAAAATGGGTTGGGGCTTGTCATAAGGGCAATAGGGTTGGGAAAATCATATAGGTGCTAGGGTTTGACGTGACCAGCCGATTGATCGGAGGGGGCCTCTCCGACCAAAGAATTTAGGAGGGAGTTTCATAAAGAACCACCAACGCTAGTTACAATCACTTGAATAAGAGATCATGTTGAAACTGATGGAAGTCAATATTCACAAGAAGCGTTACGAAGATCATGGATATCAATACGCCCCACAAAAGAAGAAAAGGTACTGAAAACGTCTGTCCATTCTATCAGGAAACAGCAGTATCTGGACCGAAATGGACGTCATTTTGAGAACGGGCGGCGACAAAACAATAAAATGACGTTTGTAAATTCTATTACGAGCCCTGTCAAAAAGTAATGCCATTTTGTTTAGGACAGGTATAATTACCAATGCAGAAACATGTATCATACATAAAAATGAAGTTGGTCCTTTTTGGATCACATCCCT
>CM042154.1:64200148-64224488 GCA_023376005.1 Doryteuthis pealeii
TAAAAAAAAGTTAAACGCGAATAAAAATCCCGATTAACTTTTTTAATTTTTTTTTTCTTCATGAAAGACGTAGGCTAACTACGTCTTTCTTTCTTTCTTTTTGACAGATTGATTGTTTCATTTTATTTATTTATTTATTTATTTCATTACTCCGTTGCTTTACCCTTCTCTTTTTCTACTTTTCTTCCTTTTTTCTTTATTTTCTTTCCTTGTCATCTCATTTCCTTTTTCTTCTTTCTTTCTTGCAAACATTTTTTTTTCGATTTCACCTTCTTACTTTTTTCTTTACTTCCAAACCAATTTCTTTTTCTTTTTCTTTTTTCTCTCTTTATTTCTTTCTTTTTTTTTCTCTTTTTTTCTTTTCTTTCCTTTTACTTTTTTTTAGTTTTTTTCTTTACATTCTCCTTTCATTTTCGTTTTTCTTTAATTTATATTTTAATATTTTTTAAATTTTTATTTTCGATCTTTTTCCTTTCTTCTGTTTTTTTTTTTGCTTTTTTATTAGCTTATTTATCTGCTTCCTTTTTTCTTTCTTTCTTTCTTTCTTTCTTGATTAATTTTCTGTTTTCGTTGCTTATATCATTCTCTTTTTTTACTATCCTTTCTATTTTCCTTTCCTTATCAATTTCACCCTTTACTTTTCCTTTTGTTTTTTCTTTCTTTCCTTCTTTCAAACTCAATTTTCTCACCCCATCCCCATTTCTTCTTCCCTTACTTTCCTCTTTCTTTTCTTCCCTTTTCATTTCTTCCCATTTAAGTCTCTTTACACTTGTTCCTGTGTTTTCTCACCATGTTACCCGAAATCTGTTTGTTTCATTGAATCTTTCTTCTTTTAGAATCTCATGACAAAAACACGAAAGGAGGTAAAACACAACATGATAATAATCGTGTTAAACACAAACCAAATTCACCACAACAGATACAAGTCAAACACACCAGGTTCAACTAAGAACGAAAGAGCTGAACAATGCAAAGAGAGAGTCTCTAAAGATAATGGCTTAATAGTTATAAATGTTTATTATTTTAAGGTGTATCAAAACTATTTTCGATTTTTAGATACCTTTGCTCCAAGGTTTAATAGACATGAATGTTTAATATTTTAAGGTGTATCAAAACTATTTTTGATTTTTAGATACCTTTACTCCCAGGGTTAATGGCTATTAAATGTTTATTTCAAGGTGTATCAAAATATTGTTTCGTTTTTAAATACCTTTACTTAAAGGCTTATTTATAGCTTGATATTGATATATTATAAAATATTATATCAAATCAGAAAGGCTAATGAAACTAAATAAGAATGCAGATAAAAAGATTTTAAACAGATGGGCTATAATCGAAAAATAGAATAACTGAAACCTACGATTCCATCACTCCCGTCTTTCATTGCTAAATATTTCTAATGTAACTGTTTAGTTAAAATAGGAACTAAAGAATAGAATTACAGTTATTTATTCTTATTAATGGATTTCTTTTAAGCTTTATCTCCGAGATTTTTGTTCATCTTCATTAAAACAAAACAAAACACTATTCGAAATCAATAATACTAAGCACATATTTATTAAAATCAAATTTTTAATATCAATATACAAATTAGCTTTCCCATTCACAAAGTAAACCGCCATGATGTTGTATATATAAATAAAATAGCATATTATTAGTATGTAGATTCGGCCAGCGGGCTGGAGGTCCAGTGGCTTCGGCCCTGGATCTTTACAAGTTAATAGCGTCGATCCCAGGGGGCTATCCCCCCCCCCAGCCAATTTACCTGCCAGCGACGGGGAATGCCGACGGGATCGACGCAATTTTCCCCTACCACCCATGATCTTCGGTTTGTGGGTGGGCCCACATAAAAATGTCCTTGTGTCACGCCCTCGTAAGTGGGATGAGAGGCAAATACCTGTAGATCAAGGCAACAGCATTAATAATGTAAAACAAATTTATTAATTATTGAGTTTTAAATAAAATGGAGAACGTGACGTAAATCACTAAGAGAATTGTGACTTTTAGTAGTAATATAGTTTCGGTTACAGACAGAAAAACACACAATATCCATTATAATAAGAAATGTATAATAAAATTTCCATCTTTAAAAACCTTCGCTCCAAGGCTTATTTCTGACTTGATAGTTATAAATGCTTATTATTTTAAGTTGTATCAAAAGTATTTTCATTTTTAAAGATCTTTACCCAAAGTTTTAATAAAATATGTTTATCATTTTAAGGTGTGTCGAAAGAATTTTCATTTTTTACTCATTTTTAATCCAAAGCTTATTTATGACTTGATAGTAATGTTTATTTTAAGGTTTATCAAAAGTATTTTCGTTTTTAAAGACCCAAGATTTATTCCATGGAATAGATATAAAAATCTATTTCGATTTGTATCAAAATTGTTTTCGTTTTTAAAAGACCTTTAATCCAAAGCTTTTTTATAGCATAACACTTACAATTTTTCCACCCTGTCAGCTTGGCCGAGACAATACCTCGACTGTACCTCTGCAGTGGGGTAAGACTTCCCAAATGGGTCCACCCGTGATGCTTAAGGGTGTAATCATGGGGGCTGAACAGCCCATGACATACAACACTCCACTTTGGCCCTTACTTAGGCTAGACCGGTGGTCGGAGGGGCCCCCTCCGATCAATCGTTTCGTCACTTCACGCCCTAGCACCTATACTATTGCCCTAACTCTATTCCTCTTATGGCAAGCCCAAATCTTTTTATTATGTGGGTGCTAGATGATCCACTCTGACCCGGAGTGGTAGTACCTGTTAGGGTCCCATCTATGGGTTAAATAGAAAAATGTGTTTATGAAAAATTTGAGTATCCATAAAGAATGAATTTATTTCAAAACTTTTTCGACATTAAATGACCCACTGAGGTTGATATGCCGTAAAACAAAACAAAACAAACCAGTTACATTTTTATTTTATTTTAAGGTTTATCAAAAGTATTTTCTTTTTTAAAAACCTTTACTCCAAGGCTTATTTATGATTTAATACATATATAAAGGGTAGTTATGTGTATCTGTATGTCCGGAGGAAACTTCGAAAATAAAACAATTAACGACAAAGTAAATATATATGCATATTAAATATCACTAGGGTTTTTGAGCAAAAATAATGAAGATTTGATTTATATTCATGACGATGATTAAAAAATAAAATTCATATAGTAACAAGATGAAATTTTTTTTTTTGCAATTAATATTTTAAATAGGATACATAATTTTTTTTTTTTTTCAGGTTTGCGCACTTTTTCATTTGACACCTTACCTAACCGGATCAATGCAAGGTCTTTTTTAAATAGGGATTTTAATGGGCATCAAGTAATAATGGATCTGCGAGACTAACGTTTGCTCCCCTCTCTACCCAGGCGACGCTGGGTAGCCGCTCTAGTAGGTTATAAATCCTTATTATTTTAAGGTGTATACAAAGCATTTTCCTGTTTAAAGATCTTTACACAAAGGCTCATTTCTGCAGATTCACGAACAGCCCTCACCTAAAAAGCATCTTACGGCCACTTACCTCCCATCACGTAAGTTATTCAAGTAAGACGAACAAGACATGCAGGATACTGCTGAAGAAGCATTAGTGACGTTTTCCCCTGGACACCTACACATGGACACACCAGTTTAGGCCGATTATATCAGGTTGTTTACATTATCTGTTGTACTGGTCACCCATCTAAGCATTGAACAGGCTCATCGCTGCTTAACTTCGGTGATCTAGCGGGAACCAGTGCTTTCAATGTGATTGTACACAAGTAAGGACGAACTCATAAGTGACGTTCTCCAGTGGACACCTCACATAAGCATATGTACGGCCACTCACTTCCATCATGCAAACCATTCAGGTAAGACGACCAAGACGCTAGACACTGCCGGAGAAGTAAAGACGGTTGGCTCTGGCTTGTTTTGTTTTACGGCATACCAACTCTTCTCGGGTGATTTAATGCTGAATCAGTCATTTTGATATCAGTTTTTTTTTTTTACAGTACCTGCTATTGTTAAGAATGGGCCCCCGTCAATTATTGAACGGGATAATTGCTGCTTAACTTCGACTTTTCAAAGTGACTTGACCATACACAAGTAAGGATGAGATCATAAGTGGCAGACTTGAAGTAGAGAAAATCCTTAGGAAAAACCTATATCAATCAGTTCTGTGCTCATTCTGAATGCTGCGCTGAGGACCTCCGAGGGGCGATGCTCAATAGGGACGGTTGGGGAGTGAGAATCATAGATATCTGTACTGCCAGCACAACCTGATAATAATATGGCTTCAAGTATTACTATCTAATACAAATAATTTTAAACAGTTATGGGACCATATGAGCTTTAGGCACCCCTTTTTGATCTCGATTAAGAAAGGACATGTTTTTCATTTACACCGTCAATATCCGGTTGTTTTAACAGAGATTTTTAGATTTTTTTAAAAAATTATAACCCCTAACCTAACCCCTAACCCCTAACCCTAACCCCAACAAACAACCGAATATTGACGGTGTAAATGAAAAACATGTCCTTTCTTAATCGAGATCAAAAAGGGGTGCCTAAAGGTAATATTGTCTTACTATGTAGCCCGATGCTTTGCCACTTGAGCTGAACAACATGGATTATTTTATTTCATTTATTTTTTTTAAATGTATTTTAATTTGTTAATAGCTTTCCTTTGTATTTCCATACGCCATCCGTGGTAATCGGTTGTTCAGGTGGATGAAAAAACCAAGACTTTTGAGCTGGAAAAACTTCCGGTGCGTAATTATTGCCGGCAGTTGGCGGAAAAAGCCGAATACGAGACAACTTCCGTTTCGAGATGGATATTTTCCCGCCAAACTTAACTTTCTCGTCTGTTTTCATCTGTGCATTTTTTTTTTTTTTTTACATCCTAAATATTTTCCTCCAGTTTTAAAATCCTTTTTTTTTCTTTTTTTTCTATTTGTTTCTTGAATAAATGTTCATAAATTCTCTCTCTCTCTCTCTCTCTCTCTCTCTCTCTCTCTCTCTCTCTCTCTCTCTCTCTCTCTCTCTCTCTCTCTCTCTCTCTCTGTACTATATTCGTTTCTTTGGAGACCTTATGAGGTTTAATAGTTAGAAAGTTAGATTCGTAAACCATTGTAAGTGAGTTCGATTCTTACCGGATGCCCCATTTTCTGACCTTGTGCCATATCTAAGCTAAGCTTAGTAAATATATCTATATTCGTTCCTTTCTTTCTCTCTTCATCTTTCTATCCCTTTTCGTCGCAAACCCATCGGAGTAAATTTTCATAAATTCTCTCTCTCTCTCTCTCTCTCTCTCTCTCTCTCTCTCTCTCTCTCTCTCTCTCTCTCTTCCTTGTGATCTTTTCAGTTCTCTCTTTCTTTTCACCTACAAATTAAGGGATTTACTATTGTTTTATCTCGGGTATGTATTTATCAACCCCTCCGCACGAATAGAATGTGACACAAGGTCAATTTCTTAAGCGGAGTTTAACAGGTTTGAATTCAGAGTTTCCCTCCTCCTAGACTAGTTATCTAGCCATGGTTTAAAGATCCTAACCCACCTACAATTTGTCCATAACTGAAGGGAAAGTAGTTGGATTCATACCTTTACCACGGGTATTAGCGCTATGTGAAATTCAAATAGATTCGTCCAGGATTTGAACTCGGATCGACGAGTCCCATTTCCTATGACTCTAACCACTACACCACACACCTCCAATTTCTTGTTTTTTTTTTGTTTTTTTTTTCATGTAGTATGATAAGGAAACTGATCTCTCTCTCTCTCTCTCTCTCTCTCTCTCTCTCTCTCTCTCTCTCTCTCTCTCTCTCTCTCTCCATGTATATATATATTCTTAAATACACTAGCAAATATATGCACCCTCCGGGTGCAAGTATTTAAGTTTTAATATAATAAAATATCATATTAAATTAGAAAGGCTAATGAAACTGAATAAGAATGTAGATAAAAAGATTTGGAATAGAGGGGGTATGATTGAAAAATAGAACAACTTTGAAAGTAACTCTTCCATCATTTTCCATTACTCCCCTCTTTCATTGGTAAATTTTCCTAATTTCACTATTTAGTTAAAATAGGAAGTAAAGAATAATATTAGTTATTTCTTCTTGTTAATGAATTTCTTTAAGATTTATCCCGAGATTTTTGCTCATATTCAAAAAGATAAAACCAAACAATTAGAAATCAATAATACTAAGCATGTATTATTAAAATCAAATTTTTAAGATCAATATGCAAATCAGCCTTCCCATTCACTCTATATCCACTATTTTGTTGTATATATAAATACAATTGCATGTTCTGTGTATGTAGATATGGTCTTAATGATGTAAAACAATTTTATTAATAATTGAGGTTTAAATAAAAATAAAATCATGGAGAATGTGATGTAATAACAAAGGGAATTGTGACTTGTATAGTAATATAGTTTCGGTACAGACAGACAAACACAAATCTCCATATATATATTATATATACTAGCAAATATAAGTATTAATGTCATAATATTATATTAAATTAGAAAGTCTAAAGAAACTATGCAGATAAAATGATTTGAAACAGAGGGGTATAATCGAAACAGCTGTATCGCATGTTAAATTAGGAAGTAAGAATAAATTACAGTTATTTCTTTTTGTTAATTGATTCTTTTAAGATTTATCTTCAAGATTTTTGTTCATATTCATTAGAATAAAAACTTAGAAATCAACAATACAAGCACATATTATTGCAAATTAGGCTTGCTGTTCACACTGTAAACCACTATTTGTTGTATATATAAACAATTGCATGTTATTAGTATGTAGATATGGCCCAGTATTGATAATGAAAGACAATTTTATTATTAATTGAGGCTTAAATAAAAATGATTCATGGAGAATGTGATGTATAATAACTAAATGGATAGTGACTTGAGTAGTTATATAGTTTCGGTTACAGACAAACAAACACACTATCTCCATTATAATAAGATATATATATATATATATGTATATATATATATATATATATATATATGCATGCTATGCATGTATTGTTCAAATTTAATAAAATCTAATATGTACTCAATGAATGAAGTGTGTGATTGGCCGGCTGTTAAGCAAGTGGTAAATACGGCTTCGGTTTCGATGCTTTTTGAAAACACCTTGTATGTTGACGTCTCTTCTCAAAGTTATAGATAATATTGATTTTAATTGTTATATATTTTTAAAGAACTACTTCATTCACCTTTTAAACCTACATTAAAGTGTATGTATGTGTTTAACCGACCTTTCCGCCTCGGGCAGGATGTGACACAAGATCAATTTCAAACGGAGTAGAAATTGTTGTAAATGAGATTTTTCTTTCTCCTAGACCAGTTGCCGTACCAAAAATAATGGGGACAGTCTTTCCTACGATTTTACCCATTGCCGGGGGATCGGGAAGCCATGTCTGTGTATGTGAAACCATGCATGTGTATATACGAGAAACAATGAGCATGGGTGTATATGTAGTTAGGGGGAAGTATCAGCCCTCGCGTAATTAATTGTTCCACTAAGGTTCATGAAAGTGGCTAGTAGGAAAATATATAAAGAAACCTACAAAGCCAAGTGTGAGTATGTGCAAATATAAGTATGTAATCAAATGTATGTGTTTCTTTTAAAATGTGTGTGTAAATGTAAACGTAAAGTTAAGTGTGTACGCATTTGAAAAATATTTCATTCAGTACATTAAATTTACAAGCAAGAATATGCGCCACCCGGGTGTAAGAATTTAACTTTTAATGTAATGAAATATATTGAATTAGAAATTTAATAAGAACTCATATAAAAAGATTACTATTATTTTAATCATATTTTAATTTGTTTATCTATATAAAATCATTCATAGGATTGATTTTTATAAGTTGGGAATAAAACAATAATATAATGGGTTAACTGTCAGTAACTAGTTGTTGAGTCCATGCCCACGCTACCTTAACTTAAATATAAATACTCTATCGACTATATTGGGCAGTCTACCAATAAATATAGCACACATATTATCTACACTATATATAAAAATGCGAGGTATGAAATAAAGAGTTCAATCAAATGTGTGATAGTGTATTAGGTGTAAAATCAAATTTATATATATATATATGTGTGTGTGTGTGTGTGTGTGTGTGTGTGAAGAAAAAGTGGAAGTGAATCCGACAGTATATAGTATTATGAAAAATTTAAAAAACACAAGTTCATAAACGAGTCATGTTTATTTCGGCTACGCTGCAGTGGTTCGATCTGTTTCAATAGATCTTCATCAGGGCTTTCCTTAGTTTGAGGAAAAATAGATTTATCAAAGAAAATAAGAAATCTGCGAGACTATGTTGCTTTGTCGGTCAGTCTATTTAAAAAATCATTTTTCATTCAACAATTTTTCATTCAAAAATTTTTAAATAGACTGACTGACTTAGCAAAAGAGTCTCGCAGTTTTCATATTTTCTGTGATAAATTTATTTTTCCTCAAACTAACGAAAGCGCTGATGAAGATCTATTGAAACAGATCAAAACACTGCAGCGTAGCCGAAATAAACATCACTCATTTATGAACTTGTGTTTTTTGAATTTTTCATAATATTACACACACACACACATATACACACACGATCTCTCTCACGCACACACACACACACACACACACATATATATATATGTATATATATATATATATATATATATATATAAATGTAAGGTAATCCAAATGGTTGGTAGGTAAGGGATGATTCTATTTGGGATCATTGAAATCACACAGTACAACCATACAATATGCTCTTGTAGTCGCAAATATATATATATATATATATATATATATATATATATACATACAATGATTTTTATAAATCCCTAAAATGAGTTCAATGTATAATAATCAATAAATCAATTATATACAGAGCAATAAATCAATTATATACAGAGCAATATTTAAATTTATATATATATATATATATATATATATATATATATATATATACGTATATATATATATATATATATATATATATATATATATATTAAAATATTTATTTCGACTAGAAACTAAAAGAATTAATCTAGCCTCATCAGACAGGTTTTACAAATACCTATATATATATATATATATATATATATATATATATATATATATATATATATACGTTATAATATATATATATATATATTATATATATATATATATTATATATATATATATATATATATATATATAATATTATTTCGACCAGAAACTAAAAGAATGAGTCTAGCCTCATCAGACAGGTTTTACAAATACATATATATATATATATATATATATATATATATATATATATATTAAGTGTGCGTGTGTGTATTTATGAAAGCAAGTTTAACTTTATTTATGAAGCAAAGCGTTTGTGTTTGTGTGTGTGCGTTAGTGTGCGCGCGCAATGCTAAGTGCATGTACATGTGCATATAAAGCTCAAAAAGATTATTTCTATGCCAGAAACTAAGTCTGTGTATATATCCGTGTAAAAAAAAATAGCGTATGTGTGTAAGTATATTCGTATATATGTATGTATTTGAGTTGATGTGAATTTTCTATGCGTGAGAACTTTAGAATGCCATACCCTTATTACAAAACACAGTCATTCGGGTATCAATATCAATTTTGTTGTGTATATTAATAAATGTTATGACCGCAGGTGCATAATGTAGATAAAGTGTAGCATATAGGAAAAACAAACCCAGATTCGTGGGACCACAGACTAATTTGAGATGTAAAGATGAATTGTTCACAAGTTTTTATCTAGATTTAAAACTTTAAAATCAAAAGAATTAAAAAGTCAGTCTTGATCACACACACACACACACACACACACACACACACCACACACACACAAAATTAGGGCTGAAAATAAGAAAATTAAATGTCCCAAAAAAATTTTTTAAAGATTTTTTTTACTCTGTTTTATATTATAAGTGAAAAAAATATATACATCGATGTTTGTTCTGTGTGGTGGCATAACTTTTCAATTGATTTTCTCCAAAAAATGTTAGATAACAAAAATAAAGTAGATTAGTTATTAAATAGTAATTGTTTTTAGAATCTAAAAATATGAAATTTGGAACGTAAAATTGGTTGGTGTGATTTTACCGCATGTGAACCCTCGTTGTGTTATTTCATGTCGCACCTAAATCAAATTTGTTGGCATCCTTTCGTCTACAAAAAACGATGGCGTAGTGTCCTTTTTTATCTGCAACTGCGTGAGTGGCTGAGCAGACCAATTTTTGAATGGAAATCTGCTGGAATATCTAGTGATATACGGTGTCCTGCAATGCACCACCTAAATTTATAGACTAGGCGAGGTCACGTGGTTTATTCCTGTGCCAATCAACAGCCATAATGCGTGGCTGGTTCACTACTTAAACACTGATACATGCCATAGTTTATTTGCAACCATTGAGGAGGAACTTACAATACCAAGGAGAACCAATGGATACTTTACCGAGGATTTCCACTGGACAAGCGCTCTTGCTTAAAGCCTAAAAGATGGCACATAAAAATGTAACATAATCTCTGGTGCAGTGACTGCAAACAAACAATGATGCTTGCTGGAGTTGCTGTCTCTCCTTCTTTCTGGCTCTCTTTTCTGTGGTGGATTTTTTCCTCTCATTTTCACTTCTTTTCGTTCCTTGTTTGACAAGGAGGCTCCAGCTCGCTCGGTCTTCTATACAAGCCTCCCATGTGTTGCTGTTGATGTGGCATGTCTTCATATATTTTGCAGACATTTTTAAAGCACAGGTCTGGTCTTCCTATTGGTCGGTTGCCTTCTACTAATTCGCCATACAGTAGGTCTTTGGGGATGCGGCTTTTGTCCATCTATACCGCATCCCCAAAGACCAACGAAAAGTTATCAAATAGAACTGGAGATATCTATACAATATTTACTTTAGAAAAACTCTCTACACTGCCTGCAAACATAAGACTAACACATAATGGGCTACATTGACTGTTTCACAGACATTTTGAATGAACATTGGAAATCTGTCCAAAAATATGATAAACCAGGTAATGAGCACATGTTTATCGGACAAAATTTCGAAAGAAATCGATTAATAACTTCCGAAGGCAAGTTACGGGGGCATAGTGGCTTATGTGCTGGATTGCGACAACATAGTTAGCGAGTTCAAACTTCAATCACACTATTATGTTCGCTTTCGAACTGATATACTTGGGAAAGGTATGAACCCCTCATCTCTCCGGCTGTGGGTTAAATAGTATCACTACTCCTCTTCTCCAAGGATGACATTGCCATTAAATGGCCCTCGAATTTGAGTTCCCGTGGTGTAGTGGCTAACATGTAAGACTGCGACTTCATAGTAAGCGAGTTCAAACTCCAGTCACACTATTTTGTTCACTTTCGGACTAATAACTTGGGAAATCCTCAGCTATGGGTTAAACAGTACCACTACTGTTCTCCTACAAGTATGCTTTTGTCATTGAATAACCCGCGAAGGTTGATATGCCATTAAACAAAGAAACTAAACTAAACCAAACCAAACTACATGACGAAATTATATCAATTTTTCTGAAAGAACTTGCACAATGGCTTGTCAAAAAGTTTTAATCAAGCAAAGGCCTCTAGCCCTCCTGGCCAATCATCTGACCATTTGGCTGTCACCTGGTACTTGTTTATTTTTGAGGATGACGAACGGTGGTGTAAAAATAGCAACAAACAAATAAATAAGCAACAAACAAACAAACAAATAATTAAAACTGCAAAGAAAACAACAACTAAAAGAAATGGAACGTAAAGCACAAAATGGCAGTTCACTCCCGCCCCCTACCTCATGCAAAGAAAACGAGAAACAAGGGGAGGTAATTAATGAACTAAGTGTTTTCCTTGATTACATTTGCTCATTTTGAGTTCCACGTGTGGCCTGTCTTTGTCTGTGTCCTACTGCCTAAATTAGAAATTTGGGATGTGTGTCTGCATGGCTTTCAGGCTCTTTATATGTGTATATACGCTCGCATTTGTATGTTTGTTGTGTGTGTTGTGTGTGTGTGTGTGTGTGTGTGTGTGTGTGTGTGTGTGTATGTATGTGTGTGTGCATGCGCATATGTGTGTGCGTGTGTTGTTTTGAGACTCTTTGTATGTATATATATATATATACACTTGCATTTGTATGTCTCTTGTGTGTGTGTATGTGTGTGTGCATGTGCGTGTATGTGTGTGTGCATGTGCGTGTGTGTGTATGTGCATGCGCGTGTGTGTGCGTGCGTGTGCGTGCGTGTGTCGTTTTGAGACTTTATATGTATATATATAAAACACTTGCATGTGTATATCTTTTTCTGTGTGTGTGTGTGTGTGTGTGTGTGTGTGCGTGCGTGTATGGCTGGCTTGAGGCTTTTTTGTATATGTATATATACACTCCCATTTGTATGTCCCTTGTGTGTGTATATGCGTGTGTGTTTGTATGCGTGTGTGCATGTGTGTGCGTGTGTGCGTGTATGTGTGTGCGAGTGTTGTTTTAAGGCTCTGTATATCTGTATATACACTCGCATTTGTATGTCTGTTGTTTGCGTGTTTTGTTTGTGTGTGTGTGCGCGTGTATGTGCGTGTGTGTGTGCTTGTGTTGTTTTGGGACTCTTTATATATATATATATATATATATACACATATACACTTGCATTTGTATGTCTCTTGTGTGTGTGTATGTGTGAGTGTGTATGTGTGCGTGCGTGTATGACTTTAAGGCTTTGTATATGTATATATACACTCGCATTTGTATGTCTCTTGTGTATGTGTGTGTGTGTGTTTTATTTTCGTGTGTTTGTGTGTGTGTGCGTATGTGTGTGCGTGTGTTGTTTTGATGTTCTGTATATATGTATATACACTCGCATTTGTATGTCTGTTGTTTGTGTGTATGTGTGTGTGTTTTGTGTGTATGTGCGTGTGCGTGTGCGTGTGCGGCTTTGAGACTCTGTATATGTGTATATATACTCGCATTTGTATGTCTGTTCTGTGTGTGTGTGTGTGTGTGTGTGCGTGTGTGGCTTTGAGATTGTATATGTGTATATATATCACATTTGTATATGTGTGTGTATGTGTGTGTATGCGTTTGTTTGTTAGTGTGTGCGTGTTTGTTTGTTTATGCGCGCGCGTGTGTGTGTGTGTGTGCGTGTGTGTGTATCGGAGGTTTTACATATTAGATAAGTGAGTCTGTATAATTCAGAATGTACTTGTAAAATACATTGCAAAGGGATTACTCGTGTTATATACAGTGTAATGTTACCGTATCGGCTAGAAACCGCAAGATTCCTAGTTCGATGCCGGCCCTCGCCAACAGCGTATGAGCGGCACAGAAATCTGTGCGGTAGAGTAAGGAGCTGATGGTAGGTGTTGCGCTCCACCTCAGACGCCAAAAGAATCTCCTTGGTCTAGTACTAGTGAAAAGAGGATAGACTTCCTCGCTGATTGGCTGATACCGAATTTAGGCCACCTCGATGATTTATTTACTTATACTTCGAGGGTGTGATCGTGGCGTATTAGATAACGTGCTGGACTGCGACATCGTAGTAAGCGAGTTCGAACTCCAGACGCGCTATTACATTCGGTTTCGGACTAATACCTTTAGGAAAGGTATGAAGCCCCTCACCCCTCCAGCTATAGATTAAATAGTTAAGTGTTCTTCTCCAAGAATTTAATTGGCATTAAATAACCCAAGAAGCTTGAATGAATAAAACGAAAACGACCTCGGCATAAAATAACCCAAGAGTTGACATGCCGTTAAAAAACAACCAACATCCATAGTAAATGACAGAGAGGGGTGGAGATTGTTTATGCAATGATAAATTTTTATTACCTCGTTACAAGAAGAAAAGCAAGCAAAAGTATCATCAACGTAACTAATATATCGATAAGGCTCAGAAAACTTCTCAAAAAGTATTGTATACTTATATATACTCAACATTGTGGGGTATATAATCGAGAGAGGAACCTCGGTAATAGAGAGAAAGAAACAGATACAGAGTTGAGACTCACTTGTTCATACTTACCTGATGTCGGCGGGGATTAGAGTGTAGTATCTGTTCCAGATTCTATGCTTTGACACTTACCTTCTATACCCGGCCTCGGCTGGGGGTCCAGTGTGCTTCGGCCTCTGGACCGGTGAAGTACAAATTAGTAGCATCGATCCAAGGGGGCATGCCCCCAGATCCTTGCAATTTTATGTGCCCACGTAAAAACGAGACCTTGTGTCCAGCCCTCATAAGTGGGCCAGGCAATACCCTTACCTGATGTGTCTATGCTTTGAGCGGCCGACCGATACCGCCCGTTCATATCAGTCATTGCTCCTGAAGGTCTTTCCTACAGCATCCAGTATCCGCATTGAACTGATGTAGTTTTAATTACAATTCTTAATGGATAATACAATTTTTCGTAGATTAGGTTTTGGTTCTTTGAACTTAAAGATTCATTGTAAGCAATATCGCTTGATAGGATCTGGCTCTAGGAATTCAGTGCATTCTATGTACAATCGAGAGAGGAACAGAGACAGAGACAGACAGACAGACAGACAGACAGACAGAGACAGAAACAAAGACAAAGACAGGGACAGACAGAGTTGAGACTTACTTGTTCTTCATTTCGACTTTACTACTTCGGCTCTCTTCTTGCTATGGCCGTCATCTTTTTATCTTCTATCTTCTTTACTGCTTCTTCTGGGCTAACTTTTTAGTCATGAAAATTAATCAACTCACAAGACTTTTATATTCTTGATCAAGATTTATTTCTGTCCATGTTCTTCCGCACGGGGAGATTCAACCTCAGCAGAGCACGTCTACTCTGCTTCAATTCTCAGGTTGAAACTGATTTTCTAAGTAACTAAATCACGTGACGCGCGAGATTCCCGCTTCTGGGGGTCAAGGTTACCAATGGTCCTGGTATTTTTTTCACTTGGTCCCCCTTGAATTCTCACTACAGGGTCGGTCAACAATCCAGGCTACCACATAATATGTAACAAAACAATATCAATCCAAAATACCTAACCATACAGTCACCATAAGGGAGCCGAGAAAACTCCTCCATCGATATACCGTCAATATTATCAAAACTAAAAGAGACTAACATGGTAGCCAGCTCCATTAATTCTACTAGCAAATATATGCACCCTCTGAGTGCAAGTAATTAAGTTTTAATGTAATCAAATAGTATATTAAATTAGAAAAGTTAATGAAACTAAATAAGAATGAAGATAAAAAGATTTGAAACAGGGGGTATAATCGAAAAATAGGACAACTGAAACTTACTCTTCCATCACTCCCGTCTTTCATTGTGAAATTTTTACTAATTTATCTACTTAGTTAAATTAGGAAGTAAAGAATGAAATCACTGTTATTTCTCATTGTTAATGGATTTCTTTTAAGATTTATCCCCGAGATTTTTGCTCATATTCATTTAGATAAAAACCAAACTATTAGAAATCAATAATACAAAGCACATATTTATTAAAATCAAATTTTCTAATATCAATATGTAAATTAGCCTTCCTGTTTACACTGTAAACCGCTATTTTCTTGTATATATAAATACAATTACATGTTATTAGTATCTAGATATGATCAACAGCTTTAATAATGTAAAACAATTTTATTATTAATTGAGGTTTAAATAAAAATAAAATCATGGAGAATGTGACTATGGGAATTGTGAGTTGAATAGTAATATAGTTTCGTTTACAGACAGAAAAACACACAATCTCCATTATAATAAGATATATAGGTGGTGATTTTAAATGACTAAATCTTATTATAATGGAGATTGTGTGTTTGTCTGTAACCGAATCTATATTACTACTCAAGCCACAATTCCCCTTGTCATTTAACGTCACATTCTCTGCGATTTTATTTACTTAAACCTTAATCATTTATAAAATTGTTTTATATTATTAATACTGTTGAGCATATCAACGTACTAATAACATGCAATTGTATTTATTTATTTATTTATATATATATATAACAAAATAGCGGTTTACAGTGGGAAGGGGAAGACTAATTTGCATACTAATTAAAAATTTGATTTTAATAAATATGTGTTTAGTATTATTGATTTTTAATTGTTTGGTTTTATTTTATGAATATGATTCAGCAAAAATCTCAGGGATAAATCTTAAAAGAAATCCATTAACAAAATAAATAACTGTAATTTTATTATTTACTTCCAATTTTAACTAAGTAGTTAAATCAGAAAAAATTAGCAATAAAAGACGGGAGTGATGGAAGAGTAAGGTTCAGTTGTTCTATTTTTCGATTATACCCACCGCTGTTTCAAATCTTTTTATTTGCATTCTTATTTTGTTTCATTATCCTTTCCAATTTAATATAATATTTTATTACATTAAAACTTAAATACTTGCATACTTGCTAGTATAGATAATAGGCACATATACCCATTGTTTCGTCTAAAGAGATGTTGGTAAACAGGAAAGATATGTCAAAAGAAACAAGTAACTGGGTGTTTAAAAATAGTTGGAGTTGATTTATAGCAAAAATTTCTCTAATCTCTCAAAAATATTTATTTTGAAGCTATTCAAATTGCTGGCAAATCAAAAACTTTACAGAAGCAGAATACAGAATAGTTCAAGCGAAGTTTAAAAGGTTTGAAATACACAGTTTTCCTTCTACTAGACTGGTTGCCTAACCAAGGTTAAAGAACACAGTCAACCCTACTATTTACACATAGCTGGAAAGAGAATGGATTCATACCTCTCCTAAGGGTATTAGCGCTATTTAAAATGCAAAAAGCCTCGTCCAGGATTTGAACTCGTCTCGCCGTGTCCTTTTCCTAATTGATACTATATATATTTATGAATGGAATGTTGCTATCAGATAGGAACACTTGATGACGTATATAATTGTGAATGAAATATTAATTTTAGATAGGAATACCTGAAATGCACAAATAAATGATTATGTTACATAACTTCATAAATAGCTTATGATTTATGTACATACCTGTAGTTAGAATATTTGAATCGGGATCCATTAGATTTAAAATCGGAGGTGGGGAAATTACCGTGAGGATTATGATTGGCATAATGATGATCCGACTTCACCGTCCGGTGGACACGATTAAGCGTGAGATAGTTTTAGCTTCAGATGTGACCCGATTTTCGAGGAGCTCGGGCGTTATTATCGGTTCAGAGGGTCGGTCTCCCCGTGGCGGTTAAATCATCATGGGTTGGGTTGTGAAATAAAGCTTTTTCAGAAAACAACCAAGTCTTATTAATTGATTATTAAAAACAAGAAATGACCAGTCCAACAAGAAAGAAGAACCAACCCTTAAAAAAAGCCCTGAAGAGAAGTCAGCTTGAAGAAGTTAGATGCAGTAGTAGAGAGAAACAAGTAAGACCATCATCTCATCTCTACCCTATCTACTCTGTCTGTATGTCCCCCGCCCCCCTCTCTCTCTCTCTCTCTCTCTCTCTCTCTCTCTCTCTCTCTCTCTCTCTCTCTCTCTCTCTGTCATATACCCGAGATATGTTAGGGGTATACAACAATTGTAGATAAATGGAAAAAGGTCACTTTAAAAAGAGATAATGGGACATTGAAAATATAGTTATTTATTTGTTTTTTAAAACTTTTCTTATTGTATTAACCTTTAAGAAAAGAAGAAAAGAGAATCTTTTTTACAGAACCGACATGATATTAATATATCTCTATACAGATTAATGTCTTAATTATAACGTTAAACTGCATCTAATGGTGAAAGTCCAATTTTGGAGCTCCGGGGAGTATGGAGTACCCCTTCATCACTATTACTCCCAGGTCCACTCTGACCCAGAGTGGTAGTACCTGATAAAGTCACATGTATGTGTTAAATAGAAAAAAATGAGTTTATTGAAAAAAACGAATGTAAAAAATCATTGGATGCCCATCAAGAATGGATAAAAAATGTCTTCGGCATAAAATGACCCACCAAGGTTTGACATGCCTAAAAACCCAACCAACCAATCTATATAGATTAATTTGATTATAAACAACCATTTACAAATGGATCATTATAGTCAAATTCAGATGATAGCACCGGTTCGCGCTAGATAAACCAAGTTAAGCAGCAACGAGTCTATTCCATACTTAATTGGGTGACCGCCTAAGTAACAGCAGATACAGTAAGCAACCTGCGTCTTTGTTTATCAAAATGGCTTGATTCCACATTAAATGACCCGAAATAGGGTTGATATGCTTTAAAACCAAAGAAGCAACCAGCGATTAATAGTACTAGCAAATATATGCACCCTCCGGTGCAAGTATTTAAGTTTTAATGTAATGAAATATCGTATTAAATTAGAGGCAGACAAAAAGATATGTAACAGAGTGGGGGTATAATAGAAAAATAGAAATGAAACTTACTCTTCCATCACTCCCGTCTTTCATTGCTGAATTTTACTTATTTAACAATTTAGTTAAATTAGGAAATAAAGAATAAAAGGACAGTTATTTTTTCTTGTTAATGGATTTCATTTAAGATTCATTGAAGAGATTTTTGCTTATATTCATTAAAATAAAACCAAACAGTTAGAAATCAATAATACTAAGCACATATTTAATAAAATCACATTTTTAATATCAATATGCAAATTAGCCTTCCCATTCACACTGCAAACCGCTATTTTTTGTATACATAAATACAATTGCATGTTATTTGTATGTAGATATGGACAACACTAATAAAAAGGTGAAGAAATTTTATTAATAATTGAGGTTTAAATATAAATAAAAATCATAGAGAATGTGATGTAAATAACTATGTTAATTGTGACTCGATTAGTAATATAGTTTCGGTTACAGACAGAAAAACACACAATCTCCATTATAATAAGATAAGATATATATATATATATATATATATATATATATATATATATATAACTGTGTATAAATTATTAGTATTAGGAAGGAATATATATATAATTGTGTCGAGCATATGAATATTAGATATGAATGATTGTGAAAGCGCGTGGTCTAATGGTTAGAGTCGTAGGAAATGGACTCGTCGACTTGAGTTCAGTTCCTGGACGAAGCCGTTTACATTTTCACATAGCGTTAATACCCTTGGGAAATGAATTGAATTCTCCCTCCAGCTATGGGTAAATAGCAGCACAGACTGGGCTCGGTAACTAGTATAGAATAAAGAAAACTCTGTATTCAAACCTGTTAAACTCCGCTAAAAAATTGACCATGTGTTGCAACCTGCTCGTGTGGACGGGTTGGTATATATATATATATATGAATAATTATACACAAATTGAAAATGTCAATTGAAATTATAGTTATTTATTTTTTGTTATGCCTCCTTGTAAATCTCTCCCCTTTTTCTTCACCCTGTCGGCTGAGGCAGTGAAATACGCCGACTGCACCACTGCACAGGAGTAAAATCCCCTCAATGGGGCCACTTGTTTCTCGTGGGTGGCGATCTGTAATGCTTAAGGATGGAACCCTGGTGGTTGAGCAGTCCATGACAATACTCCACTTTGGCCCTTACTTAGGTTAGATGAGCGATCGGAGAGGCCCTCCCTAATCAATCGGCTGGAGACGTTAAACCCTAGCACCTATATGATTGTCCTAATCCTCAAATCTCCAAACCCTTTTGCAAATCCCCAATTTTGGCAAATCCCCAACCCTTTTTATCATATACGTACTAGAAGGTGGGGGGATGAGGGTCCTATTGTCCTGACTATGACGTCAAACTGCATCTAGTGGTGAAGTTCCGGTACTGGAGCTCAGGGGAGTGTGGAGAACCCCTTCATCGCCATTACTCCCAGGTTCACCAAGACCCGGAGCAGTAGTCCTTGTTAGGGTCCCATCTGTGAGTTAAATAGAAAAAATTAGTTCAAAAACATTTGTTTGTGAAAATAAAATTCAAGAATGAATAAAACAGTGTCTTCAGCATAAAATAACTCAACAAGGTTTGACATGCCGTAAAATCCAACCGACCAACCGACCAACCAACCAGCCTTTAAAAAAAAACAGATAAAAAAGAGAATCTTTGCACAAAACCGATACAATATCAATACCATATCGATATACAGATCAACCATATTACAATCAACCATTTACAAATTAATCAAATTTCGGCATTAATTATGTTGATATGCTGTTAAACAAATAAGTCGTCGTCGTCGGGTCGGCCAGACAGCGAGGGAGTCTATCTCCTTTTCACTAGCACTAGACCAAGGAGATTACCTTAGCGTCTGAGGTGGGGTGCCACACCTACCATCAGCTCCTCACTTTACCGCACATGTCCCTATGCTACTCATACGCTGAGTTGACGAGGGCCGGTATCGAACCAGGAACCTTATGATTCTTAGCTAAATGCTCTACTGACTGATTTAAGCCGGCCCTTACCAAACTAAATCAAACCAAATGGGACCTTAGCTGCAATAAGTGTTTGAGTTTTGTTTAACGGCATATCAACCTCTGTGGGCCATTTAATGCCAGAAAAGATTATACAGAATATTTTTATATATGGATTTCAGTCTTTAAAGTAGTGGTTTTATGGGGGTATTCGGTTATGTTTTAAATGTGTTGAATTTATTTTCTGTGCTTCCCACCAGGCCAGATTAGCATAAAATCATTTTTATGAGGGAAACCACGCAGTAGCGTACCCTAGAAGGTAGATGGGTCAAGTACTCGACCCGGTGCCTTCTCCAGTGGCCAATAAATACTGATTCTGATTTTTCAAAACCTCACCTACCCATCCACTTGCTAATTCTACGCATTCATAGTTCAGAAATATATTGGCAAAACTTAGCAAAAATATATTTCAATGATATAGTTACACATAGGCTTTTTGGGTTAGGGCGATTTTGAGCCTCCTTGAAATTGCACCCCGGAGTAGCTGCCCCTCCAAGATACCCCTACCTGACACCCCTCCCTTTGTTCCACTACTGGAGCCACGCACAAACCGAAGGTCAGACAGTAAGTCTGTTGAATGCTAAGGAGACTATTTTGAAGAAAATATATTTTCCTGACCTCGCACCAGGTGGGATTGACACAAGGGCGTTTTAACATGCGGAGCCACGACGCACAAACCAAAACTCATGCAATGGTCAGTGCAAAAATTCGTGATCTCTTCGGCATTACCCTTTTAGCGTACATCAGGCACTGGGTAGTAAACCAGGACTTGGTCCTTTTAGACGAGGGGAGATGTGCTGTCTGGGGGTACCACACTTGAGATTACTCGATTCAATTTATCTTACCGGTCAAGAAGCCGAAGCTACTGGACACGGGGCTCGAAACCGGGTAATTATGCTTGAAGACGGGTTAGTATTTTTTTGAATGTATGTTTCATTGCTCGTTTATATCTTGCTAAATACACCTTCAGTCTCGATACTTTTTACTTTATAGATAAATTCTGAAGAAAGTTTGTTTCATTCATTGCTCGTTTATGTCTTGGTAAATACACCTTCAGTCTCGATACTTTTTACAACACACCTAAATTAAAGGACGTTGTTTTCATTCCTTGTATATCAGCAAATGAGCATTTTTTTTTTTTTTTTCTTTCTATCTTTCTATCTTTCTTTCTACCGCACCTTTGTTAATTAACTCCAATGCTTCAATTAATTCCTGCCCATTGTTGTAGCCATTGATTATTCATTCTCTTCCGTATCATTAACATTATTAGAGGTACCAGCCGTTTAGGTAATAAATGTTGACGTCCCGTTTTGGACGAAAACACAAGGCGATCGGGGAGGTTGGTGATTCCTCAGTGACAAGTGTAACAACAGAAACAGGAATACTCATTTCCGAACAGCTGCCAACATCACTATCATCATCAGCAGCAGCATAATCTTCTACGATGGAGAGTCAAAAATTATCCGCACTTTCACCATAAGTAAAAGTAAAGTCGTCGGGTTGGTCGAGAGAGTGTATCCCCTTTTCGCTGATGTTTCTGCATCTGAGGTGGATCGCCACACATGCCATCAGCTCCTTATTTTACTGCACAGATCCCTGTGCTACTCATACGCTGAGTTGGCGAGAGCAGGTATCGAACTAGGAACCTCGTGGTTCCTAGTCGGACCCTCTACCGACTGAACATATCTTTATCATTGTCATACTGTGTTCTGCACATGCGTGCTTATAGTTGGCACCGTTGTGACCAGCTGATAGCAGTCTGGGTCTGACATTTTGCTTGCTGTCTTTATAGTGCAAACATGTTCACTCCACTCGCAAGGAAGTGAACCCATTTCTCTGGTCGGAAGCAGTTTCAAGGGCTGAAATTCATCGGAGGCGTTTAGCACAATACGGGAACGGAGCAATACCGCGTAGAAGTATGTATGAATGGATATAAATGTTTAAAAGTGTCCGGAAAGGCGTGATGCACGAAGAGGAAGCGGGACCCCCATCAATCTCCGCCACTAATTAGAAGATTCAGCAAGCTCAATTGATGGTAATGGTAAACTGGCATGTCATCATCGATTCTGCCTATCAAATCATCCACGATGAGCTCGGCTTACATAAAATCCGAGTGTGGATAATTTTTGTATCTTCCTCGTATATATATACAAGGTGTGCCATAAAAGTATCGAGATTGAAGCAGTATTTACAAAGACAGAAATGAAGAATGAATGGAACATTCATTTTTTTCATAATACAAAGTGTGTCAAAAAGTACAAAAACTCTCGATACTTTTTGACGTACTTTGTATATATATGAAATAGCATTTAAACAGGGACCAATATACTAAACATCATTAATAACTAACTAACTAACTAAATAAATAAATAACAAACAACATATATATATATATATATATATATATATATATATATACATATGAGAAGAAAAATGGATATAAAATCCGATAGTGTAATAAAGTATAAAGTTTTGAAAAAGCAACAATATAATATATATATATATATATATATATATATAGGGTAAACTATAGACATGTGTTTCGAGGTATCACCTCTCATCAGTATAGTTATCTGGCTGGATTCGAGACCCGAACGAACTTACGCTCGCCAAGCCTCTTACCCACACATCCACAGTCAGTCACCAAGTATAGCAGGCTATTTAATCGCTATATTTCTAAGGGGATATGACCTTCACCTAGAGTTCTCAAACTTTGTAAACAAAGTGAGATTTGGCTGAGCCGAATACGGTGAATCTGCAATTATATACCTCCTAAATAGAGTGCTATACCGAAATTGGGAGCGTATAATAGGGTAAACTATAGACACGTGTTTCGAGGTATCACCTCTCATCAGTATAGTTATACGATTTTTAGAAGCTGCCTCTGGCTGGGTTCGAGACCCGAACAAACTTACGCTCGCCAAGCCTATATATATATATGCATACATACATATATATATTATATATATATATATAATATATTATATAGGTTGATATTTGTTTATTTATTCATTAACTTAGTTAATAAATGATATAGTTTGACATTTATTTATTTATTTAATTAGTTAGTTAATAAATAATATATTTTGATATTTATTTACTTAATAAATATCTAACTAACTATATATATATATATATATATATATATATATATATATATATATGTGTGTGTGTGTGTGTGTGTGTGTAGTCTGATATTTATTTAGTTAGTTATTAATGAATTTTAGTATATTGGTACCGGCTTTAAATGCACACAGTACTAACAATCCAACTATTCTCCCTGAAGCTTTGGATAAATAGTAGGGCAGACTGGGCTCTTTAACCTTGGTGAGGCAACCTGTCTAGGAGAAGGAAAACTCTGAATTTAAACCTGTTAAATTCCACTTAAGTAATCCATATTGTGTTGCATCCAACACGTGCGGAGGGGTTGGTAAATATATACATTTGAAATAGGGAGAACTCTCCGTGGCCTTGTGGCTAATATGCTGGACTGGGATATCGTAGACATTGAAACTTCAAAGTAGACTGACCAGCCAAACCTACATTGATCAACTCTGTGCAGATAGTGGATACCATCAGATGGGGCTGTCAGACGCGATGACGGATAGGGACGAGTGTGAAGGGACACATGGAAATCAGTGTTGTGACTTGATGATGATCATGATGATCATGATGATGATCATGATTAACATCCCATAACTAAATCCGTCTTCATGCTTATCTTTACATTTTAAGCTCACATCATAATATCCTTAATTTGACCGGAACTAGAACAAAAGTAACTAATAATAATAATAATAATAATAATAATAATAATAAAATTAAATTTTGACCACACAACAAAATGGTATATGCATAAACCAGAATCTGTTCTTGAGAACGAAACGCACAAAAATCTCTGGGACTTTGAAATAAAAAACGGATCACCTTATCCCAGCAAGAAGACCAGACCTAGTGTT
>CM042154.1:64224588-64282088 GCA_023376005.1 Doryteuthis pealeii
TTTTATTAAAAAAACCGGTATGCTAAACTATTTTCATTATCCATATTTACTTATGCTTATATTTACACTCATTTATTTTTCTTAATGATATAGTATACACGCATCGAAAGATTTTTAAAATTGCTTTAATAATATGGCTGTTGCACAGGTAAATTTAACTTCGCGCTACGACCTCAATAGACACATTTCTTAATTAATATAGATACTAATTAATGCTTTAATAAATTATTATTTTGAATCCGTCACCAATTTGGTCACCCCTTGTTGTTTCCTCTCCAGTTCGAGCTGTTTTCTCCATTGTGGAACAAGAATTTTTCTTTCGCACCAGTTGTTAAGTAAACACAATTAATTAATCAGAACGATTTTTTTTAATCATCTAAATTCATACTTAACCAGACCGTTTTTATACTCTTAAACATCACAGTTTTTTTGATTTTATATAAAAAATAAGTTTAGTTATTCATGTTATTGTTAGCATATGGAAAATTAATTATGGACACTAATTGATAAACTAATTATTGTTATTTTTTTTAATTATAAAATTTAAACGAAAGACAGAATTTTATGTTAAATTATAGTTTTTACTTAAACCAGAATTGGAATCCTATTGAGATTCTGGTACCCATGATTACTTTAATAAATCCATAAGTTTTGCTTAATTAATAGTAAAGTTGACGAAATATTTTTTAACACATAAGTTTGTATAATAAATCTCATGAAAAAATATTAATTCTAATTCTAATTTGATCTCATTACACATAATCAAAATTGAAATTTAATAGCGATTTTTTTTTTTTTTAAATAAATACTTTTTAATTGTTAGCCATATGTGGAAAAATTAATTTTGCACTAATGAAAACTACTATTGTTATTTTTAAATTTAATCCTTTTAAACGATTTAAGACAGATTTTTATGTTAAATATATTTTTACTAACTAGAATTGGTAATCTTTATATTGAGACTTCTTGTACCATTATATTATTTATATAAATCAGAAGTTTTGCTAATTATCAGAAGTTGCCGAATATTTCAAACACATAAGTTTGTAAAAAAATTCATGAAAATACATATTAATTCCCCTAATTCTTATTGATTCTATTTAACATATTTACAAATTGAAATTTAATGCGATAATCTTTTTAAAATAAATTTAACTTTTTTAATTGTAAATAATATTTATTCCTATTGTTGTTTAAAAAAAAAAAAATTCTATTTCTTATTTCATCTTTACTTTATTGTCGTCTATTATATTTTCTATTTCTATCTATCTTTGGTAATCCGGCCGTTTTCTACATGGAGAATATAACAACGGTTCTAACTATAAATATAGTGAGACACCGAGTGAAAAGGTTGTACTTTTGTTTTACCTTGTCTCGTTCCTTTACTTTGTACTGTTACTTGTTTCTTGGCAGCTTACGCCGTTCTTGTACTTATTGTATTAATACACTTGTCTCTTTTACTCTATTCCTCGACTTGACTTCTTTTTTTTATGTTGAACTTTAACCATCAATCACTATCTTATCTGTTCATTATCATCTAAAGTCTAAATAACTATCGGTCCTATTGTTATATAACGTTATATAAACGCATTGTCGTTCGGGTATAATATTTTGTTTACTAATCAAACGGTTGTAAATAGCAAAATCCGGTTTTTTCCTTTGAAAACAGCTTGGCAACTAGGTGTAGAGCATTCGGCTAGATACCACTAAGGTTTCTTCTAGTTCGATGGCTGGCCCTCGCCACTCAGCGTATGAGTACACAGGGATGTGGCGGTAAAGCAAGGAAGCTGATGGTAGGTGTGGCGCTCTCACGGCCAGATGGCAAAACAACTCCTGTGGTCTAATATGCGGCTAGTGAAAAGGGATAGACTCCCTCGTTGATTGGCTGAATGAGACTTTAGGCCACTCAGACTAACGACAATGTAAGTCAGTACGTTATCACTGAGGCACGGGGACTCACTTCGGGTTCTGCTAGGGTCTTTATTTCACCGAACGATAACCGTTACAACATGACTCGAGCGCCTGTTTTCTCTTTAGGTTAAAACCTAGTATATTCAGTTTTGTTGTTGTGAATCTGCAGTAATTTCCCGCAGAAAATAAATAGGGGGCAAGCACTTTCGCTCCTCGTAAATAGAAACATTATATTAATAATTATAATCACAAATTGATGTTATTTTTAAAATTTTATTTTTCATTTTTCATATGTCGTCGCAATGTCCAATGAAAACGAGTGTAAATAATAATCTTTAGATGAAAAGAAGAAAAAAAAAGATAGAAGGGGTATCCTGTGAGTGAAGGTCGAAAAACAGCAATAACCCAATCACGGGATAAGATAATGAAAAGAAAAGAAAATACCCGTGTAAAAAAAAGAGAGCATCGTTAAATAATAAATAAATAAAATAGAGATGAAGAAAGAAAGCAGAGGAAAATATTGTGGACGAATTCGAAATGGATCTAATGAATTCCATGATGATAATTTCTGATCCGTGCGACGGGCACATGTCATTTAATCCACTTCATTGGAACTGAATGATTGAAGTCAACTTGAAATAATGATGGACGGAAGTAAAAGGCAGTGGCGAAATGTGCCCGCAACCATTTTGCTCAGTCTGTTCCCCTCTCTCTCCCCCTCTCTGTCTCTATCCCTCTATATCTGTCTCTGTCCCCCCCCCTCTCTCTCTCTCTCTCTCCTCTCTCTATATATATATATATATATTTATGTGCGTGTGCGTGTGTCTGATGTTTGTTCCTCTCTCTCTCTCTCCCCAGTCTATCTATCCCAGTCTTTTTTCTTGTATGTATGTATGTATCTATCCATATATATATATATATATATATATATACGTAGTTTAAGTTAAGACCTAACGTTTATCAACAATTAAATATATATATATATATATATATATATATATATATGTATGTATGTATGTATGCGCGTGTGTGTCGATCTCAATCAGGTTATTCCTATCTATCTATCTATCTATTATCTATCCCGTTATCTTGTTTCTCCCCTCTCTCTCTCTCTCTCTCTCTCTCTCTCCTCTCTCTATATATATATATATATATATATATATATCAGTCCATCCCAGTCAGTTTCTATCTAACTATCTATCTCATTCGGTTCATATCTATCTATCTATCTATCAATCCCAATTCATCCTCCTGTCTCTTTATCTCTCTCTCTTTCTCTTTCTTTCCCTTTTTTCTCTCTCTTCCTATTTAACAATATACCCTATTAAACTTGACTTAGAAAATGAGTATATGTATGTTCATATCTATCTAGTTCGCTCACTCAATTTACATATCTCCAATGTAAACAAGTACTGTACTAAAACGCTCCTCGTCCATCTAATCTCTCCCTCTCTCTCTATCTACCTCTCTCTCTCTCTCTCTCTATCTATCTATCTATCTCATTCTGTTCATATCTATCAATCTCAGTTCATCCCTCTCTTTAATCTCTTCCATATGTATTATATCTAGGCTAGCTTGCTCAGTTAGATATACATGTGCTGTATTGAAAGCATGTTATTCCAATCTATCTATCTATCTATCTATCTATCTATCTATCTATCTATCATTCTTAGTTTATATCCCTCTCTCTTTATTTATCTTTTTATCACTTCGAAATATATATCCACCTGTTTCTAATCAGCATAGGTAGCTCAAATTAGTTTTAATTATGTGCTGTAATAAACTCAATAGATAAATACGGATAAACCTATATATCCCAGTATGTTCATATCTATCTATCTATCTATCTATCTATCTATCTATTTATCTATCTATCTATCTATCTTGTTCTTGTTCTTGTTCTTCTTGTTTCTTGTTCTTCTTCTTCTTATTTTTATATCAAAAACATATTTACTTTCATTAATTGAGCTGTACTAAACTCACATAGATATATATCACAGTATGTTCATATCTATCTATCTATCTATCTATCTATCTATCTTCTTCTTCTCTTGTTCTTGTTCTTGTTCTTGTTCTTGTTGTTGTTGTTGTTGTGTTCTTCTTCTTCTTCTTCTTCTTCTTCTTCTCTCTTCTTTATTATATTATTATTATTATTAATTATTATATCAAAAACATATTTACTTTCATAATTTGTTTTTTATTTTCCTCTCCACCAATTTTGTTATCAGGCCTACCTTATAACCAGTTGGTTCGATATTCTCTTTTTTCACTTGTCCTTTCCAATTCGTACTTTGCTGACGTTCAACCTTTCCAGAACTTTCCTTAAACGTGTTGCCATCACTTTCATGTCGTCCTCGTTTTGTTTTGGTCGCCATCTTACTTTTTGTTGCTCGTACATTGTCCATTTTTTCTTTGTTTGACTCGTTCATTTTTTCTCCCCGTTTTCTCGCATTGTATTTACTTTTTCGCTCTTTTTTTAATATATTGACTGACCGCACGTCATTGTCTAGCAGACGACAATAGCTGACATGAGAGTTCACAGCAGTTTTGTATTTTCCTTATTTCTTTCTCTTTCAATTAAACCGCGGTCGAGGAACGATCATTTCCCGCCCAAATCGACATCCAGCTACTTTCACTTTCATTCACTCTCAACGATCTTCGATATTGTTTCGCCATTTTTGTTTTTCGTTTTTCTGTTTCCCGCGCTTTTTATTTCTTCAGGTTGTTATGATAGTTGTACTTTATTATTGTGCTGAAGGCTGTGTCCTGTTATCGATTTCTACTCTGGTTAATTGTAATAGAACAGATTTTCTCTGATTTATTATTATTATTATTATTATTATTATTATTATTATTATTATTTTGAGTTTTCACATCAGCATTAGCTGATGGTCTTTCGCTGGAGTCTGAGTGACAGCAAGTCTCCTCAGGTCTCCAGGACTCTTCTGAGTATTCTGTCAGATTGCAGCAGTGCAGTGTTCAGAATGGTTTCAATCCTTCCTCTGATATCCAAACTTTCCAAACCTTTTTCTAATCCTTTTGGACTGTTCCAAGTGCACCAACTACAATTGGTATCACTTTCACTTCATATTCCATAACTTTTTCAGTTCTCTGGCAAGGTCCAGATATTTGTCCATTTTTTCATTTTCCTTTAGCTTCACCCTGTGATCTGCTGGCACTGTAAAATCCACCAGTTGACAAGTTCTTTCTTTTTTGTTTATTATTATTATTATTATTATTATTATTATTATTGCGGCTCGGGTCCGATTCCCCGGTGTTGGAACCAAGGGCTGATTTAGCTCAGTCGGTAGAGCGTCCGCTTAGGAACCACAAGTTTCCTGGTTCGATACCGACCCTCGCCGACCTAGCGTATGAATAGAATAGGGATCTGTCCCGTAAAGTAATGAGCTGATGGTATGTGTACTGCTTCACCTCAAACGCAAAAACAATCTCCTTGGTCTAGCGCTATTGAAAAAGGTGATAGACTCTCTCGCTGTTTGGCTGATATCGACTTTAGGCCACACCGATTTATTATTATTATTATTATTATTATTATTATTATTATTATTAGTTTTTCACATCTGCCGTAGCTGGTGGTTCACTGGAGGCTGGGTGACAGCAAGTCTCCTCAGGTCTCCAGGACTCTTTTGAGTATTAGTCTATCTTTTCGCATTCTTTCATTTTCACTCGGTGGTTGGCTGGGCCAGCAAAATCTAGGAGATGACAAGTTCTCTTTTTCTTGTCAATCAATACTAGGCCGGGTCTCCTGGCCGGGATTAGGTGATCCGTCTGTACCTCAAAGTCCCAGAGAAGTTTGTGCGTCTCGTTCTCTAGGACAGGTTTTAGGTTTGTGCATATACCATTTGGTTTGTATGGTGAAATTGAATTTCTTGCACAGTTCCCAGTGGATCACCGTTCTCATAGAGGTGCCTAGTCTTGTATTCTCTTTGTGCTAGTTTGCTGCATTCACTTATATCATTGACGGTTTCGTCTTTATTTCCACACATTCTGCACTTGCTGTTTCTGCTGCGTCTTATATCTATTTTGTCTTTATATAATTTGTTCTAATGGCATTGTCTTGTGCTGCGATTATAAGGATTCGGTTACTCCTTGGGGTTTCCTTTTCTTAGCCATGTCCATGTCTTCTCTCATGTGATATCTCCTGAGTTTGGCGCTTAAAGTACCCATGTAGTTGTTTTTCTTCCCATTTCTGTTTTTTTTATGTATTTCTGTTTGTTACTGTGTTGCAATTGCTTTTCTTGGCTGCTACAATTAATCTTTCCTTACTGTTGTTAGTGCATTCGTCAAGTGCTCGGATTGCCGTATCTACACAGTTTTCAATGTTGGCCAGACCCTTTCGCCCTCTTTCCTTGACACATAGAGTCTGTCCGTGTCATCTATCGGTGGAATGCCTTGTGCATGGTCATCAATTTCCTTGTCCTTTTGTCCATCCGTCGGAGCTCCTCTCTTGTCCATTTTAGGAATGGTTCCGAGTATATTACGAGAGGGACAGCCCATGTGTTTATTCCCTTGAAAAGGTTTCTGCTGTTTAGCTTGGTGTCTAAGAACTTCTCTGTTCTTCTGAAGTATTCCTTTTTTTAATTTTTTTTTTCATTTCTATTTGTTTGATGGCATCTGCTTCTAATATTCCCAGGTATTTATAGTTCTCTTTTTCTCTAAGTGTTCTGATTTCTTCTCGATTCGATAGTTCTATTTCATTCATCGTTTCAGTTTTTCTTTTTTTTCATCACTAACATGGCGCACTTGTCGATGCCGAACTCCATCCCTATATATTGGCTGTATATTCTTATAGTTTGTATAAGTGTTTCTAATACTTGTTCCTTCTTTGCAAAAACCTTCATGTCGTCCATGTACATTAGATGATTTATTTTTTTCCTGTGATTTACTAAATTTGTATCCCGCTGTACATTCCTTGAGTATATGGTTGAGTGGCATCATTGCTATTATCATTATTATTGTTATTATCATTTACTCCTTTTGAGTTTTCACATCAGCATTAGCTGATGGTCTTTCACTGGAATCTGAGTGACAGCAAGTCTCCCCAGGTCTCCAGAACTCTTCTGAGTATTCTGGCAGATTATTATTATTATTATTATTATTATTATTATCATTATTATTATTATTATTATGCGCCATGAGAGTTTTCCCACCCGCTTTAGCCGGTGAGTCACTGGAGGCTGAGTGACAGCAAGTCTCCTCTGTTCTCCAAGACTCTTCTAAGTATCTTGCCAATGCTGTTATTTGGATGGTCTCAATTCTTCCTCTAATTTCCAAATTCCCCCAGACTCTTTTCCAAACACTTGGGGACCTTTCCAGGGACCCTAATTGGTACGACCTTTTATCTTCATTTTTCACAGTTCTTTCAGTTCTAAGTGTTTGTCTCTCTTTTAGTTTTCTTTCATTTTCACTCTGTGATCCGCCGCGACGGCAAAATACACGAAATGGCAAGTTTTCTTCTTCTTGCTAATTAATACTAGGTCTAGTCTCCTAGCTGGGATTAAGTGATCCGTCTGTATTTCAAGAGAAATCTCAGATAATTTTATGCATCTCATTTTCCAGGACAGATTCCGGTTTGTGTATATACCATTTTATAGCATAGTGAAAATTGAATTTCTTCTTCTTCTTCTTCTTCTTCTTCTTATTATTATTATTATTATTATTATTATTATTATTATTATTATTATTATTATTATTATTACTCCTTTTGAGTTTTCACATCAGTGTTAGCTGATGGTCTTTCACTGGAGTCTGAGTGACAGCAAGTCTCCTCAGGTCTCCAGGACTCTTCTGAGTATTCTGGCAGATTGCAGCAGTGCAGTGTTCTGAATGGTTTCAATCCTTCCTCTGATATCCAAACTTTCCAAGCCCTTTTCTAATCCTTTTGGACTGTTCCAAGTGCACCAACTACAATTGGTATACTTTCACTTTCATATTCCATAACTTTTTCAGTTCTCTGGCAAGGTCCAGATATTTGTCAATTTTTTCATTTTCTTTTAACTTCACCCTGTGATCTGCTGGCACTGCAAAATCAACCAGTTGACAAGTTCTTTCTTTTTTGTTATACAACACTAGGTCAGGCCTTCTTGCTGGGATAAGGTGATCCGTTTTAATTTCAAAGTCCCAGAGAATTTTGTGCGTTTCGTTCTCAAGAACAGATTCTGGTTTATGCATATACCATTTTGTTGTGTGGTCAAAATTTAATTTCTTGCTTAATTCCCAGTGGACACCTTCCCAACCCAGTCGTGTCTAGTTTTGTATTCTCGTTGTGCTAGTTTGCTACATTCGCAGAGTATTGGTTAACAGTCTCATCTCTATTACCGCAAAGTCTACATTTACTATTTTGTTGGGTCTTATCAATTTTCGCTTTGATGTAGTTTGTCCTTTGGCATTATTTTGTGCAGCAATTATAAGTGATTCTGTTTCTCTTTTGAGGTTTCCTTTCTTAACCATGTCCAAGTCTTTCCATGTGCAACCTCATCTATTTGTAGTTACTTTTGTTCTAGTTCGTCAAATTAAGGATATTATGATGTGAGCTTAAAATGTAAAGATAAGCATGAAGACGGATTTAGTTATGGGATGTTAATCATGATCATCATGATCATCATCAGTCACAACACTGATTTCGATGTGTCCCTTCACACTCGTCCCTATCCATCATCGCGTCTGACAGCCCCATCTTATGGTATCCACTATCTGCACAGAGTTGATCAATGTAGGTTTGGCTGGTCAGTCTACTTTGAAGTTTCAATGTCTACGATATCCCAGTCCAGCATGTTAGCCACAAGGCCACGGAGAGTTCTCCCAATTTCAAATGTGTATATTTACCAACCCCTCCGCACGAGTTGGATGCAACACAATATGGATTACTTAAGTGGAATTTAACAGGTTTAAATTCAGAGTTTTCCTTCTCCTAGACATATTGCCTCACCAAGGTTAAAGACCCCTGTCTGCCCTACTATTTATCTAAAGCTTCAGGGAGAATAGTTAGTACTGTGTGCATTTAAAGCAGGTACAAATATACTAAAATTCATTAATAACTAACTAACTAAATAAATATCAGACTACACACACACACACACACACACACACACATATATATATATATATATATATATATGTATATATATATATAGTTAGTTAGATATTTATTAAGTAAATAAATATCAAAATATATTATTTATTAACTAACTAATTAAATAAATAAATAAATGTCAAACTATATCATTTATTAACTAAGTTAATGAATAAATAAACAAATATCAACCTATATATATATATATATATATATATATTAATAATTAATAATAATTAATAAGTCATCCACAGACACGTGTTTCGGCATATCATGCCTCCTCAGTGTGGCTAGACACAACTATCCTTGGGTAGGGTTCGAACTCAGACTGACCGTATGGTAGTCCGATATCTTATCCCCTCGCCCACTGACAGCTGATGCGGGACTGGTGTTTTTTAAAGTATTAAATACATAGAAAGTGTATGTATCATTCGGTCACTTAGAGATCAAATTTCCGGAGAAATGATCATTGCTTATTTGCTTAGTAGTGAGAGTTAATTTAAATTACCAATTAGAGAGCTCATTACCAAATTTATGGGAGCATATATATTAATAATTAATAATAATTAATAAGTCATCCACAGACACGTGTTTCGGCATATCATGCCTCCTCAGTGTGGCAGACACAACTATCCTTGGGTAGGGTTCGAACTCAGACTGACCGTATGGTAGTCGATATATATAATATATGTATGTATGTATATATATATATATATAGGGCTTGCGAGCGTAAGTTCGTTCGGGTCTCGAACCCAGCCAGAGGCAGCTGCTAAAAATCGTATAACTATACTGATGAGAGGTGATACCTCGAAACACGTGTCTATAGTTTACCCTATTATACGCTCCCAATTTCGGTAGAGCACTCTATTTAAGGTATATAATTGCAGATTCGCCGTATTCGGCTCAGCCAAATCTCACTTTGTTTACAAAGTTTGAGAACTCTAGGTGAAGGTCATTTCCCCTTAGAAATATAGCGATTAAATAGCCTGCTATACTTGGCGACTGACTGTGGATGTGTGGGTAAGAGGCTTGGCGAGCGTAAGTTCGTTCGGGTCTCGAACCCAGCCAGAGGCAGCTGCTAAAAATCGTATAACTATATTGATGAGTGGTGAAACCTCGAAACACGTGTCTATAGTTTACCCTATGTATATATATATTGTTGCTTTTTCAAAACTTTATACTTTATTACACTATCGGATTTTATATCCATTTTTCTTCCCATATGTATATATATATATATATATTATATATATATATATATGTATTTGTTATTATTTTATTTAGTTAGTTAGTTAGTTATTAATGATGTTTAGTATATTGGTGCCTGTTTAAATGCTATTTCATATATATACAAGGTGCGTCAAAAAGTATCGAGAGTTTTTTGTACTTTTTGACACACTTTGTATTATGAAAAAAAATGAATGTTCCATTCATTCTTCATTTTAAATACTGCTTCAATCTCGATACTTTTATGGCACACCTTGTATATATATAGAGGAAGATACAAAAATTATCCGCACTCGATTTTATGTAAGCCGAGCTCATCGTGGATGATTTGATAGGCAGAATCATAACTAATCTGCAGAGAACGAACTGCCTCATCGATGATGACATGCCAGTTTACCATTACCATCAATTGAGCTTGCTGAATCTTCTAATTAGTGGCGGAGATTGGTGGGGTCCCGCTCCCTCTTCGTGCATCACGCCTTTCCGGACACTTTTAAACATTTATATCCATTCATACATACTTCTACGCGGTATTGCTCCGATCCCGTATTGTGCTAAAAGCCTCCGATGAATTTCAGCCCTTGAAACTGCTTCCGACCAGAGAAATGGGTTCACTTCCTTGCTAGTGGAGTGAACATGTTTGCACTATAAAGACAGCAAGCAAAATGTCAGACCCAGACTGCTATCAGCTGGTCACAACGGTGCCAACTATAAGCACGCATGTGCAGAACACAGTATGACAATGATAAAGATATGTTCAGTCGGTAGAGGGTTCGACTAGGAACCACAAGGTTCCAAGTTCGATACCTGCTCTCGCCAACTCAGCGTATGAGTAGCACAGGGATCTGTGCAGTAAAATAAGGAGCTGATGGCATGTGTGGCGATCCACCTCAGATGCAGAAACAATCTCTTCGGTCTAACACCAGCGAAAAGGGGATACACTCTCTCGACCAACCCGACGACTTTACTTTTACTTATGGTGAAAGTGCGGATAACTTTTGACTCTCCATCGTAGAAAATTATGCTGCTGCTGATGATGATAATGATGTTGGCAGCTGTTCGGAAATGAGCATTCCTGTTTCTGTTGTTACACTTGTCACTGAGGAATCACCAACCTCCCCGATCGCCTTGTGTTTTCGTCCAAAACGGGACGTCAACATTTATTACCTAAACGGCTGGTACCTCTAATAATGTTAATGATACGGAAGAGAATGAATAATCAATGGCTACAACAATGGGCAGGAATTAATTGAAGCATTGGAGTTAATTAACAAAGGTGCGGTAGAAAGAAAGATAGAAAGATAGAAAGATAGAAAGAAAAAACAAAAAAAATGCTCATTTGCTGATATACAAGGAATGAAAACAACGTCCTTTAATTTAGGTGTGTTGTAAAAAGTATCGAGACTGAAGGTGTATTTACCAAGACATAAACGAGCAATGAATGAAACAAACTTTCTTCAGAATTTATCTATAAAGTAAAAAGTATCGAGACTGAAGGTGTATTTAGCAAGATATAAACGAGCAATGAAACATACATTCAAAAAATACTAACCCGTCTTCAAGCATAATTACCCGGTTTCGAGCCCCGTGTCCAGTAGCTTCGGCTTCTTGACCGTAAGATAAATTGAATCGAGTGATCTCAAGTGTGGTACCCCCAGACAGCACATCTCCCCTCGTCTAAAAGGGCCAAGTCCTGGTTTACTACCCAGTGCCTGATGTACGCTAAAAGGTAATGCCGAAGAGATCACGAATTTTTGCACTGGCCATTGCATGAGTTTTGGTTTGTGCGTGGCTCCGCATGTTAAAACGCCCTTGTGTCAATCCCACCTGGTGCGAGGTCAGGAAAATATATTTTCTTCAAAATAGTCTCCTTAGCATTCAACAGACTTACTGTCTGACCTTCGGTTTGTGCGTGGCTCCAGTAGTGGAACAAAGGGAGGGGCGTCAGGCAGGGGTATCTTGGAGGGGCAGCTACTCCGGGGTGCAATTTCAAGGAGGCTCAAAATCGCCCTAACCCAAAAAGCCTATGTGTAACTATATCATTAAAATATATTTTTGCTAAGTTTTGCCACTATATTTCTGAACTATGAATGCGTAGAATTAGCAAGTGGATGGGTAGGTGAGGTTTTGAAAAATCAGAATCAGTATTTATTGGCCACTGGAGAAGGCACCGGGTCGAGTACTTGACCCATCTACCTTCTAGGGTACGCTACTGCGTGGTTTCCCACATAAAAATGATTTTATGCTAATCTGGCCTGGTGGGAAGAACAAAAAATAAATTCAACACATTTAAAACATAACCAAATACCCCCATAAAACCACTACTTTAAAGACTGAAATCCATATATAAAAATATTCTGTATAACCTTTTCTGGCATTAAATGGCCCACAGAGGTTGATATGCCGTTAAACAAAACTCAAACACTTATTGCAGCTAAGTTCCCATTTGGTTTGATTTAGTTTGGTAAGGGCCGGCTTAACTCAGTTGGTAGAGCATTCAGCTAAGAATCATAAGGTTCCTGGTTCGATACCGGCCCTCGCCAACTCAGCGTATGAGTAGCATAGGGATATGTGCGGTAAAGTGAGGAGCTGATGGTAGGTGTGGCACCCCACCTCAGACGCTAAGGTAATCTCCTTGGTCTAGTGCTAGTGAAAAGGGGATTGACTCCCTCGCTGTCTGGCCGACCCGACGACGACTTATTTGTTTAACAGCATATCAACATAATTAATGCCGAAATTTGATTAATTTGTAAATGGTTGATTGTAATATGGTTGATCTGTATATCGATATGGTATTGAGATTGTATCGGTTTTGTGCAAAGATTCTCTTCTTTATCTGTTTTTTTTTAAGGCTGGTTGGTCGGTTGGTCGGTTGGATTTTACGGCATGTCAAACCTTGTTGAGTTATTTTATGCTGAAGACAATGTTTTATTCATTCTTGAATTTTATTTTCACAAACAAATGTTTTTGAAATAATTTTTTTCTATTTAACTCACAGATTGGACCCTAACAAGGACTACTGCTCCGGGTCTTGGTGAACCTGGGAGTAATGGCGATGAAGGGGTTCTCCACACTCCCCTGAGCTCCAGAACCGGAACTTCACCACTAGATGCAGTTTGACATCATAGTCAGAACATTAGGACCCTCAGCCACCACCTTCTAGTAGGTATATGATAAAAAGGGTTGGGGATTTGCCATGAGGGCAATAGGATTAGGACAATCATATAGGTGCTAGGGTTTAACGTCTCCAGACGATTGATTAGGGAGGGCCTCTCCGATCGCTCATCTAACCTAAGTAAGGGCCAAAGTGGAGTATTGCATGTCATGGACTGCTCAACCACCAGGGTTCCATCCTTAGGCATTACAGATCGCCACCCACGAGAAACAAGTGGCCCCATTGAGGGGATTTTACTCCTGTGCAGTGGTGCAGTCGGCGTATTTCACTGCCTCAGCTGACAGGGTGAAGAAAAAGGGGAGAGATTACAAGGAGGCATAACAAAAAATAAATAACTATAATTTCAATTGACATTTTCCATTTGTGTATAATTATTATATATATATATATATATATATATATATATATATATATATATATATATATATATACCAACCGTCCACACGAGCAGAATGCAACTCATGGTCATTTTTTAGCGGAGTTTAACAGGTTTGAATTCAGAGTTTTCTTTCTTCTATACTAGTTACCGAGCCCAGTCTGTGCTGCTATTTACCCATAGCTGGAGGGAGAATTCAATTCTTTTCCCAAGGGTATTAACGCTATGTGAAAATGCAAACGGCTTGGTCCAGGAACTGGACTCAAGTCGACGAGTCCATTTCCTACGACTCTAACCATTAGACCACCCGCCTCCACAATCATTCATATCTAATATTTATATGCTCGACACAATTACATATGATATCAAGTATTCTTTTCTAATACTAATAATTTATAGACCACCCGCCTCCACAATTCATATCTAATATTCATATGCTCGACACAATTACAGATGATATCAAGTATTCCTTCCTAATACTAATAATTTATACACAGTTATATATACTATCAATCGCTGGTTGTTTCTTTAGTTTTAAAGCATATCAACCCTATTGTTGCATAGCGCCTTCTTTACCGGCACTAAATAGGTATATGTTATATACTGGTCTTTTCACTCAGCCAAATCAGCATATAACGTTATATACCTTTCTTTAATTCTTACTCTGGTCGTCCATTCCTCCGGCCGGCCTTGCTTCTGATCGTCTATCATCTATCTTGGTCTGGCATATCTTCTAAGGTCTCGTCTGGTCTTCTAATGAGGATTCCGGGTCTGGTTTCTGTCGGGGATCACTTCTTATCAGAAGCCCTGTGTCATTGTTAGTTTTTAGTAATAAACACAAGACTTCGATTTATGTTGGATGTTACTTTTTCATAAATCCCCAGACCAGAAACCAGACCGGAAATCCTCAATTAGAAACCAGACCGAGAACCTTTTAGAAGATAATGCCAGACCAACAGATAGATGAAATAGACGATCAGAAGCATTAGCCGGCCGGTAAGGAATGGACACCCGAGTAAGAAATTAAAGAAAAGGTATAATTAAGTTATATGCTGATTTGCTGAGTGAAAAGACCAGTATATACATATACCTATTTAGTGGCCGGTAAAAGAAGGCGCTATGCAACAATAAGGGTTGATATGCTTTAAACTAAAGAAACAACCAGCGATTGGATAGTATTATAACTGTGTATAAATTATTAGTATAGGAAGGAATACTTGATATCAATCTGTAAATTGTGTCGAGCATATGATATTAGATATGAATTGTGAGAGGCGGGTGGTCTATAAAATTATTAGTATTAGAAAAGAATACTTGATATCATATGTATTGTTCGAGCATATAAATATTAGATATGAATGATTGTGGAGGCGGGTGGTCTATGGTTAGAGGTCGTAGGAAAATGGACTCGTCCGACTTGAGTCCAGTTCCCTGGACCAAGCCGTTTGCATTTTCACATAGCGTTAATACCCTTGGGAAAGAATTGGAATTCTCCCTCCAGCCTAATGGGTAAATACAGCACAGACTGGGCTCGGTAACTAGTAATAGAAGAAAGAAACTCTGAATTCAAACCTGTTAAACTCCGCTAAAAAATTGACCATGAGGTTGCATCCTGCTCGTGTGGACGGGTTGGTATATATAAATATATATTATATATATAATAATATATATATTACTATAATAATATAGAAATAATTATACACAATGGAAAATTCAATTGAAATTATAGTTAATTTATTTTTAGTTATGCCTCCTTGTAAATCTCCCCCTTTTTCTTCACCCTGTCAGCTGAGGCAGTAAATACGCGACTGCACACTGCACAGGAGTAAAATCCCTCATGGGGCACTGTTTCTCGTGGTGGCGAAATCTTGTAATGCCTAAGGATGGAACTGGTGGTTGAGCAGTCCATGAACATGCAATATCCACTTTGGCACTTAACTAGGTTAGATGAGCGATCGGAGAGGCCCTCCCTAATCAATCGTCTGGAGACCGTTAAACCCTAGCACCTATTGATTTGTCCTAATCTATTGGCCCCATGGCAAATCCCCAACCTTTTTATCAATATACCTTACTAAAGGTGGTGGCTGAGGGTCCTAATGTTCTGACTATGATGTCAAACTGCATCTAGTGGTGGAAGTTCCGGTTCTGGACTCAGGGAGTGTGGAGAAACCCCTTCATCGCCCATTACTCCCGGTTCACCAAGACCCGGAGCAGTAAGTCCTTGTTAGGGTCCAATCTGTGAGTTAAAATAGAAAAAATTATTTCAAAAAATTTGTTTTGTGAAAATAAAATTCAAGAATGAATAAACATTGAGTCTTCAGCATAAAATAACTTCACAGGGTTTGATGCCGTAAAATCCAACCGACCAACCGACCACCAGCCTTTAAAAAAAAACAGATAAAGAAGGAGAATCTTTGCACAAACCGATACAATCTCAATACCATATCGATATACAGATCAAACCATATTACAATGCAACCATTTACAAATTAATCAAACCATTTCGCATTAATTACGTTGAATATGCTGTTAACCAAATAGTCGTCGTCGGGTCGGCCAGACAGCGGAGGGGGGAGTCATCCCACTTTTCACTAGCACTAGACCAAGGAGATTACCTTTAGCGTCGAGGTGGGGTCCACACCTACCATCAGCTCCTCACTTTACCGCACAATATCCCTATGCTACTCATACGCTGAGTTGGCGAGGCGGTTATCGAACCAGGAACCTTATGATTCTTAGCTGAATGCTCTACCAACTGAGTTAACCGGCCCTTACCAAACTAAAATCAACCAAATGGAACTTAGCTGCAATAAGTGTTTGAGTTTTGTTTAACGGCATATCAACCTCTGTGGGCCATTTAATGCCAGAAAAGGTTATACAGAATATTTTATATATGGATTTCAGTCTTTAAAGTAGTGGTTTATGGGGGTATTTGGTTATGTTTTAAATGTGTTGAATTTATTTTTGTTTTCCCACCAGGCCAGATTAGCATAAAATCATTTTTATGTGGGAAACCCGCAGTAGCGTACCTAGAAGGTAGATGGGTCAAGTACTCGACCGCGGTGCCTTCTCCAGTGGCCAAAAATACTGATTCTGATTTTTCAAAACCTCACTACCCATCCACTTGCTAATTCTACGCATTCATAGTTCAGAAATATGTGGCAAAAACTTAGCAAAAATATATTTTTAATGATATAGTTACACATAGGCTTTTTGGGTTAGGGGCGATTTTGAGCCTCCTTGAAATTGCACCCCGGAGTAGCTGCCCCTCCAAGATACCCTGCTGACCGCCCCTCCCTTTGTTCCACTACTGGAGCCACGCACAAACCGAAGGTCAGACAGTAAGTCTGTTGAATGCTAAGGAGACTATTTTGAAGAAAATATATTTTCCTGACCTCGCACCAGGTGGGATTGACCAAGGGCGTTTTAACATGCGGACCACGCCAAAACCAAAACTCATGCAATGGCCAGTGCAAAAATTCGTGATCTCTTCGGCATTACCCTTTTAGCGTACATCAGGCACTGGGTAGTAAACCAGGACTTGCCTTTTAGACGAGGGGAGATGTGCTGTCTGGGGGTACCACACTTGAGATCACTCGATTCAATTTATCTTACCGGTCAAGAAGCCGAAGCTACTGGACACGGGCTCGAAACCGGGTAATTATGCTTGAAGACGGGTTAGTATTTTTTTGAATGTATGTTTCATTGCTCGTTTATATTTGCTAAATACACCTTCAGTCTCGATACTTTTTACTTTATAGATAAATTCTGAAGAAAGTTTGTTTCATTCATTGCTCGTTTATGTCTTGGTAAATACACCTTCAGTTCTCGATACTTTTTACAACACACCTAAATTAAAGGACGTTGTTTTCATTCCTTGTATATCAGCAAATGAGCATTTTTTTTTGTTTTTTCTTTCTATCTTTCTATCTTTCTATCTTTCTTTCTACCGCACCTTTGTAATTAACTCCAATGCTTCAATTAATTCCTGCCCATTGTTGTAGCCATTGATTATTCATTCTCTTTCCGTATCAATTAACATTATTAGAGGTACCAGCCGTTTAGGTAATAAATGTTGACGTCCGTTTTGGACGAAAACAACAAGGCGATCGGGGAGGTTGGTGATTCCTCAGTGACAAGTGTAACAACAGAAACAGGAATGCTCATTTCCGAACAGCTGCCAACATCATTATCATCATCAGCAGAAGCATAATTTTCTACGATGGAGAGTCAAAAGTTATCCGCACTTTCACCATAAGTAAAAGTAAAAGTCGTCGGGTTGGTCGAGAGAGTGTATCCCCTTTTCGCTGGTGTTAGACCGAAGGATGTTTCTGCATCTGAGGTGGATCGCCACACATGCCATCAGCTCCTTATTTTACTGCACAGATCCCTGTGCTACTCATACGCTGAGTTGGCGAGAGCAGGTATCGAACTTGGAACCTGTGGTTCCTAGTCGAACCCTCTACCGACTGAACATATCTTTATCATTGTCATACTGTGTTCTGCACATGCGTGCTTATAGTTGGCACCGTTGTGACCAGCTGATAGCAGTCTGGGTCTGACATTTTGCTTGCTGTCTTTATAGTGCAAACATGTTCACTCCACTAGCAAGGAAGTGAACCCATTTCTCTGGTCGGAAGCAGTTTCAAGGGCTGAAATTCATCGGAGGCTTTTAGCACAATACGGGATCGGAGCAATACCGCGTAGAAGTATGTATGAATGGATATAAATGTTTAAAAGTGTCCGGAAAGGCGTGATGCACGAAGAGGGAGCGGGACCCCCACCAATCTCCGCCACTAATTAGAAGATTCAGCAAGCTCAATTGATGGTAATGGTAAACTGGCATGTCATCATCGATGAGGCAGTTCGTTCTCTGCAGATTAGTTATGATTCTGCCTATCAAATCATCCACGATGAGCTCGGCTTACATAAAATCCGAGTGCGGATAATTTTTGTATCTTCCTCGTATATATATACAAGGTGTGCCATAAAAGTATCGAGATTGAAGCAGTATTTAAAATGAAGAATGAATGGAACATTCATTTTTTTCATAATACAAAGTGTGTCAAAAAGTACAAAAACTCTCGATACTTTTTGACGCACCTTGTATATATATGAAATAGCATTTAAACAGGCACCAATATACTAAACATCATTAATAACTAACTAACTAACTAAATAAATAAATAACAAACTACATATATATATAATATATATATATATATATATATATATACATATGGGAAGAAAAATGGATATAAAATCCGATAGTGTAATAAAGTATAAAGTTTTGAAAAAGCAACAAATATATATATACATAGGGTAAACTATAGACACGTGTTTCGAGGTATCACCACTCATCAAATATAGTTATACGATTTTTAGCAGCTGCCTCTGGCTGGTTCGAGACCCGAACGAACTTACGCTCGCCAAGCCTCTTACCCACACTCCACAGTCAGTCGGCCAAGTATAGCAGGCTATTTAATCGCTATATTTCTAAGGGGAAATGACCTTCACCTAGAGTTCTCAAACTTTGTAAACAAAGTGAGATTTGGCTGAGCCGAATACGGCGAATCTGCAATTATATACCTCCTAAATAGAGTGCTCTACCGAAATTGGGAGCGTATAATAGGGTAAACTATAGACACGTGTTTCGAGGTATCACCTCTCATCAGTATAGTTATACGATTTTTAGCAGCTGCCTCTGGCTGGGTTTCGAGACCGAACGAAACTTACGCTCGCCAAGCCTATATATATATATATACATACATACATATATATATATATATCGGACTACCATACGGTAGTCTGAGTTCGAACCCTACCAAGGATAGTTGTGTCTAGCCACACGAGGAGGCATTATATGCCGAAACACGTGTCTGTGGATGACTTTAATTATTATTAATTATTAATATATATGCTCCCATAAATTTGGTAATGAGCTCTCTATTTGGTAATTTAAATTAACTCTCACTACTAAGCAAATAAGCAATGATCATTTCTCCGGAAATTTGATCTCTAAGTGACCGAATGATACATACACTTTCTTATGTATTTAATACTTTAAAAAACACCAGTCCGCATCAGCTGTCAGTGGGAGGGATAAGATATCGACTACATACGGTCAGTCTGAGTTCGAACCTACCCAAGGATAGTTGTCTAGCACACTGAGGAGGCATGATATGCCGAAACACGTGTCTGTGGATGACTTATTAATTATTATTAATTATTAATATATATATATTATATATAATATAGTTGATTTTGTTTATTTATTCATTACTTATTAATAAATGATATAGTTTGACATTTATTTATTTATTTAATTAGTTAGTTAATAAATAATATATTTGATATTATTTACTTAATAAATATCTAACTAACTATATATATATATACATATATATATATATATATATATATATGTGTGTGTGTGTGTGTGTGTGTGTGTGTAGTCTGATATTTTATTTAGTTAGTTAGTTATTAATGAATTTTAGTATATTGTACCTGCTTTAAATGCACACAGTACTAACTATTCTCCCTGAAGCTTTTATAAATAGTAGGGCAGACGGGTCTTTAACCTTGGTGAGGCAATATGTCTAGGAGAAGGAAAACTCTGAATTTAAACCTGTTAAATTCCACTTAAGTAATCCATATTGTTTGCATCCAACTCGTGCGGAGGGGTTGGTAAATATACACATTTGAAATTGGGAGAACTCTCCGTGGCCTTGTGGCTAACATGCTGGACTGGGATATCGTAGACATTGAAACTTCAAAGTAGACTGACCAGCCAAACCTACATTGATCAACTCTGTGCAGATAGTGGATACCATAAGATGGGGCTGTCAGACGCGATGATGGGATAGGGACGAGTGTGAAGGGACACATCGAAATCAGTGTTGTGACTTGATGATGATCATGATGATCATGATTAACATCCCATAACTAAATCCGTCTTCATGCTTATCTTTACATTTTAAGCTCACATCATAATATCCTTAATTTGACCGGAACTAGAACAAAAGTAACTACAAATAGATGAGGTTGCACATGGAAAGACTTGGACATGGTTAAGAAAGGGAAACCTCAAGAGAAACAGAATCACTTATAATTGCTGCACAAATAATGCCATAAGGACAAACTACATCAAAGCGAAAAATTGATAAGACCCAACAAATAGTAAATGTAGACTTTGCGGTAATAGAGATGAGACTTTAATATACTCTGCGAATGTAGCAAACTACACAACGAGATACAAAACTAGACACGACTGGGTTGGGAAGGTGATCCACTGGGAATTAAGCAAGATTAAATTTGACAACACAACAAAATGTATATGCATAAACAGAATCTGTTCTTGAGAACGAAACGCACAAAATTCTCTGGGACTTTGAAATTAAAACGGATCACCTTATCCAGCAAGAAGGCCTGACCTAGTGTTGTATAACAAAAAAGAAGAACTTGTCAACTGGTTTGATTTTGCAGTGCCAGCAGATCACAGGGTGAAGTTAAAAGAAAATGAAAAAATTGACAAATATCTGGACCTTGCCAGAGAACTGAAAAGTTATGGAATATGAAAGTGAAAGTTATACCAATTGTAGTTGGTGCACTTGGAACAGTCCAAAAGGATTAGAAAGGGATTGAAACCATTCAGAACACTGCACTGCTGCAATCTGCCAGAATACTCAGAAGAGTCCTGGAGACCTGAGGAGACTTGCTGTCACTCAGACTCCAGTGAAAGACCATCAGCTAACACTGATGTGAAAAACTCAAAAGGAGTAATAATAATAATAAAATAATAATAATAATAATAATAATAATAATAATAATAATAAAGAAGAAGAAGAAGAAGAAGAAGAAGAAATTCAATTTCACTTTATGCTATAAAATGGTATATACACAAACCGGAATCTGTCCTGGAAAATGAGATGCATAAAATTATCTGAGATTTCTCTTGAAATACAGACGGATCACTTAATCCCAGCTAGGAGACTAGACCTAGTATTAATTAGCAAGAAAGAAGAAACTTGCCATTTCGTGTATTTTGCCGTCGCGGCGGATCACAGAGTGAAAATGAAAGAAACTAAAAGAGAGACAAACACTTAGAACTGAAAGAACTGTGAAAATGAGATAAAAGGTCGTACCAATTAGGGTCCCTGGAAAGGTCCCCAAGTGTTTGGAAAAGAGTCTGGGGGAATTTGGAAATTAGAGGAAGATTGAGACCATCCAAATAACAGCATTGGCAAGATACTTAGAAGAGTCTTGGAGAACAGAGGAGACTTGCTGTCACTCAGCCTCCAGTGACTCACCGGCTAAAGCGGGTGGGGAAAAACTCTCATGGCGCATAATAATAATAATAATAATGATAATAATAATAATAATAATAATAATAATCTGCCAGAATACTCAGAAGAGTTCTGGAGACCTGGGGAGACTTGCTGTCACTCAGATTCCAGTGAAAGACCATCAGCTAATGCTGATGTGAAAACTCAAAAGGAGTAAATGATAATAACATAAATAATGATAATAGCAATGATGCCACTCAACCATATACTCAGGAATGTACAGCGGGATACAAATTTAGTAAATCACAGGAAAAAAAATAATCATCTAATGTACATGGACGACATGAAGGTTTTTGCAAAGAAGGAACAAGTATTAGAAACACTTATACAAACTATAAGAATATACAGCCAATATATAGGGATGGAGTTCGGCATCGACAAGTGCGCCATGTTAGTGATGAAAAAAAGAAAACTGAAACGATGAATGAAATAGAACTATCGAATCGAGAAGAAATTAGAACACTAGAGAAAAAGAGAACTATAAATACCTGGGAATATTAGAAGCAGACGCCATCAAACAAATAGAAATGAAAGAAAAAATTAAAAAAAGGAATACTTCAGAAGAACAGAGAAGCTCTTAGACACCAAGCTAAACAGCAGAAACCTTTTCAAGGGAATAAACACATGGGCTGTCCCTCTCGTAATATACTCGGAACCATTCCTAAAATGGACAAGAGAGGAGCTCCGACGGATGGGCAAAAAGGACAAGGAAACTGATGACCATGCACAAGGCATTCCACCGATAGATGACACGGACAGACTCTATGTGTCAAGGAAAGAGGGCGAAAGGGTCTGGCCAACATTGAAAACTGTGTAGATACGGCAATCCGAGCACTTGACGAACAACTTTACAACAGTAAGGAAAGATTAATTGTAGCAGCCAAGAAAAGCAATTGCAACACAGTAACAAACAGAAATACATAAAAAAAACAGAAATGGGAAGAAAAACAACTACATGGGTACTTTAGCGCCAAACTCAGGAGATATCACATGAGAAGACATGGACATGGCTAAGAAAAGGAAACCCCAAAGGAGTAACCGAATCCCTTATAATCGCAGCACAAGACAATGCCATTAGAACAAATTATATAAAGACAAAAATAGATAAGACGCAGCAGAAACAGCAAGTGCAGAATGTGTGGAAATAAAGACGAAACCGTCAATGATATAAGTGAATGCAGCAAACTAGCACAAAGAGAATACAAGACTAGGCACAACTCTATGAGAACGGTGATCCACTGGGAACTGTGCAAGAAATTCAATTTTCAATATACAACCAAATGGTATATGCACAAACCTAAACCTGTCCTAGAGAACGAGACGCACAAACTTCTCTGGGACTTTGAGGTACAGACGGATCACCTAATCCCGGCCAGGAGACCCGGCCTAGTATTGATTGACAAGAAAAAGAGAACTTGTCATCTCCTAGATTTTGCTGGCCCAGCCAACCACCGAGTGAAAATGAAAGAATGCGAAAAGATAGACTAATACTCAAAAGAGTCCTGGAGACCTGAGGAGACTTGCTGTCACCCAGCTCCAGTGAACCACCAGCTACGGCAGATGTGAAAACTAATATAATAATAATAATAATAATAATAATAATAATAATAAATCGGTGTGGCCTAAAGTCGATATCAGCCAGACAGCGAGAGAGTCTATCACCTTTTTCAATAGCGCTAGACCAAGGAGATTGTTTTTGCGTCTGAGGTGAAGAAGTACACCTACCATCAGCTCTTTACTTTACGGGACAGATCCCTATTCTATTCATACGCTGGGTCGGCGAGGGTCGGTATCGAACCAGGAAACTTGCGGTTCCTAAGCGGACGCTCTACCGACTGAGCTAAACCAGCCCTTGGTTCCAACACCGGGAATCGGACCGAGCCGCAATAATAATAATAATAATAATAATAATATAATAAACAAAAAAGAAAGAACTTGTCAACTGGTGATTTTACAGTGCCAGCAGATCACAGGGTGATAAAGGAAAATGAAAAAATGGACAAGGACCTTGCTGAAAAAGTTATGGAATATGAAAGTGAAGTGATACCAATTGTAGTCACTTGGAACAGTCCCAAAAGGATTAGAAAAAGGTTTGGAAAGTTTGGATATCGATTGAAACATTCTGACACTGCACTGCTGCAATCTGACAGAATACTCAGAAGAGTCCTGGAGACTGAGGAGATTGCACTCAGACTAAAAGACATCAGCTAATGCTGATGTGAAAACAAAATAATAATAATAATAATAATAATAATAATATCAGAGAAAATCTGTTCTATTACAATTAACCAGAGTAGAAATCGATAACAGGACACAGCCTAGCAAATAATAAAGTACAACTATCATAACAACCTGAAGAAATAAAAAGCGCGGGAAACAGAAAACGAAAAACAAAAATGGCGAAACAATATCGAAGATCGTTGAGAGTGAATGAAAGTGAAAGTAGCTGGATGTCGATTTGGGCGGGAAATGATCGTTCCTCGACCGCGGTTTAATTGAAAGAGAAAGAAATAAGGAAAATACAAAACTGCTGTGAACTCTCATGTCAGCTATTGTCGTCTGCTAGACAATGACGTGCGGTCAGTCAATATATTAAAAAAAAAGAGCGAAAAAGTAAATACAATGCGAGAAAACGGGGAGAAAAAATGAACGAGTCAAACAAAGAAAAATGGACAATGTACGAGCAACAAAAAGTAAGATGGCGACCAAAACAAACGAGGACGACATGAAAGTGATGGCAACACGTTAAGGAAAGTTCTTGAAAGGTTGAACGTCAGTAAAGTACGAATTGGAAAGGACAAGTGAAAAAAGAGAATATCGAACCAACTGGTTATAAGGTAGGCCTGATAACAAAATTGGTGGAGAGGAAAATAAAAAACAAATTAATGAAAGTAAATATGTTTTTGATATAATAATAATAATAATAATAATAATAATAAGAAGAAGAAGAAGAAGAAGAAGAAGAAGAAGAAGAAGAACAACAACAACAACAACAACAAGAACAAGAACAAGAACAAGAACAAGAAGAAGAAGAAGATAGATAGATAGATAGATAGATAGATAGATATGAACATACTGTGATATATATCTATGTGAGTTTAGTACAGCTCAAATTAATGAAAGTAAATATGTTTTTGATATAATAATAATAAGAAGAAGAAGAACAAGAACAAGAAGAACAAGAACAAGAACAAGATAGATAGATAGATAGATAAATAGATAGATAGATAGATAGATAGATAGATAGATATGAACATACTGGGATATATAGGTTATCCGTATTTATCTATGTGAGTTTATTACAGCACATAATTAAACTAATTTGAGCTACCTATGCTGATAGAAACAGGTGGATATATATATTCGAAGTGATAAAAAGATAAATAAAGAGAGAGGGATATAAACTAAGAATGATAGATAGATAGATAGATAGATAGATAGATAGATAGATAGATTGGAATAACATGCTTTCAATACAGCACATGTATAATCTAACTGAGCAAGCTGCTAGATATAATACATATGGAGAGATAAAGAGAGGGATGAACTGAGATTGATAGATATGAACAGAATGAGATAGATAGATAGATAGAAGAGAGAGAGAGAGAGGTAGATAGAGAGAGAGGAGAGATAGATGGACGAGGAGCGTTTAGTACAGTACTTGTTTACATTGGAGATATGTAAATTGAGTGAGCGAACTAGATAGATATGAACATACATATACTCATTTTCTAAGTCAAGTTTAATAGGGTATATTGTTAAATAGGAGAGAGAGAAAAAGGGAAAGAAAGAGAAAGAGAGAGAGATAAAGAGACAGGAGGATGAATTGGGATTGATAGATAGATAGATAGATATGAACCGAATGAGATAGATAGTTAGATAGAAACTGACTGGGATGGACTGATATATATATATATATATATATATATATAGAGAGAGAGAGAGAGAGAGAGAGAGAGAGAGAGAGAGGGAGAACAAGATAACGGATAGATAGATAGATAGATAGATAGATAGGAATAACCTGATTGAGATCGACACACACGCGCATACATACATACATACATATATATATATATATATATATATATATATATATTTAATTGTTGATAAACGTTAGCGTCTTAACTTAAACTACGTATATATATATATATATATATATATGGATAGATACATACATACATACATAGAAAAAGACTGGGATAGATAGACTGGGGAGAGAGAGAGAGAGGAACAACATCAGACACACGCACACGCACATAAATATATATATATATATATAGAGAGAGAGAGAGAGAGAGAGAGAGGGGGGGGGACAGAGACAGATATAGAGGGATAGAGACAGAGAGGGGGAGAGAGAGGGGAACAGACTGAGCAAAATGGTTGCGGGCACATTTCGCCACTGCCTTTTTACTTCCGTCCATCATTATTTCAAGTTGACTTCAATCATTCAGTTCCCAATGAAGTGGATTAAATGACATGTGCCCGTCGCACGGATCAGAAATTATCATCATGGAATTCATTAGATCCATTTCGAATTCGTCCACAATATTTTCCTCTGCTTTCTTTCTTCATCTCTATTTTATTTATTTATTTATTTAACGATGCTCTCTTTTTTTTACCGGGTATTTTCTTTTCTTTTCATTATCTTATCCCGTGATTGGTTATTGCTGTTTTTCGACCTTCCACTCACAGGATACCCCTTCTTCCTTTTTTTTTCTTCTTTTCATCTAAAGATTATTATTTACACTCGTTTTCATTGGACATTGCGACGACATAATGAAAAAATGAAAAATAAAATTTAAAAAATAACATCAATTTGTGATTATAATTATTATATAAATGTTCTATTTACGAGGAGCGAAAGTGCTGCCCCCTATTTATTTTCTGCGGAAATTACTGCAGATTCACAACAACAAAACTGAATATACTAGGTTTTAACCTAAAGAGAAAACAGGCGCTCGGTGTGTAACGGTTATCGTCGTGTGAAATAGACACTGCGAACCCGAGTGGAGTCCCCGTGGCCTAGTGGATAACGTACTGGACTACATTGTCGTAGTCGAGGTGGCCTAAAGTCGGTATCAGCCAATCAACGAGGGAGTCTATCCCCTTTTCACTAGCGCTAGACCAAGGAGATTGTTTTTGCATCTGGGTGGAGCGCCACACCTACCATCAGCTCCTTGCTTTACCGCACAGATCCCTGTGCTACTCATACGCTGAGTTGGCGAGGGCCAGCATCGAACTAGAAACCTAGTGGTATCTAGCCGAATGCTCTACCCTAGTTGCCAGCTGTTTTCAAAGGAACGGAATTTTGCTTTTACCGTTTGTTAGTAAACAAAATAATATACCCGACGACAATGGTTTTATAACGTTATATAACAATAGACCGATAGTTATTTAGATTTAGATAGATAATGAGAGTGTTGTGATGTTAGTTCAACAGTAAAAAAAGAAGTCAAGTCGAGGTAGGGTAAAAAGAGACAAGTGTATTTACAATAAGGTACAAGAACGGCTAGCTTGCCGCTAAACAGTAACAGTACGGTAACAGTACGGTAACAGTACAACCTTTTCACTCGGTGTCTCACTATTTATAGTGAGAACCGGTGTATATTCTCCACTGTAGAAACGGCCGGTACAACAGATAGATAGATAGATAGATAATGAACCGACATAAAAGATAAAGATAAATAGATAGATTTTTTTTAAACAACAATAATAATATTAGTTTACAATTAAAAAGTATTTATTTTTAAAAAGATTTCGCTATTAAATTTCAATTTGATTATGTGTAATGAGATCAAATTAAGAATTAGGAATTAATATTTTTTCATAATTTTTTACAAACTTATGTGTTGAAAAATATTCGTCAACTTCTGATTAATTAGCAAAACTTCTGATTTATTAAAGTAATATATGGGTACCAGAGATCTCAATTAGATTCCAATTCTAGTTAAGTAAAAACTATTTTAACATAAAAATCTGTCTTTCGTTTAAAGTTTTATAATTAAAAAATAACAATATTAGTTTATCATTAGTGCAAAATTAATTTTTTCACATATGCTAACAATTAAAAAGTATTTATTTAAAAAAAAATTCGCTATTAAATTTCAATTTGATTATGTGTAATGAGATCAAATTAAGAATTAGGAATTAATATTTTTCATGATTTTTTTACAAACTTATGTGTTAAAATATTCGTCAACTTCTGATTAAATTTATTAAAGTAATACATGGGTACCAGAGATCTCAATTGGATTCCAATTCTGGTTAAGTAAAAACTATTTTAACATAAAAATCTGTCTTTCGTTTAAAGTTTTATAATTAAAAAATAACAATATTAGTTTATCATTAGTGCAAAATTAATTTTTTCACATATGCTAACAATAACATGAAATAACTAAACGTTTTTTTATTAAAATCAAAAACTATTTTAGTATAAAAACGTGTCTTTGGTTTGTATGAAATTCTAATATTAAAAAATCGTCTGTTGATTTTGTTTACTAACAACTGGCGAAAAGAAAAATTCTGTTCCAATGAAAACAGCTCGCAACTGGGGTGCCAATTGGTGACGATTCAAATAATCATTATTAAACTTAATTAGTATCTTATTTATTAAGAATGTTTCTATTAAGGTCTAGCCGAGTTAAATTTACCTCAAAACAGCCCATATTATTAATGCATTTAAAATCTTTCCGATGCGTGTTATATATCCTTAAGAAATAAATGTTTACATAGTATATGGTATGAATAATTTGCATACCGGTTTTAATAAAACTGTGTTTAATAAACACTTGGTGTTATTGATTTCTAATATTATTGTTTTATTATCAAACGTATTAAAAGCAATCTTATGTATACTTTTATATTGAAATCTGTTGTACCGGCCGTTCCTACAGTGGAGAATATACACCGGTTCTCACTATAAATAGTGAGACACCGAGTGAAAAGGTTGTACTGTTACCGTTTAACGGCAAGCTAGCCGTTCCTGTACCATTATAGTAAATACACTTGTCTTATTTTACCCTACCTCGACTTGACTTCTTTTTTACTGTTGGATTAACATCTCAACAAAATCAATTAAAATAAAGTCAGAATAAGTGTAATATTTTTGTGTTCGTATCTAATTTCATTACCCTTTCTAAAACAATAATTAACTATACTAGCAAAAAAGTGCGCCCACTGGGCACAGGTATTTAAGTTTCAATATATTTGATTATATTGAAACATAACTACGCGTGCCAAGTGGTTGCATTTTTTTTTGGGGGGGGGGCTAGTATAGTTATTTTTCTGGTCGATCTTCACTGGTGTGTCCATGTGTGGTTGTCTACAGGAGAACGTCACTCATGTGGGCCCATGATCTATTAACAGAGTGTCCGAAATCAGAGTTTTCCTCCTCCTGGACTTGTTGCCCAACCAAGGCTAGATACCCCATATACTCTACTTTATAATCTCGGGGACTGGGAAATCCTACTTGGATTGAGATTGGAGGGGGGCGAACTGAGGAATTAGCAGCTGCATTAAACTAATGCCCCCGCCCACACAAAAAATTACTTCTATATAATAATTATTTGTTTGCACAGTTATATGCTTTCAAGTAACTAGTATTAATCGTTAGTAAATAATTACAGTTTCAAATAAATATTCTTAGTACGCATAATTTGAATAGTTTTATGGTTTCAAATGTGGCCAGAAGCTTTAGATTCTATTAAATGGAGCTGAACACATCGTACCTTGGCCTTCATTCAAACGATCTTACCACGGAACGATTCGTGAGAATTAAGATTTCATTTTTTGTTCTTGTCTGATATCAGACAGTGACGTAAAAATGTCAGCTTGAAATGTAAAATCATTCACCGTAAATGGAAAAAAAAAGAATGAATGACTAAATAGAATCTAGGACGCAGCATTTTTTTTTTTTTTTGTTCTATCTACATTAATTCTTTCGCCGTTTTCTTTTGATCATTTTGTGTCACTTTTACTGTACATTATTTTTTCCATACTTCTTTATTATTAGTCTGTCTGTCTGTCTGTCTGTCTGTCTACATGTGTGTGTGTGTGTGTGTGTGTATGTGTGTGTCTCGCACTTGCTATCGTTCTCTCTGTGTTTCTCTTTTAGTATCGCTCACTGTCATATATATATATATATAGTTTATCGCCTGTGCGGTTCTCAAAACGAGTGTACTTGGTTTGAGAATCGCAGAGGCGATAAACTGTCAGAAACCAAGCGTCGTCGACTACCACGCTACCATTATATATAAATATATATCATTCATATCTGTCTGTCTGTCTGTATGTCTGTCTGTCTCTGTCTCTGTCTCTGTCTCTGTCTCTGTCTCTCTCTCTCTCTCTCTCTCTCTCTCTCTCTCTCTCTCTCTCTCTCTCTCTCTCTCTCTCTCTCTCTCCGTCTGTTTGTCTCTCTACCTCAACTATATCTATCTTCATCTCTCCCCCCTCTCTTTCTCTCTCTAGATATCTGTAAAATTTTGCATTTTATAGAATCGGTTCAAAGCAAAAATTATTTCGACCTCGCAAAAATATTTTTGATGCGAAATTCACCTTATTTATTGAATAACCCTCGTAGTATGTGTTTTGAGAACAAATGAGAATTCTTTAAATCATTGTCAATAAAAAATATCGTATTTCTATTAACACTTTAGTAATGATTAAGCTACAACTTCATATTAAAAAAATATCTTATTTCTATTAACACTTTTGTAATGATTAAGCTACAACTTCATATTAAAAAATATCTTATTTCTATTAACACTTTAGTAATGATTAAGCTACCACTTCATATTAAAAAATATCTTATTTCTATTAACTCTTTAGTAATGATTAAGCTACAACTTCATATTAAAAAATATCTTATTTCTATTAACACTTTAGTAATGATTAAGCTACCACTTCATATTAAAAAATATCTTATTTCTATTAACTCTTTAGTAATGATTAAGCTACAACTTCATATTAAAAAAATATCTTATTTCTATTAACACTTTTGTAATGATTAAGCTACCACTTCATATTAAAAAATATCTTATTTCTATTAACTCTTTAGTAATGATTAAGCTACAACTTCATATTAAAAAATATCTTATTTCTATTAACACTTTAGTAATGATTAAGCTACCACTTCATATTAAAAATATCTTATTTCTATTAACTCTTTAGTAATGATTAAGCTACAACTTCATATTAAAAAAATATCTTATTTCTATTAACACTTTTGTAATGATTAAGCTACCACTTCATATTAAAAAATATCTTATTTCTATTAACTCTTTAGTAATGATTAAGCTACAACTTCATATTAAAAAATATCTTATTTCTATTAACACTTTAGTAATGATTAAGCTACCACTTCATATTAAAAAATATCTTATTTCTATTAACTCTTTAGTAATGATTAAGCTACAACTTCATATTAAAAAAATATCTTATTTCTATTAACACTTTTGTAATGATTAAGCTACCACTTCATATTAAAAAATATCTTATTTCTATTAACTCTTTAGTAATGATTAAGCTACAACTTCATATTAAAAAATATCTTATTTCTATTAACACTTTAGTAATGATTAAGCTACCACTTCATATTAAAAAATATCTTATTTCTATTAACTCTTTAGTAATGATTAAGCTACAACTTCATATTAAAAAATATCTTATTTCTATTAACACTTTAGTAATGATTAAGCTACAACTTCATATTAAAAAATATCTTATTTCTATTAACACTTTAGTAATGATTAAGCTACAACTTCATATTTTTCTATATCAAGATTACGTTTAAGGGTTATTTTTTAACTCCTTTTATCAGGCTGCCATAACGGGTGGGACTGTAGAATACACCTCTGCAGAGGGCTGAAATACCCCCAATGAGACCACCCCTTGACTGTGGGTCGGATAGCCCCCCCCCCCGGATCAATCGGCAGGTCACATCAAGCCCTAGCACCTATATGATTGTCTCAACCCTATTGACCATATGGCTAACCCCCTTTTTATCATATATCTACTAGAAGGTGGTGGCTGAGGGTCTTAGTATCCTGGTATGACGTTATACTGCATCTAATGGTGAAGTTCCAATTTTGGAGCTCTGGGGAGTGTGGAGTACCCTTCATCACCATTACTCCCAGGTCCACTCTGACCCGAAGTGGTAGTAACTGTTGGGGTTCACTCTATAGGTTATATAGAAAAAATGAGTTTATAAAGAATGTGTTTAAAAGTGAGTTAAAAAACGAATACCCAACAAGAAAGAATAAAGCAAAACGTCTACGACATCAAATAACCCAACAAGGGTTGACATGTCATAAAATCCAACCAATCAACCGACCAACCTTTTAGCTGGAAGGGCTGCAAATATGGGGCCATTTTTTTTCAATTTCATTACAATTTAAATAAAAGGCGTGTGTTGTGTATTTAATCAATCTCTCTGGGCGAGTTTTCCTTCTCCTAGACCGGTTGCCATACAAGGCTAAAGAGCCCAGTCTGCACTACTATTTTACCCATAGCTGGAGAATAGAGAATAGTTGAATTCATACATTTTCCAAGGGTAGGTATTTACCCAACCCGTTCTCTATCCTGTTGGACCTGACCCAAGGTTGCAGGTATGGGGCATCCTGCGAGGATCTCTTTTATTTAGTAATGGATTTGCGAGACTAGCTTACAAACCATTACACCACCATGAAACGCCCAACCTTTCCCAAGGGTATTATCACTATATCAAATGTAAACAGTGTCGTTTCGAATCTTAACTCGGATCACCGTGACCATTTCCTACAACGATAACCATTACACAACGCACGCCACCATACGTTAGCTTAAAAAGAGAAGTAAGGGGATTCAACGAATTCAAAAATGAATAATAGTATTTATTTGCATAGATTTGGTGTAAAAAAATACCTAAAATTAAAAGTAGAAATTCGTTAGTTGATTAGTATCCAACTGTGTTGCGAACTGAGTATGCTGTTGATTAAAAAAAACAGCAACTAAGCACTACTGACTGGTGCCCAAAACAGCTGATATTTATGGAACTCAGAAATACCCCATTCATGTATTTGGGTGATTCCATTCATTGAGTCCTGATTGGCTGTTTGGTTTCTATTATGTTATGATGCTTCATGAATACTCTGGCATTCTGCAGTAGGCTTGCAGCAAGGTAAGATCCGTATTAAGTTACGACCTCCTTGTTACCTTGTTTTACCAATTCGACGGTAATTGGAATTCTTCTACCAGTATTATGTTTATTCTACAGTAAGTCCGCGTTGCGTTGTGGCTAACGTGCTAGATTGCGATATCGTAGTGAGTTCGAACTCCAGTCGTGCTATTGCGATCATTTTCAGACCAATACGCTTGGGAAGGTATGAATACTATCATCCCTCCATATATGGGTTAAATAGTACTACTACGCTTTTTCTAAAAGGATGGATTTGGTATTAAATAACCCACAACGGTTGATATGCCGACAACATCGTTATTATCTCTCTTGACACTGGTCAGCTAATTACACACTTATATTTCGTACACTTGAATTGAATGCATAAGGTTTTCGAGATCCAATGACTTTACGAGACGAGCCTCGTTACGCTCACCTACATTACTCTGAAAGTACAGTCTAATTTCTTATCTACGGACCCTCCCATCAACAGTCCTCGGATGCAACGGACAAAATCTACAGGCAACAAAAAACACACTTCCAAATAGTCAGCGATGTATTTCATTAGTTCGCAAAGTGACTATGCGATCACTAGAGAAAAAAGACTCCATTTCCACAATATAATCAAAGTAAATAAACTTTAACAAGTTGTAGTGTATATTTTAATCTTATTATAATAGAGATTGTGGGTTTGTCTGTCTGTAACCGAAACTATATTACTATACAAGTCACAATTCTTTTAGTTATTTACATCATATTCTCCATGATTTTATTTTTATTTAAACCTCAATTATTAATAAAATTGTTTTACGTTGCTTAAACTGTTGACCATATCTACATACTAATAACATGCAATTGTATTTATATATACAACAAAATAGAGGTTTACAGTGTTAATGGGAAGGCTAATTTGCATATTGATCTTAAAAAATTGATTTTAATAAATATATGCTTAGTATTATTGATTTCTAATTGTTTGGTTTTATCTTATTGAATATAAGCAAAAATCTCTTCAATAAATCTTAAAAGAAATCCCTTAACAAGAAGAAATAATTAATATTATTCTTTACTTCCTATTTTAACTAAACAGTTTAATTAGGAAAATTTACCAATGAAAGACGGGGGTAACGGAAAATGATGGAAGAGTTAGTTTCAAAGTTGTTCTATTTTTCAATCATACCCCCTCTGTTCAAAATCTTTTTATCTACATTCTTATTCAGTTTCATTTGCCTTTCTAATTAATATGATATTTTATTATAAAATTTAACTAAAATACTTGCACCCGGAGGGTGCATATATTTGCTAGTATTCATAATGAATGTAATATTATTGTATTTTTGAATTGTATATATTAATATTATTCTCTTTGAAAGATAGATCGATTGATTGATTGATTGATTGATTGGATGATTGATATATATATATATATATACATATATATATCGGTAGAGTATCAAGGTTCCTGGTTCGATACCTTGCCAACTCAGCGCATGAGTAGCACAGGGATCTGTGCGGTAAAGTAAGGAGCTTATGGTAGGTGTGGCGTTCCGCCTCAGACGCTAAAAACACTAATCTAACGTTAATATCCATGGTCTATCGCTAGTGAAAAGGGGATAGAACCCCTCGCTGCCTGGCTGATACCAATGATAGTACCATACTTACCTTATATATATATATATATATATAGAGAGAGAGAGAGAGAGAGAGAGAGAGAGGAGAGGGAGAGGGAGAGAGAAAAGAGAAAGAGAGAGAGAGAGAGAGAGAGCATTCGATGCTATTCTGCGTAAGTGTGTCATGCAGTATTTTTGAGTACTGTATATATATTCTATATATTTTTAAAAATATATATTTATTTATGCCATATATACATATTTTTTACATAATCCTGTTGATAATGGAGATTCGCTTCCTGTTGTTATCTGTAACAAAAATTACGTCACTGCTTATGTCACTATAACCCGAAATCGTCATAACACAGAATAAATACACTCAAAATTTGAGCATGCAACATTAGACATTCCTCATTGTTTTTTTAAAACAAGTTTTAATAGATACATCCCCAGTATCATATATTTATATACAGTTTGTTTTATTTTAATAGATATTCAAAGTTAATAGAACTTAGTTTCGATTTCAAATTGTTTTTTTTTTTGTTTTGTTTTTTTTTTTTGGTTTTTATTATTCCTTTAATAAATTTGATGATTTCATGATTTATGGGTCAAACTCTCCGACATTTAAGTTTTGACTTCCACCTCCTCAAGCAATATTTTTCAAAAATGTATTTTTACATCGCCCGGAGGGTGTTTTTTATTTTGCTAGTTTACATAATGACCATAACTACTGATATTTACTATAATGGTTTTATAACTAAAAAAAAAAATCCTTTCCCATCTACGGACTTTAACGAACCCCCTCTTCCCATATTAGTCCGTTGATAAGAGGTTTGTCTATATTGGCTTTTTTTTTTCCTAGAATTTCCTGAGTAAATAATGTTTTTTTTTCATTGCATTCCAATAAAATGAACGTAATGATTATTTCATAGGGACGCGTTTTTGCACGGGCTTTCCGTAAAAAGATGAAAATACAATATTGCACACTGAGAAACGTGGAGGCTGGTAAACAAGTCTCCATACCAACACGCCATCCGTACGGCCATCCATCCCTACACTCGCTCTCAGAGTTGCAAACCCTCACCGCTACCCCCACCACCACCATGCGTCACTTTGAGATCGGAAACACCCACCCACTGCCCTTTCTTACAATCACGGCAAGACAAAAGAGAGAAAATAAAGAAGGATAAACATCTCCAACAGGAATCAAAAGAGGGAAATAAAATAAGATGAAATAAAAAAAAAATATATAAGCAACCAGTCGCAATATAAAATAAAGTGAAGAAAAGAAAAGAAAAAAAAGATTTAAAAAAAAAAAAAAAAAAAAAAAAAAAAAAAAGAAAAAGAAATAAATGAAAATAATAGTTTCAAAGACTAAAACGAAACAAATATGGCGCTGGTGTGAAAAAAAAAAGTGAGTCACGTGACTCGGAGAGGCAAGCATTGTCTTCAGATCATGCCGCGTCACATTCGGATCATGTCAACGTCGGTTGCAAACAGCCATTTCCATTCCCTTCTTTTTTCCACTACCAACCACTCCCCCTTTCAGACTCCACCCATTCGCCAAGCATCCTCTCTCTCACATAAAGACACCCTGGACAACAACAATGTCGACAACATTTTTGTGTTCTATCTTCATCACTTGCTTTTTAAACTCATCATCTTCAATTCAATTCTTCTTCTGACTTCTCTTCAAATGACTTCTTTCTTTCTTTCTTTCTTTTCCAGGGTGCATTTCTTTTTCTTTCTTTCTTTCTTTCTTTCTTTTCCAGGGTGCATTTCTTTCTTTCGTTCTTCTTTTCTTTCTTTCTTTCTTTCCATCAGTCTATTTCTTTCTTTTTTCTTTCTTTCTTTCTTTCTTTCTTTCTTTTTCTGCACCCTTTCTTTCTTTCTTTCCTTTTCTGCACCAATTTCTTTCTTTCTTTCTTTCTTTCCCTCTTCTTGTATTTCTTTCTTGTTTTCATTCATTCTTTCTTTCTTTATCTTTCACTAATTTCGTTCTCTTATCATTAACCCCTTTCATCTTCTTCTCTTCCTTCTGTTCATCATACTTAAGCCTTCCTCCTTCTTTTTCTTTCAAGTTTATTTTTACTTTTTTTCTGTCTATTTGGTTTCAATCTTCTCTCTCCTTATTACCTAACTCTCTCTCCTCCTCTCCCTCTCCATCTACTCCCCCCTTTATCTCTGTATTTCTATCTATCTATTTGCCGATATTTCTACCTTTTATCTTCTTTCCTTCTTTTATACTGAAGCCTTCCCCGCCTTTTTCTTTCAAGTTTCCTTCTACCATTTGCTTTCATTATTCTCCCTCCTCATTCTTTTTCTCTCCTTTCTTCTCTCGTTCTGTCTGTTTATATATATTTACCAAGCCGTACACACGAGAAGGATGTGACACACGGTCAACTTCTAAGTTCAACAGGTTTGAATTCGGAGATTTCCGTTTCCTAGACCAGTTGCCACACCAAAGTTAAAAAGCATAGTCTGCTTTACTATTTACACATAGCTGGAGGCAGAACAGTTGGGTGCATAGCTTTTTCAAGAATATTAGCCTTATGTGAAATGCAAACAGCATCGTCCAGGATTTGAACTCGGATCGTTGTGTCCATTTCCTACAACGATAACCATTACACAACGATATAAAAAGTAAGTAAAGTCGTCGGGGCGGCCTAATGTCAGTATCAGCCAGACAGCGAGGTAGTATATCCCCTTTTCACTAGCGCAAGACCAAGGAAGTTATTTTAGCATCTGAGGTGGAGTGCCCCACCTACCATCAGCTATGTACTTTACCGCACAGATCCCTGTGCTACTCATACGCTGAGTTGGCGAGGGCCGGTATCGAAACATATTTGGTTATATTTTTTTTCTTCTACCCTTTCTATGTCCTTTATCTTGTTTAACCGTTTCTTGTATCACTATGTATACTTCTTTCTTTCTTTCTTTCTTTCTTTCTTTCTTTCTTGTCTCCTTCCTTCATATATTTTCTGCTTTCTTTTTTTTGCCCTTAAGTTATTCATTCTTTCAGGATTTCTCTTTCACTCTGTCTTTTTTATATTTTCTTTAATCTTTATTATACATTGATTTTCAGATATTTTTCTTTCTTTATGTTTCTTTCTTCTTCTTTTTTGTTTTCTTTCTTTGTTTTCTGTCTTTTCTTTCTTTACCATGTTCAAGATTTGAACCCTAGTCCATATATGATTGTCCCGACTCTATTGCCCTTAGGGCAAACCTTCAAACCTTTTTTTCATATATTTTCTTGAAGCCGATGGCTGAGGGTCTTAGTGTCCAGCGTATGACGTTAAACTGCATCTAGTGGTGTGGTTTCAATTCTGGATTTCTGGAGAGTGTGTGGTACCCCTTTATTGTCATTACTCTCCGGTCCACTGATCCGGAGTAGTAGTACCTGTTAGGGTTCCATCTATGGATTGAATAGATAAAAATGAGTTTTAAAAATGTATTTTTTTAAATTAATACCCAACAAAAACATATTCGCATAAACTGACCTAAGGATTAAATGCTGTAAAATCCAACTAATTGTTTTTTTTTTCTTTTTCTTTCTTTTTTTCTTTTTTTTCGTTTCATTATAAATTTACACTTCTTGTTTCTTTCTTTTCTTTCCTTTCTTTTTCTTATTTCTTTCTTTCTTTTATTTGTACGAGGGTGAGTCAAAAAGTAATGCGATTTTGTTTAGGACAGGTATAATTCCCAACACAAAAACATGGGTTATTTCCTATAACTTCAACCTGAAAAAGGGGAACCACTCTGAATGAATTTTATCTGCTAATTAATCTACCCATTATTTCCCATTAAACTAACTCTAAACCCTAACCCTAACCCTAACCCCGTCTTCTTTTTTCCTAGTAGATCAATAAATAAATAAATAATTTATAAAATTCATTCAGAGTGTTTCCCCTTTTTTAGGTTGGAGCTATAGGAAATAACCGGAACATTTTTCATACATCAAAATGAAGCTGGTCCTCTGTGGATTACATCCCTACTTCTCCACATAGTCACTGTTTCTCTCAATAGTAATGTTCCGCCTTCAAATAAGAGCATGTATCTCTGCCCTGTGAAATTCTATTGACTGTTCTTTGAGCCACTTCTTCACAACTGATTTCCTTCCTCGCCCTATGAAAGAGGGTTTGAGAGGTAAGCATTATTCCAGTGACGAGGAAGTTAAATTTTCTCTCATCAATATCTCCTTTTTCTTTTTTTTTCTTTTTTTCTCAAACTCTCTTTCTTTCATCATCTTTCCATTTCTATCTTTCTGTCTCACTCTCATCTCTGTAAATCTTTCATCTTTATCACTTTATCTTCACATACGTATGTAAGTTCTAATCTCTAAGCTTATTTATACACATTAAACTTATAAATCTCGTCTCGAATGTTTAGATCAACGAACTGTATATATAATACATACACACACACACACACACACACACACATATAATATATATATTATATATATATATATATATTTGCATAAATATATAAATACTTAATATCAATTTTACTTACCTACATATCTTACTTTTATTTGTCGATTTATCAATTCGTGGACCTATCTCTTACTAAATACACACATAAACACACACACGCACACACACACACACACGCACACAAACATGCACACACACACACATCTATATATATATATATATATATATATATATATTATATATATAGAGAGAGAGAGAGAGAGATAGATAGATAGATAGATAGATACATACACACACTTATATGTGAGTATACATCAGAAATTATAAGATAGATAAATTCGGATGCTCAAACTGTAGATAGATAGATAGATAGATAGATAGATAGATAGATCAATTTTACGGGGTACGGATACATGCTTTCATTCGAAAGTGAAACATTGCTATTGAGAGAAACGGTGACTATGTGGAGAAGTAGGGCTATGATCCACAGAGGACCAGCTTCATTTTGTTGTATGATACATGTTCTTGTGTTGGTAATTATACCTGTCCTAAACAAAATGGAATTACTTTTTTTACTCATCCTCGTAGTTTTAAAAAATGTTTACAAATGTGCTAAACATGAGTTTGCCTTAGTCGAAAACACTATCCACGGAGTGGAGACACACTTTCTGGTAACGAAATTGTTCCGGGCGTAGCTGACAGTGAAGAAAAAATTGCTCACAATCTCCTGTGACATAAAAGTCACTTTTGATTTCCTATAAAAAGGTACACTATAAAATGGTATACCTAATAAATAAAAACAGATTTAACTAATTTGCAATAATAGATAATCCTTAGTCAAAATTCACCATATATATACAACTATTAATAATAGAGATTCTGTCTCTATTTGTCTGTAACCGAAACTACGTCACTGCTTACGTCACAGTAATTTCAGGAATTAAGCAAGTTGATCAATGAGTATTTAATTTATAGTCAGTATCATTACTACATAAAATATTAAATCTGTCAAATTTTCTCGAAAATTTTTTATACTTATTCCCCTTTAGATGAAATTATGTTTAAAATATTTTTTCTAAGATGTATTAGGGGAAATATTTTTTTTACTAGGTCGATACCTCCACACTTATTTCATTTTACAAACCCGAACAAAATATATTTCACTCGTACGATTTTTAAATTTTAAAAGTTAAGTGTCTAAATGATTAAATCAAACATTTTTAGAAACATTTTGGAGGTCCTTACTTTCGTAAAACAAAACAAATATCTCAGTGGAGTAGAGTGAATATGATGCTTTTTAAGTGAGTATTTCTTTTTTTTTTTTTTTAGATATTAAACGTTTTATTTTCCCTCATTCAGGTAATTTCTTTCAAAATTCATTTTTACACCGTGTGACGTTTTTTTTGCTACTATATATAAATATGAATATATAATATATATATATATATATATATATATATATATATGTGTGTGTGTGTGTGTGTGTGTGTGTGTGTGTGTGTGTGTGTGTGTGTGTGTGTGTAACCCAGTATTTTGTGTTGGAAAAAAGAAAACAAAGTGCTCGATTAGAAGTGTAAAAACTATATTTATGTTATAGTATACTCAACAATTAAAAAGCCGACTGTTGCAATTGATTTAAAAGCAGCGTATTAGACACTAATCCTCAGGATAAATGGTGTGTCATCCTGCAGATAAGTGGCTAATACGCTTCTTTGAAACTAATAGTAACAAACGCCTTTTAATTCTATAGTACACAAATAATAAATTTATATATACATATATATATATATATTATATATCTCTCTCTCTCTCTCTCTCTCTCTCTCTCTCTCTCTCTCTCTCTCTCTCTCTAACTATCTATCTATCCTTCCCAGTTCTTTATCTCTCTCTCTCTCTCTCTCTCTCTATATATATATATATATATATATATATATATATATATATATATAGAGAGAGAGAGAGAGAGAGAGAGAGAGAGAGAAAGGAACTGGGAAGGATAGATAGATAGTTAGAGAGAGAGAGAGACAGAGAGACAGAGATAAATAGGTAGATATAAAGGAACTGGGAAGGATAGATAGATAGATAGATAGATAGATAGATAGATAGATAGATAGATATGAGCAGACTGAAGTAGATAGATATAAACAGTATGAGATGGATAGATTGATAGACATGGATATATATTAACTGAAAGGAGTAGATATATATAAACAGTATTATATAGGTATATATAAAGATATTGAGTCCACACCTCTCATTATTTCTGTCATATCGTACCATATGCTTCTGATTTTAATTGTTCGTCCATATTTTGAGATCTTTTTAAAAGCTCAATTCATTCTTATTCTTATTGTACCATTTCATTTCCATTGTTTTCTTATATTTCCTTTTTTTGAATTCTTAATATGTTCTTTTTTTTTTTTCTTTTTTATTTTTAAACTGTTTTTCTTTCTTTTCTTTTCTTTCTTTCTTTCCATTTTTCGTTTATTTCAATTCTTTCATTCCTAAAGATTTCTCCTTCACTCATTCATTACACACGAATCGTATTTATATTCATGACAATTTTTTTTCCGCTTTCTTTTCTTCCGCTTCTACACGTGTCCAAGTTTCTGTTGGTTTAAATTTCTTTTGTCATATGTGAACAGGTTTGTTGTAGACAAATTTGTGTATATGTATATATCTACCAAACCCCTCCACACGAGCAGGATGCGACACAAGGTCAATTTCTTAAACGGAGTTTAACAGGCTTGAATTCAGAGTTTTCCTTCTCTCCTAGACTGGTTACCTAGCCATGGTTAAAGAGCCAAGTCTGCCCTACTATTTACCCATAGCTGGAGGGAGAGTAGGATTCATACCTTTCCCAAGGGTATTAGCCGTAAGTGAAATGCAATTAACACGTCCAGGATTTGAACTCGGGGCGACGAGTCCATTTCCCATGACTTTAACCATTACACCACGCGCTTCCTTGTGTATATGAGACTGTAGTTATTTACTAAGCATATCTTAATTGTGGCACAATGGCAGAGGTATGAGGCGCCCAGTGAGAATCAAACTCACTAACAATGGTCTGCTAATCCAACTGGCTGACCCTTACTCCACGTGATGTGCTCGTGTGCATGTGAGAGTGTATAAACTTGTATTTGTATATGTGTTTGTACTTGAATTAACGTGTATGTGTGTATACAAATAGATCTGAGTAAAGATATATATATATATATATATATATATTATATATATATATATATATATACACACATATTTAGATTTATATATATATATATATCTATTTATATATATATATATATATATATATATATATAGATCTATTTGTATACACATAATATACATATAATATTTATCAGATCTATTTGTATACACACATAATATATATATTATATATATATATATATATATATGTGTGTGTGTGTTTGTGTGTGTGCGCGTGTTTGCATATGTGTGTGTGTGTGTGTGTGTGTGTATGTGTGTAGATTTGATGCAAGATATAAAAGTACATGCATATGTGCAAGAGTATGAATCTCTGTTTCTTCTAGTCAACTTGTTCACTAACTGAGACTATCTATCTATCTATCTATCTAAGTTTGTTCATGTGCATGTATGTATCTATCTATCTATCTATCTATCTATCTATCTATCTAGTTTGTTCATGTGCATGTATGTAGTTTGTTCATGTGCATGTATGTATCTATCTATCTATCTATATATCTATCTACATATGTATTCTATCTATCTATCTATCTATCCATCGTGCATGTATGTGCATGTATGTAGCATTCTATCTATCTATCTATCGTTTGTTCATGTGATGTATGTAGCATTCTATCTATCTATCTATCTATCTATCTATTTGTTCATGTGCATGTATGTAGCATTCTATATGTTATCTATGGTGACCTCTATCTATCTATATATCTATCTATCTATTCATATTTGTCCAAATCAGTATGTTTATATTTTATCTACCGGTATTCATATCTCTCTATCTGTCTAAATCAGCCGAAACATATCTACCTATTTTTCAATCAATCTATCTGGCTATCTCTAGTTATAATGCATGTGTGTATGTAGGCATCTATACATCTATCTCTAAGTATCATAAGAAAAAAAGAAAGAAAGAAAGATAGAAAGTAAGAAAGAAAAGAAAGAAAGAAAGAAAGGAAAGAAAAAGGGAAGAAAGGTATCGAGATTTCTGTACATTTGACACACCTAGTATTCTGAAAAGAATTACGTTCCATTCATTGTTCATTTCTACCTTGGTAAATACAGCTTCTCGATACGTTTATGACACGCCTTGTATATATGTATATATATATAAGTAAATAAAGTCGTCGGGGTGGCCTAAAGTCTGTATCAGCCGATCAGCGAGGGGGTCTATCTCCTCTTCACTAACGCTAGACCGAGGAGATTGTTTTTGTCTCTGAGGTGGAGCGCCCCTCCTACCATCAGCTCTTACTTTACCGCACAGATCCCTGTGCTACTCATATGCTGAGTTGGCGAGGGCGGGTATCGAATTAGGAACCGTGGTTTCTAGCCGAACGCTCTACCGACTGAGCTAACCCGCTCCTATATACCACTCTTATTTCTTTTCTTTTTTCTCCTCTTTACACTTGTTTCCGGGTTAGCTCAGTCGGTACAGCGTTTGGCTAGAAACCACAAGTTTCCTAGTTCGATCCGGTCCTCGCCAACTCAGCGTATGAGTAGCACAGGGATCTGTGCGGTAAAGTAAGGAGCTAGTGGTAGGTGTGGCGCTCCACCTCAACCGCAAAAAAGAACCTCCTTGGTCTGGCGCTAGTGAAAAGGGGATAGACTCCCGCGTTGATTGGATGATACCGACATTAGGCCGCCCCGACGTCTTTATTTCTTCTTTTTATTCACTTCATCGCCTCTTCTACGTTTTTCTTTCTTTTCCTCTTTTCTCGTGTATCTCCGTTTCTTATTCCTCGTTCGTTTACTTTATTTTCTATTTTTATTTGGGTTTCTTTCTTAATATTTATTCATTCGTTTCCGTCTTTTTTTATTAAACTTTTTCAAAATTCTTTTTTTTTATGCTCTCATTCTTTCGTTTTCTTTTTTCTTTTTTTTTTTTTTTCAATATTTCTTTCCTGAATTTCATTCCTTTCCTTCTCTCACTTTTTCTTTCCCTAAACTTTCCATATTCTCGTAACACTTACTTTCATACTCTGCAAATTCTTTTTCGTCTCGTAGAAATTATAACATCATTATCAAAATTTTGCAATTTTAATATTGCTTCTTACGTTATTTTGTTCTTAAACGCATGCGTCCTCATAATTTTCCCTTTACAATACAAATTATTATTATTATTATTATTATTATTATTATTATTATTATTATTAATAATAATAATAATAATAATAATAATAATAATAATAATATAAGTATTGTAAATCAAATTATTTATTCTATGATTTTTGGTATTAATGGTAATAGGCATTTTTTTCTTATCTCTATTGTGAATTTTATTATTTTTCTTTAACAACAGTCGTCATGAAAAGTTTTTATTCTTATCTTTCTTTATATATTATCAACATTATTTCTAGCTTTTTTCAATGTATGTTTTGTTGTTGTTACTATATTGTTGTTATTGTTGTTGTTACTTCTTCTTCTTCTTCTTCTTCTTCTTCTTCTTCTTCTTGGCTTCTTCCGTCTTCTTAATTCTTTTTCTTCTGAGGTTTTCTTCTTCTTCAGGGTTTTTTTTTCTTCTGAACATTTTGTTGTTGTTGTTGTTGTTGTTGTCTTTTCATTTTTATTCTATTTACCTTCCTACCCTCCTTCATTTATTTCTTCTTTCCTCCCTTCCTTCCTTCTTTATTTCCTTCGTTCCTTCCTTCTTTATTTCCTTCTATCCTTCCTTTAATTTAGCCACGATCTTTCTTTTCATTTATTCTATTTACTTTCATCCCTTCCTTCTTTCCTCCCTTTCTTCTCTCCTTCCTTCCTTCATTCCTTTAGTCTTTCTTTCATTCCTTCCTTCTTTATTTCCTTCATTTCCTTCTTTTGGCCATGTTCTTTCTTTTTATTTTTTCTACTTACTTTCCTCCCTTCCTTCATTTCTTTCTTTTCACCACGTTCTTTTTTTCATTTGTTCTATTTACCTTCCTTCCTTCATTCCTTCTTTTCTTTTTTTATTTCCTTCCTCCCTTCTTTATTTCCTTCTTTCCATCCTTTCTTTTAGCCACGTTCTTTCTTTTCATTTTTTCTATTTACCTTTCTTCCTTCCTTTCTTCCTTCTTTATTTCATTCCTTTTTTTCCTTTGACCACGTTCTTTCTTTTCATTTTTTTTCTATTTACTTTTCATCCTCTTCTCTCCTTTCTTCTTTCCTTCCTTTCTTCCTTCTTTATTTCCTTCTTTTTTCTTTCTTTTGACCACATTCTTTCTTTTCCTTTTTTTCTGTTTACCTTTCATCTTCTTCCTTCCTTTCTTTTCTTCCTTTCTTTCTTTTCATTTTTTCTATTTACCTTTGTTTTTTCTTCTTCCTTCCATTTCTTTATTTCTTCTTCCTTCTTTTTTCCTCCTTTCTTCTTTATTTCTTTATTTTCTTTCTTTTAGCCACGTTCTTTCTTTTCATTTTTCTATTTATCTTTCTCTTCTTCCTTCCTTTCCTTCCTTCCTTCTTTATTTCTCCTTTCTTCTTTATTTCCTTTTTATTTCTTTTTTTAGCCACGTTCTTTCTTTTTCATTTTTTCTATTTATCTTTCTCTTTTTCCTTCCTTCCTTCCTTCCTTCTTTATTTCTTTCTTCTTTTTTTCTTTATTTCCTTCTTTTATTTCCTTCTTTATTTCTTTCTTTTAGCCACCTTTTTCTTTTTATTTTTCTATTTACCTTTCTCTTTTCCTTCCTTCCTTCTTATTTCCTTTTTCCTTCTTTATTTCCTTATTTCCTTCTTATTTCCTTCTTTTTCTTTCTTTTAGTACCTTCTTTTTTTTCATTTTTTCTATTTACCTTTCTCTTTTTTCCTTCTTCTTCTTCTTTATTTCGTTTTTATTTCCTTCTTTCCTTCTTTTTTCCTTCATTATTTCTTTCTTTTAGCCACGTTCTTTCATTTCATTTTTTTCTATTTACTTTCTTCCTTACCATTCCCTTCATATAATTCCTTCGCCTCATTTTCCTAACGTTTTTCAGTTGAGATTATTTTCTTAATATTTTTTCTTAATTTTTTCTTGTTACTGTCATTCATTCATTCATTCATTCATTTTCCCCTCCATTCTTTTTGTTTGTCCTTCCTTTCTCGCCCTACCTCCCCAGCCGCCTTTGTACCATTTCTTATTCTTATTCTTTTCTTTTTCCCGTCCAACTCACCCACCCCACCTGCCTGCATCATCCAGCGATAAACACGACCATAAATCAACAATGAAAGAAACAAGTTAATCGTTCATTGACTTAATAATGCAAGTAGCAGTTTAACCATTGAATGAACGGAAGAAAATGAATGAGAGTCGACGTGTTTTGACGCATCGCTGTCCTCGCTTCCGCCGGACTCACTTGCGACGCATGCGCCCACGCGTTTTCAAATGATCGTCTGCAATGGTTTGTCGTACGTGTGAAAACAAAATGACAATGTGTAGCGGGAAATAAGTGTCCACATGGATAGAAACGTGGACAGCAATTACTCCTTCCATATTAATAGATATTAAAAACTGTTTATGAATGTCTGCGCGGGGGCATAAATGAATTAATACGAACATATGTATCTATCAAGTCGCAATTAGATGTTTTACAAGCATAAGACGTGTAATGGATTGAATCCTTCTGCGTGCTGGGTTCACGGTTTCGATTTCTGTCGGAGGAAAATCGTAGGTATACACCGCTGATGAGACTTAATAAAGTTGAAACAGCTGTACGGTGTTCCACGTCGCGCACGTTATTTGCCGAGTTTACTTGTCATGATTATTTTCAATATATATATTTTTTTCTCGATTTGTTTAGCCATACATTTAATAGGTATTCCCGCCTAATTCATTATTAATTAATTAATTTTCAAATTAGGTCCGACTCCAATTAAACACTTATTCTTCAAAAATTATCGGCAAAAAGCCATTCTAAACAAACCTTGTTTACAACTTTATCATATCGTCGTGTAATAAAAGTCACTAGAAGAGGAATATTAACCTACTCTAAACAAATCATAAAATTAAGAGGTCGTTTAGTGTTGGGGTTTATAGGGGGACTCAGGCCTGTAAGTTGCAGTCGGGTTTTCGAAAGATCAACGCACAGGGCGGTCCTTCGCGATACTAAAGAGCCCTCGCATAGCTAGATTTTGCCACCGATTAGGAGCTTTTAAGCTAGTCATAAATAGTGTAGGATGGGCAATATTTATTACAATTAGAAAAAAAATACCTTCCGAGTGGTGAAAAATTATTTTTGAAAAATATTGCCTAAGTTGTGTGAGTTAAAATTCAATGTCAGAGGTTTTCATCATAAGTAAAATCATCAAATTTATTAAAGGGGTAAAAAAATTTTTTTAAATATAAACAATTTAAAATGAAACTAGTTCTGTCCCACTCAAATAAATGTTGCGTGCACATATTATTTAAGTAATTATTTTGAATATTTTACTCATAAACTTTATATAAAATCGTAAGTATTTATTTATTTGTAACTTCTTAATTAATTTCTTGTTACTAAAAAAAGGGCGAGGTAAGAAAAAAAACAAATTCTTAAATGCTTACTCAAATTTTAGTGTATAGTAACACAGATGTGTTCTTTATTCTGTGTATTAACGATTTTGACAATTAATTACTTCTTGATAGACTTGCGCAATCATTGTGTATATTGTGACGTAACTGTGACGTCGTTTTGGTAGAGACAGAAATACACCCAATCTACATTATTAATAGATTTAAAACTATTTCATTTTAATTTTATTTGATTCATATTTTGCCACTGTTTATTAAAAGATGAAGATAAAAACAATCATTTTAAAGTTTGTTTTTTTTTAGATGAAGTTTGTTTATTTCATAAGTAGCGAAAAGAAGAAAAATATTTTAAACTTAGTGTGTAAAGTACTCGAAGTGTTATTGCAAGTAAAGTAAGTAAGCAATAAAAGGTATTATTGGATTATTCGGACTATTGTCCTCACCTTTATTGTTAACTACACAACACTTCGACAGATTTGCCCCGCCCTGCCTTCTTCAAGCGTTTCTTGTCGAACTCTGGAACCTTCGAGGACTCAGTAACCTTTTCTTCGAACTCGGGCACCTTCTCGTCGAACTCTTGAACCTTCATCTCCTAATCGGGAGCCTTCATGAAACTTCGAACCGAACCCTTTATTCAATCACGGGGGTAGACTGTTCTCGTTCTTACCCAGACCGCGTACAAGTGTTAAGGTATTTTTAAGTATTCTATGTTGGTATTGCCTTGGCTATGATTGAACCTGTAACCTTGAGATGATAAGCCACATCCTATTTATTTATTTCTTTACATCCTCTTATAACTAAATACTTAAATAGAAAAAATAACAATGAAGACGAGAGTGATGGAAGAGTAAGTTTCAGTTGTTCTATTTTTTTATTATATCCTCTGTTTCAAATCTTTTTATTTGCATTCTTATTTAGCCTTTCTAATTATATTATATTTATTACATTAAACTTAAATACTTGCACCGGAGGGTGCATATATTTGCTAGTATATCTAATAAAATCTCGTTAAATTGTAAACTTAGCCAGCGTTAGATAGGTATAAACCAATGTTATCAACTTTTTTTACTTATTGATCCCTTTTAATCCTCTTTTCTCTGGTGGCCCCCAATAGCATTCGTTGTTTAAAAATCCCATTGTAATTTTATAGTTAAATACATTTTACTTGCCTGGGTACTAAAAATATTATATGGTCCCCGGGGGTCATCAATGGACCCCGGTTGAGAACCACTGGTATAACAAACACACACTTTTTATCAATATTGTTATCATNTTCCGATCTATAGCTCTGACTGATGAGGCATAATAAGGCCGTAAGATGTACATACAGAGATTGATTTTTCTCGATTTGGTAGCCATTACATTAATAGGTATTCCGCCTAAATTCCCATTATTACGTATTCACTATTAACTTTTCAAGCACTTTAGGTCCGACTCCCCGAATTTAATACTAATCCTTTCTCCCCAAAAATTATCGCCAAAAAGCCATTCTAAACAAACCTTGTTTTACAGTATAAATCATATATTTTTGTGGTTGATGTGTGTTATGAAAAATACCAAAAAGATATATGGTTTGAAGCATAATAGACATTTTCAGTGAACTAGATATTATACTCTCCCGGTTTAGGATTCCTTTATTTATTCTTGATCGTTGAAAACAGATTTTTATTAGTCCGGATCCGCGGTCTATGGCAACTCTTGAAAGGCGGTAATTCCTACAGACACGACGCCCAGATCCTTCCAATGCATGACTGTAAGCTAGGCGGAACTATAGCGTACCGCCGTTCGTACACAGCCATCTCGAGATACGATGACAGTTAGGTATGAAGCTGTCGGTGTCGTGCTCTGTCCTACCACAGGGAAACATTAGCGTAGGTGTCTCCCACATCGGGCGTTCTACACGCAGTTTGTCTGTCCCGTAGCGTCGCATGTAGATTCCTTGATACGCACTAGATCAACTAGGCATCACACGTACTCTTATTTATACGCGCAATAATACTATTAGTAAATATATAGTATATCATACGACCATCTCCACCATCGCTCACGTACACATGACTACATCACCGTGCAGCCGAGACTACTTAGCTAACATATAATACCTAGACCTGATCGTAAGACAATGAACGCATAATGTCCGAGGATTATCGTGCATTATGAATCATCGTCAACATGTTTCTATTCTACTCTGCTAATAAGATCAAGGATACACGCTAGGTCGCATGCCGCAGTAGCCCATCCTATTATCTCGACTGATACCTTTTAAACCTATGACTAATCGATTATCTTATCTGTTTCGCACTTCTCATGCGTCTCAGACTGACGACCAACCACTTCCATTGATACTGATCCGTAGTCTGAAGTAGTTCATGGCGCCTGTAGTTGAACACAACTGGGATAAACCCAAAAACCATGAGCAACAAGAAAAAAGTTTTTTCTTCTTTTTTTTTCTCCAGTAGAGAATCGTAATTACGAAACTTACAACTCACGTGGGGGGTTCGGAAATTTGAGTGCCCTCTTCTCTTTATTTAGAAAAAAAAAAACAAATTATACATTATAATGCATAGCTTTACGCCGTCCTTATTAAATTCTGTACTGTAAATAAACTTCACTATTATATTATATATATATATATATATAAACAATCTACAGAAGCGCCGTTTCAGGGTTTACCCCTCATCAGTGCGGCTATACTTATTTTTCAGCAACTACCTCTGTCTATATATAATAGAATTTGATAATTTGCTTTGAAGCATTGTTAGTAAGTATATTATATTTATATTTTTAAGCGCAATTACAAAGCTATATCGTATAAAATTCGATAATTATTGAAAATAATCATGAAAAGCAAACTCGGCGAATAACGCACACGGCGTGAACACCGTACAACTGTTTCAATTTTATTAAGTCTCATTAGCGGTTATACCTACGATCTCCCTCCGACAGAGAACTGTACGGTGTCCACGTCGTGCGCGTTATTCGCCGAGTTTGCTTTTCATGATTTTTTCAATAATTATCGAATTTTATACGATATACGCATTGTAATTGCCTTCAAAAATATAAATAATATATATTATATAATTATATTTATATATATATATATATATATATTATAATATATATATATATATATAATGTCGGTGGAAGATGATAGTGGTGAGATAACTACAATAAAGTCAAGAAGTAGACATACGGAGCATTAAACGGTTACTTGATGCAGACTACGCAATGATCTAGCTCTTTGGCAAATATATCTGTTCAAGACAAATCTCTGTTACATTGCCTGAAGTATCCAATAAACAAGCATTGGGCTTTACGAGAACTCAGAGAAGCAGAGTTCATGTGTTATTAATTGGCAAACCTCTGAAATTAATAGACCAGTTTCATATTACTGTAGCAATATCTCATGTCCAACATACGAGGGTGTGTCAAAAGTAATTGCCATTTTGTTAAACAGGTATAATTACCAAGGAACATGTAGCATACATCAAATCAAGTGGTCCTCTGTGGATAACATCCCTACTGCTCCACATAGTTCACCGGTTCTCTCAATAGCAATGTGTTCACCTTCGAATGAGAACATGTATCTCTGCCCCGTAAAACTCTCTGTTCACTGTTCTTTGAAACATTTCCTCGCTACAATTTTACTTCCTAGTCACTGGAATAATGTTTGCCTCTCCAAATCCTCTTTTATGGGACCGAAGGATAATAGTCTGAAGGCGCTAAATCTGGTGAATTATGGAGGGTGTGTAATGTTATCACCCAAATGAGGGATTTTCTCCCTTGTTCTGATACTTGTGTGTGGCCGAGCATTGTTCAGCCAGAAGGAGGACATTGTCGATAGCAATTGGGTCTTACTCTCAGATTCTTGCTCTGAGCTCTTAGGGTCTCAATGTAGCCTTAGTTTTTATATTAAAAAAAAACTTCACATGAAATAAAGATAATGGCATTACTTGTTTACTCACCCTCGTGCCCGCCCTGTCGGCTGGGGCGTTAGAATGCACCGACTGACACTCTGCAGAGGGGTTAAGACCCCCCATGGGCCACCTGTTGGCGTGGGTGCGACCCGTGATGCTTAAGGATTAGAGCCCAGGTGATGAGCAGTTCCTGACATGCAATACTCCACTTTGGCCCTATCTTGGCTAGACGGGCGGTTGGAAAGACCCCTCCCGATCAATCGCTGGACACGTCAAGCCATAGCACCTATATGATTTTCCCAACCCTATTGCCCTTATGGCAAGCCCCAACCCCTTTTTATCATATGGGTGTTAGAAGTCGGTGGCTGCGGGTCTACATGTCCTGGGAATGACGCTAAACTCTATCTGATGTGAGGCTCAGTTTTGAAGGTTTGGGGAATGTGGAGCACCCCTTCATCACCATCTCCTGGTCCATCTGACCGGAGTGGTAGTACCTGTTAGGGTCCCATCTATGGGTTAAAATAGAAAAAATTATTTAAAAAATTGATTATCCATTAAGAATTGATTATTTTTCAAAACTTTATCGGCATTAAATGACCACTGAGGTTGATAGGCCGTAAAACAAAAACAAGCAAAATCACCCCCGTACATATGGATAAAGCATGACTTTATATTGACAATTCTTTTTCACAATTGATCTCTCTTATAAGCGATAAGCGATCACAGAGGCTTGACGTGGTTAGCAAATTGCTGGATCGACTGTGAACAGGATCGCAGCTCAAAGGATAGACCATGGTGGTCGCGGGTCAGCATACCAGAAATTCAACTGTGGATAAGCAGAATCACGGAGCTTGACCACGATTAGCAAATCACAGGATCAAACCATGGTTAAAGAATCGCAACCACAACGCTAGCCATGTCACGGTCGTGCAAGGTGGAGAAGCCAGGTATAGATCTGGAACAAATACTACACTGGATCCTCCGAGCGATCAGTTTTTCAAAGACACTGTATATGTAATTTACCAACCCTCCGTAACTAGCAGGATGTGACACATATTTTATAAATATATATATATATTTTTATATAATATATAATATATGTGTGTGTGGTGTTTATATATATAATATATATATAATATATATATATATATATATATATATATATATATATCAACACCTCCGAGCGAAAAGGATGCGACACAAGGTCAATTTCTTAAGCGGATGTTTAACAGGTTTGAAATCAGAGTTTTCCTCTCCTAGACTGATTACCTAGCTATGGTTAAGAGCACATTCTGATCTGCTATTTACCATATCTGGAAGAAGAATTGGATTCATACCTTTCCCAAGGGCATTACCGCCATGTGAAATGTATCCTTTCGGATTAATCATAATGCACCAATTGGACTTTTAATGAAACACCTCGAGAAATGCCAGATGCTAACTACATAGCGATGCTGTGTGCTGTTTGAGAAAATCCTGGGAATAGCACTCTACAAAGAACTGATCTCTCTCTTTTTTTATTACGCACCTCTCTTCTAAAGTTACGAATGATCAAAAATGTAATAATTTTTGTTTTTATGTTAAAAATTCCCAGAAAAGGTTTATCTCCTATGTGAGAGGCTTTATATCTGTTCTCTTTTTAGGGCATCCCGAGAAAAAATATCGTCCAATAAAAAACCTCTAAATAAAAGACAAAAAAAAACATAGACTAAAAATCTATAAGTAAAGTAAATAAAGTCGTCGGGGCGGCCTAAAGTCGGTATCAGCCAATCAGCGAGGGAGTCTATCCCCTTTTCACTAGCGCATGACCAAGGAGATTGTTTTCTAACATCTGAGGTTTTAGCATCTGCGGTGGAGCGCCACACCTACCATCAGCTCCTTACTTTACCGCACAGATCCCTGTGCTACTCATACGCTGAGTTGGCGAGGACCGGAATCGAACTGTGGTTTCTAACCGAATGCTCTACCGACTGAGCTAACCCGACCCATTATCTATATTAGATTAAATATTCTCTTTTTATCTAATCAAATTTATTCATTCAATTTTAAATTTAAATTTAAGCGAGCTTTCATCCCATATGGTGAAATTTGAAATGAGTTGACTGATAACAGATATCCGTTGTAGGTGTGTGCGTTTAAAAGCAACCTGAAATAATATTATTTATACATTTGTGTGTATGTGTGGTGTGTGTTTGTGCCTACCTGTGTATATTTATGTATGTATATGTTTGTATGCATTATGTATGTATGGATGTATATCCAAAATCTTACTACCACGTTTTCATTGTAGTATCATAAGAAGTTAATCCAAAAGGGTTCAATATATTTCGTAAAATATAGAGCATTTATAGTTGTAGAAAAAATTTTCTTTCTACCACGGTTTCGGTATTTAAAGTTCACCTTCCTCGGAAGAACAAAAGATTATAGGTAGCTACATTTTATATATACATGTCTGGTTTGGAATTATTTCTATTTCCCTGTCTGTCTTTTAATTAGCTTGTATGAACTTAATTTCTAAATGTTGACTGTTTTCCTCTGAAATTAAAGATTAGTTTTCCATAAACTTATATGTCTCCTTTATTCAGGCAAAAGTAATTTGTAATTTTATCTTTCATCTATCTTTAATTCCCACCACTTTTTTCCGTTATTCATTTTGTTCATATCTTATTTGTGTATACTACTAGAGTTAAAGACTTTTGGTAATTCTATTATATATATATATATATATATATATATATATATATATATATATAACCTACTCGAGTTTCACCATAGGATCTTCAGTTAATGATCGCTGTTGCGTCATTTTGAAAAGTTGAATGACAGACGCGATGTTGATATCTCGTAACTGTAGTTGTTAATATGGAATTATTTAAGAATATATATTTAAAAGAATTTTTTTTCTAATATATATATATATATATATATATAAGAAGAAGAAGAAGAAGAACAACAACAACAACAACAACAAAAACAACAACAACAACAACAACTGTAAAATGCAAACCTTGATAATAAAATTAACATGTCATCTGGTATATTTTGCTGTTCGAGCGCAGTAAAAATGAAAGGAAACAAAAAGATGAATTCTCGGATCGAGCCAGAGAGCTAATAAAAACTGTGGAACATGAAACATTTAAGAAGAAGAAGAAGAAGAAGAAGAAGAAGAAGAAGAAGAAGAAGAAGAAGATGAAGAAGAAGAAGAAGAAATAGATTGATTTAGAGAAAGAGGGAGGGAGAGAGAGAAAAAATAAGAAAGAGAGAGAGAGATAAATAAAATAAAATAAAACATAAAATAAAACGATGCAATATCTACTATACTCTTATTTATCTGATTTTTTCACACTAATTATCCTTGGCAAAAATTATGAAATTAGCACATTTTATAGGATGTTCACGTAGTTTTTTTTTGTTTTTTTTTTGTTTGTTTTTTCATTTAGCAGTAAATAAACTGATAACAGATAAGACGCAAAATATTGTTTATTCAATAACTGAACTTTCTGACTTCATAAGATATTCCTTAAACAAACTAATTATTCGAATTAAGGGTATATTTTTTCCGAGCCAAGGAAAGGGGAAAATTCATTAAAACAATAGGTGATGAAATTAATGCTTCGTTTTAGGAAGGATTTTAAAGTTAACTGAGATTTCCTCTCATGCAAACAACCGGTATGTTCTGGAAGAACAAGGAACTGTATCGGCCAATCCTCATTGGGCATCCTTCTTGATTGGATATTGCTACTGGAGTCAAGCCTATCTTCATTGGGAATTCTAACCAACAGACGATTACTAATGAAGTCAGTGCCACGTATCCTCATTGGGTACCACACTTGACAGATCATGATTATTGTGGGCAAGTCTATCCTCATTGGGTTGTTGGTTGGTTGATTGTTTGGTTGGCTGGTTGGATTTTATGGCATGTCAACCCCCCGTTGGGACATTTTATGCCGAAGACGTTTGTTTTACTCATTCTTCATGGGTACTCAATTTTTAAAAACATTTTTGCAAACTCATTTTTTTCTATTTACCCCATAGATGGGACCCTAACAGGTATTACCACTCCGGCCAGAGTGGACCTAGAAATAACGGGGATGAAGGGGTACTCCACATTTTCCAGTGCTCAAGAATTACTTTAGTGAAGGATTTTAACTTCCACTTCATAACTGAATTCCTGTTATCGAAAATAAGTTTTCAACATTTATAACCAAATTCATTAAAACTGTAAATCGTCGAGGTGGCCGAAAGTTGGTATCAGCCAAACAGCGAAGGAGTCTATCCCCTTTTTACAAGCGCTGGACAAAGGAGATTGTTTTTAGCATCTAAGATGGAGCGCCCCACCTACAATCAGCTCCTACTTTACCTCACAGACCCCTCTGCTAATCATACGCTGAGTAAACGAGGACCGGTATCGAACCAGAAACCTTGAGGTTTCCATCTGAACACTCTACCGCTACTCTACTAATGCTTCCATTTAGCAAGAAGTGAAGGATTTTAACTAACACTTCATTATATCGAAAATTCAGAAATTAGATAATGAGGTTTAAAGCGGATGCAGACACCTCCCCCCAAAAAAAAACACACACACACACACAGTCACCAACTTACATACAAATTAGAGGCTCACTTAGCGTAACGGTTATGATCATTGTAAATGGACTCGACTGTTTGCGTTTCATTCCACGCTAATTTCCTTGGAAAGGCATGCATCTATCTGCACCTCCCAGTCCCCAGCTATGGGTAAATCCTAGGACAGACTGCGTTCTTTAACCTTGGTTAGGCAACTAGTCTAGGAGAAGTAAAACTCTGAATTCAAACAAGCTTTACTCTGCTAAAAAAACTGACCTTGGTTCATATCCTGCTGATGGTGGAGAGTGTCGGGTAAATACATACTTATTAATTATAATAGGTTACGGTAAAATAATTGGTTACATAAATACATTATATAGGCTACACAAAAACATTAATAATAATAATGTATATATTAATACGCTTGTTCCTAAATCTTCCGCCCGTTATCATCCAGCAACACCCTCTGAATAAAATTGAGACTGACCAAATATTTCAAGATGCAATGTAAAAATATAAATCCAAATGATCTAGGGTCGCTTAATCACAGATTTCTTATTTGTCCCATTTTATTTCACCCAATTTTTAAAATGAAATCTTCCAAATGGTCTTGCGTCCCAACGTAAAATTAAAATTAATTTTTTTTTAAAAGTTACATATTTGTTTCATTTGTAAGATTGAAATTGTGAATTAAGGAATATATTTCGTAATTATGATTTTATGTCACCCAGGGCTTCCTGTCTTAATTTACGTTTTAGCGAGCCAGCGTCAGGCAAATTCCCGGCACAACTTACATATTTTCCGAGTCATGTTTTTTTCACTTTTGTCGGGAAAATGATTTAGATATTTTAAACGCCTCCCCGCTCCCAAGATTTTTTATCGGCAAAGCCAATGTAGATATTTTACAACCCCATTTTTTTAAAGAAAGAGGGTGAAAGAGTTAAATCAAGATTATTTTACTTTTACGTATTGAACTATTTTGCAATGGCTCTTAAGTAAACATATCAAATGTTGTAAT
>CM042154.1:64287088-64289588 GCA_023376005.1 Doryteuthis pealeii
TAGTGCGACATAATAATGATGATGATAAATACTTATAAAACATTTATTTATTATTGGCATTTCAGTCTCGGAAGACTATAATACAGTTTTTGTGCCACTGAAATTACAGCGCCTCCTGTGACTGTGAAGTCCAATGTTTGAAAAACATTTTCGGTCGCAGATGTCGCATTTGAAGGCCGTTCCTGAAGAAGTTGATGTACCGGTGCTTTATTGCCGCTGCTTTCTTCTGGACCTCTTAGCTTCGTGGTGTTGCGCCAGGGTGACTTCTGACATGAGCAATCCTCTACGGAGAGTCTGACGCCACCGAGGGTGGTACTGAGCCTAATTTTCCCAGCTGGAAGGGGCAATGCCAAAGCATCTGAGATCCTTCTTACCAGACGAAAGCTCTGCATAGAGGATGTCTTTCGGGATTCGTCCATCATCCATCAGACATACATGACACATGTTGTTATAAAACAACACTTCCGCTAAACAGTCAAGATTTCAACAAAGATGCCAAGTTTACCATCATAAAGATAACCGAAAAAAAAACATTGTTCAATAACACGACGATAATAGAAACATGCGAAGATAAATGGATAAAACTTTTAGTAAACAGTGACTCCAAAAGCCATAAAACTTGATTGCGCTGCTTTGATATAGGCTGGACAGTCTTAGGCGGATACATAAATACCTAAATAAACAAATAAACAAAACAAGTGATCACGGTTAATTTGAAACACACCTCTCCGAGCTTAACATTCAAGGTGTGTCGTAAAAGTATCGAGATTCAAGCTGTATTTACCAAGATAGAAATTAACAATGAATGGAATGTTAATTTCTTTCAGAACACAAGGTGTTTCAAAAAGTACAAAAATACCGATACTTTTTGACACACCTTGTATAAATTCTAAATGAGAATCCTATTTTCCCAATATCCTTACTACAGATATAAAAAGGTCAGTGGAAGACACTTGGATTCCAGAAAATTATTTTTATTCAACAAATGGATATGCTACGTTAATAGTGCATTCTTCGTCGCTATCCCTATAGCGTATCAACTCTTTTAAAAACTTTTATAAAAAAACAGTTTTTCACAAAATTTTTCTGTGACATAAGGTCGAAACTAGTTGCTCGGCTGGTTGGTTAGTTGATTGGTTGGTTAGGGTTTTCCGGCATGTCGACTCATTGGGTTATTCTATGACAGTACTGCTGTATGGCTGCACCGAAGCACCTTGAGAATAAGCTAGATTGTACCTGCACAAGAATGCTGCGTACGGTCTTGAACAAGTCGTGGAAACTGCACCCCACAAGAAAGCAGCTGTATGGCCACCTGCCCCTCACAAACCATCTAAGTGAGACGGACAAGGCATGCTGGGCACTACTGGAGAAGCAAGGACGAGCTCATAAGCGACGTTCTCCTGTGGAAGCCAACACATGGACATGCTAATGTGGGCCACCCAACAAGGACCTACATTGACCAACTAAGCAAGGATACTGGATGCTGCACAGAGGACCCCTCTGGCGCAATGAATGATAGGGAGGGTTGGTGAGAGATTGTCATGGATATCCGTGCTAATAGCGCGACATGATGATGATGATGACAAAGACGTTTTACTTAATGCATTTTTGTTGGGTATTCAATTTTTCTTTCAATCTCTTTTTAAACACATTTTTAATAATTCTTTTTAATATATATAACCTATAGATGGGACCCTAACATGTACTACTACTCCGGGTCAAAGTGGACCTGAGATTAATCGAAAATGAAGGTATTCTCTACATTCCCCAGAGCTCCAGAATTGGAACTTCATTACTAGATGCAGATTAATGTTGGGACACTCGAAACAAGTTGAAAACAATCAAAAATAAATAACATAAAATATATTCCCATTTCTCAAATCACTTTTGTTCATCTTTATATATTTACTAGGTGTATGTACCCGACGTTGTCTGGGTAGAGTATCCGGCTAAATTTAAACATGCTCTTTTTAAATCTCATATTGCTCACAGATAGCAGTACCTATCACTCAATAAATGCAACACTGGATAGATCCCTGGTTACCATATATATCAGCACATTATTATATTATTGTATATTATATGGGAATTTCTGTAACCAGGGATCTATCCAGTGTTGCATTCTTATATAATAATATAAAATAATATAATAATGTACTATATATATATATATATATATATATATATATATATATATATATATATATATATATATATAACAGGTCTTTCACTGATTTTGAACACTACTAATAATACTTTAAAAAAACGTGGTCCATCACGAAGTCATCTATTTAGCTAGTGATATGCTAGCAAACTATATACATACATACATACACACACACACACACATATATATATATATATATTATATATATATATATATATATGTGTGTGTGTGTGTGTGTGTGTATTGAATAATATAATAATGAAGCCACGTATATTTACAGACATTTGAGATTCTGTGCATTCATATATGTCTTTGTTTATGTGTGTCCGTGTG
>CM042154.1:64292088-64337088 GCA_023376005.1 Doryteuthis pealeii
AACACGTAAATATATACATATACATTGCTATCAAAATAAAAGTACGTTATATATATTAGCAAATATATGCACCCTCCGGGTGCAAGTATTTCAGTTTTAATATAATAAAATATCATGTTAAATTAGAAAAGCCAAAGAAACTGAATAAGAATTCAGATAAAAATATTTGAACAGAGGGGGTATGATTTAGAAATAGAACAACTTTGAAACTAACTCTTCCATCATTTTCCCTTACTCCCGTCTTTCATTGGTAAATTTTCCTAAATTAACTATTTAGTTAAAATAAGAAGTAAAGAATGAAATTACAGTTATTTCTTCTTTTTAATGAATTTCTTTTAAGATTTATCCCCGAGATTTTTGCTCATATTCATTGATATAAAACTAAACAATTAGAAATCAATAATACTAAGCATATATTTATTAAAATCAAATTTTTAAGATCAATATGCAAATTAGCCTTCCCATTCACACTGTAAACCGCTATTTTGTTGTATATATAAATAAAATTGCATGTTATTAGTATGTAGATATGGTCAACAGTCTTAATGATGTCAAAGAATTTTGTTAATAATTGAAGTTTAAATAAAAATGAAATCATGGAGAATGTGATGTAAATAACTAAGGAAATTGTGACTTGAATAGTAATGTAGTTTCGGTTACAGACATAAACACCCACAATCTCCATTATAATAAGATATGTGTATATAAATATATATTATATGTGTGTGTATATGTGTATAAATATATTTATATGTATATTCTAAGTTATATATATATATATATATATATATATATGATTGTATATGATAATATATATTATATACAATACATACATATGTGTATGAGCGCGTGTATTGAAGCGTATGTGTTTTTCTTTATACATATAGTTGTTTTCGCGCTTGATAGCTTATTAACAACCCGATACATACTCACACATGCACATACACATAGCCGCAAAGATACACATATACATGAGGAGAGATAGATAGAGAAGCACACACACACACATACATACACACCCAAATACACACACACATACACACACACACACACACACATATATATATATATATATATATATATATATATACATATGTGTGTGTGTATATATATATATGCATATATATACATATATATATAATATGTAATATATAATATAGATTTTGACTCATCTGAAGATTGCATAAGCATGAAACTTATAGTTATGAGTTTATAATATCCATAATATCATTATTATTTATTTATATATATATATATATATATATATATATATATAGAGAGAGAGAGAGAGAGAGAGAGAGGATGAATATGATTAGGCTGTGTGCATTAAATACTAGTCGTATAGTTAACCATTAACATTTTCATGTAACTTCATTAATATATGAAAGGTATATATATATATATATATATACATTTATATATATGTGGGGGGTGTGCCAGTGAGAACTGTCGTTGAAAATATGCATCCATGTATTGATACATAATCTTCTCGTTATCTACATCAACACAATCTCAAAAACACTGTAAAAAATTATATGTATACATAGAAAAATCAAGCACATACACACGCATATATATATGTATATATATATATATATATATATATATATATACATATATACACATATATACACACATATATATATATAAATATATATATATATATATATATATATATATATATATATATCCTTTGGCAAAACGTACTTAAATTTCAATTGTGCCCTTGTTATTGTTTTGAAACGTAATACTTTTATTGTTCTTGTCGCTTGCGTCCTTGTTTACAATATTTTCGGTGACAAGAGTCAACTGCAAACACATTTATTAGCACTATTACACTTTCCTTGTAGTTATTGCTTTTTACCCTTAATTTTTTTTCTTTTTTGTATGTTTGATTTTTCCTTTCTTAATTCTTTTATTTTTTTCTATATTTTCTTCCTTCATTCATTTCTCTTCTCTTTTTACCTAACTCAAAATGTTTTCAACTTATTCTCTTTATCCCTATTATTACTGTTGTGACAAAAAGAAAAAGGCTGAGCCTGCACTCTCCTGTGTCTATATTTTAAAAAAAAACACTAATAGATAAGAGATCTGTCACTTCTTTTAACGATCATTATACTTACTGGGTTAGCTCAGTCGGTAGAGCGTTCGGCTAGCGAGCACAAGGTTCCTAGTTCGATACCAGCCCCCACCAACTCAGTGCATGAGTAGCACGGGGATCTGTGCAGTAAAGTAAGGGGCTGCTGATGGCAGGTATGGCGCTCCACCTCAAATGCTAAAATAATATCCTGCGTCTAGCGCTTGTGAAAAGCGGATAGACTCCCTCGCTGCTTGGCTGATACCGACTTTAGGCCACTCCGACGACTTACTTAGAAACCAAAGAGGTTAACAAACAACATCATTGGACTAAGTAAGTAAAGACGTTGAGTGGCCTTATACTTACTGTGAGGAGCCGGTTTAGCTCAGTCAGTAGAGCAAACACAAAGTTCCAAGTTCGATACCGGCCGTCTCCAACTCAGCGCAGGAGTTTCAAAGTTTGGATCTGTACGGTAACGAGAGTTGATAGCAGGTGTGACACTGTACCTCAGACACAAAAAAAACTTCTGTGAAAAGGGGATAGACTCCCTCGCTGTCCAGCTGATATCAACAATAGGCCACATCGCAGACTTTACTTTTTTTACTTATATATATATATATATATATATATATATATATATATATACTTGTTTTTTTTTGTTTCGGACTAATACCCACAGCTATTTGTTAAATTGTACTATTTCAGTTCTTCTACAATGATGGCTTTGGCATTAAGTAAACCACCAAGTTTGATATGCCATTAACAAAGAAACCAACCTTCAAATATTTAAACGTTTATACGTGCCAACGAATATGTTCTCCTTTAGCTTGCGTTTAAAATCATTAGAAATAATCGGGGCGGTATCTAGCGTTTGAAAAGGGGATAGACTCCCTCGCTGTCCAAATGATATCGACAATAGGTCACACTGCAGACTTTACTTTTTTTTTTTACTTATATATATTGTTTATTTTTTGGGGGGGTGCTTTTTTTTTTTTTTTGTTGTTTATTTTTTTTTTTTCATGCAAACTTTGAAGAACAAGTGACACTCGTCTCAAGTCTCTAATCTTGTTCTCAGTACTCTGGCCGGTATTTGCAACACTTTATTTTTCCCTGGGTTATTTCATTCTCCAATCCTCTTACAATGATGTCTGATACTCATGGTACCCCAGAGGGAGTTCTTTCGACGTAGTGGCTAACATGCTGAACTGCAACATCGAAGTAAGCGAGTTCGAAACCCAGTCGTACTATTACGTTTACTTTCTGACTAATACCCACAGCTATGTGTTAAAGTCTACCATTACTGTTCTTCTACAAGGATGGTTTTGACATTAAGTACCCCACCAAGTTTGATATGCCATTAACAAAGAAACCAAACCTCAAAATATCTTAAACGTTTATACGTCTCAACAAATGTGTTCTTTAGCTTGCGTTTAAGATCATAAGAAATAATCGGGGCGGAATCCCCGTGGTGTGGTACTGGACTGGGAGATTTTAGTAAGCGAGTTCGAACTCCAGTCATGCTACTTCGTTTATTTTCGGACTAACACCATTGGGAAATGTATGAAGCCCCTGATTATTTAGTCCCAACTATGGTTGAATTGTACCACTGCCACTACAATGATGGTTTTGGTATTAGATAACCCAAGATGGTTGATACGTCATTAAACAAAGAAATCTAACCTGACCCATCCTGGTGCTCCAAGGTATTACCGTCAATTTCGTATTCCCATAATGATAAGAGCTGTAGATCATATCAATCCTGTAATCATGATTAGATACCGTAATTATAAGTGTAAGACGCACTATTTTCACAGATTTATAGGATAATAATTAGGAATGCGTATTATACAGGCAACTACGAAGGTATGTCAAAAAGTAATGCCATTTTATTTATTTCATCTGAAGTTTTTTTAAATAAAATTAAGGTCTACATTAAGGCCCTAGCGAGGCTCAGAGCAAGAATCCGACGAGTAAGACTAAACTTGCGAATCGACAATGTTCTCCTTCTGCATAACAATGCTCGACTACACACAAGCATTAGAAAAAGAGAGAAAATCGCCTCATTCGGGTGGACAACTTTACCGCATCCTCCATACTCACTAGATTTAGTGCCTTCAGACTATCTTCTCATCGGACCCATGAAAGAAGGTTTCAGGGACAAATATTATTACAGTAATAAGAAAGTGAAATCTGTAGTGAAGAGATGGCTCAAAGAACAGTCAACAGAATTTCACAGGGCAGGGATACATGCTCTCATTCGAAGGTGAAACATTGCTATTGAGAGAAACGGTGACTATATGGAGAAGTAGGGATGGGATCGACAGTGAACCAGCTTCATTTTGATGTTTGATACATGTTCCTGTGTTGGTAATTATACCTGTCCTAAACAAAATTGCGATATTTTTTTACTCACCCTCGTATATAATTAACTTTTTTCGGCCACTATATTTTGCAAAGGATGAGTGAAAGTAAGTTAATATCTATAGTTCAAACTAATGTGTTTTGCGCCGTTATAGTGAAATATCTGTGTTTGTTTATGATTTTGTTTCACCTAAAGTGAGCCTATTTTCGCCGCCAGCCTGTTGCATGTTTTGTGTGAATATTTCTGTGTGTCTGCTTTAAATAGTGCGCAAAATGAGTTTTAAGACATACTTTATACTAGAGGGTGATTGTAAAGTAACTCCCTATTTGAAAAATGTTCAATTTTATTTCTGAATCATTATTTTTTTACAAATATGAATATGTGAAGAACACACATAATATGGAGTTTTATTTGAAATTCTATATGGGCACCAGTATTCGCCTCCAGCCTCTCAAGCCACTCGGAAATCGCATCTTCCTAGGAACTCTTGTGGAATGGCAGAAATAAATTCTTGTATTCGTTCTTCGTTTGTTTCGTAGAATAGACTTGCTCCTTCAACCAATCCCAAGTCGCAGGGTGTAAAATCAGGGTTCTGGCCGTCCACTCATGCGAGCCACGTCTACCCATCCATCTCCAAGGAAAATGGTGATTCAGTCATGCACGAACAACAATAGTAAAATGTGAAGGCGCCGTATATTAAGGAACATACATTGAAAATGTAACTGAATATAAATAATTATAAATAGTTTAAAATGAGGAGTTACTTTTCAATCACCCTGTATATAAAATCTTATTTTTTATTTGGTACGAACTGATGAAAGTTTAACAAATGCTAAATTAAGGTTAAACATTAAACCTAGCTGCTGCACATTCTAAAAAGTCAGTGCGTATTATATACGGGAATTTTCTTCCAATATTTCTTAATTCAAATTTAAGGTTGCGCGTTATACAGAAATAATTACGGCAATGAGTAACTAGATAATAGTTTTGTCTTGTTTCTGGCTCAAAAGCTAAGATAATTATGGGGGAGAGATTTACACCTACTCCGACCCTTATCTCTGTCATTTATCATCACTTACCAGTAATGACATTTCGCATTTAGATGCAATGGTGATGCAAAACACAGGGAGAAGTGGATTCATGCCTGTGTTCTAAAGTATTAGTGTCAATTGAATGAACAACCTGATAACCGTTACCCCGCACGTAAGGTGTTACAGAGAATATTTGAAAATTCTAGCTTGAAGTAAAATCATTTGCACTAAGCCCCAAACACGACTTCTTATCTTGTACAGGTTAAAAATGGGTAATTACTGCTCACAGAAGGTAGCGACAAAAGGCTTTTTAAATACACCGAACATTTAGTCATCTCTCTCAGTTTTTCTGAAATTTTGTCCATGTGTGGATTACTTTAAAGTTAGACGATCCCCAAAATTTGAGCATACAATTCTAAAAATTGGCGGAGTTATGTCGATTTTTAGCTCTTCAAAATTGGTGGGGTTGGCGAAAATGACGACTTTTTGTAATCTATTTTGTGTCTGTAAAATGAGTTCTAGAGATTCCCTACTATTAAAAATGGTTTATAAAAGCATTTTCAACCCGAAAATGCTATCAAAAAAATCTTAAAGTCAACCAATTTTAAGTTATTGATGATTTCTGATTTTTTGCATAGCATATCCCAATGTAACATGCATCTATGACAAAAAAATTTCTTCTATTATTTTTTCACATATATTGAACATTATTTGTACCAAAAAGATAGGCTAAAATAAATTCAAGTTTCTCTTATTGTGGGAACCGCGTAAGAATCCAGACTAATGCGTGGCAGTTCTAAAACATACTTGGTTCCATCGGTATTACTCCTCAGACGTACCGCAGGGTTACCACAGGCTCGGAGAAATAAATAGCCTTCATCCCTTTTATGCGAAGGGGTTGGTGCCGCATGGGAGAAAGGACCCCTGGAAACAACTGTCTAGCGTTTTGTTACATAATTCATAGGCATGGTTTTAACAATTTTAAAAAGTAGCGTATATTTAGTTTGGTTAGGTTTGGTTTGGTTTACGGCATATGAACCTCAGTGGTTCATTTAATACCGACAAGGTTTTGAAATAAATTCATTCTTAATGGATACACGATTTTTTATTAACACATTTTTCTATTTAACCCATAGATGGGGCCCTAATAGGTACTACCACTCCGTGTCAGAATGGACCTGGGAGCAATGGTGATGAAGTAGGTATATACAATCATATAGGTGTTAGGGCTTGCTGTGACCAGCCGATTGATCGGAGGGTATCTCTTGGACCGACCGTAAGGGCCAAAGTGGCGTGTTGCATGTCATGGACTGCTCATCCACCAGGATTCCGTCTTTAAGCATCCTTGGTCGCCACCCACGGCCAACAGTTGGCCCCGTTGGAAGGTCTTATTCCTCTACAGAGGCGCAGTTGGTATATTCTGCAACCCCACCGACAGGGCTTAAAAGTAGCGTAGAGTTATTTGAAATAACAGTAAAACAGTGCAAAACGTTTCCAAACCGATAGAATGACTTGTCCAATTGAATATAGCGTTGGATTAAGACAGTCCTAAGTGACAGTTATCTCTCGACTGCAGGTTCAATCCTGGTCAAGGGCGCCAGTAACATAGAATAATGATTAACACAGCTTAACTCTTGTACCCAGCTATGGTTAATGGAATGAGAACAGGATACCCCTGTGGATTGAATAAAGGGTTAGGTTCAAAGTTCCGTGATAGCTCCCGATTACGACAAGAAGTTTCCCGAGTTCGAAAAGAAGGTTCCCGAGTTCGAGAAGACTCCGAATCCGAAAAGAAGGTTCCCGGGTACTAGAAGGCATCCGAGTGCGACAAGGAATACCTGAAGAAGGCCGGAGAACATATTGTACAGATAACAATAAATATGAGGACAATAGTCCGAATAATCCAAATGATATAAACTTGAGAAGACCTGACTATTCTAGTGTTACCTCACCTGTCCGTAGCCAGGCGAGTCTCTGGTCCGAGGCAGAAGTATGGGAAACCGATGATTTTATTCTGAATAAGATACTATACTGATTCAAGGTAGAGGTACCGTAAATAGTACCGTCAGAAATCATCGAAAATCTACTAGCATTCCGGCCTTGTTAAGGTGTTTCTTGGCGAACACGGAAACCTTCGCGTACAACTTGGGAACCTTCATGTCGTAATCGAGAACCTCTAAGAAATTAAGACAAATTATACTAGCGCTGCAATGGAGGTGCGTGATGTAATCGTTAGAATGATAGAAAATGGACTCTTCGACCCGAGTTCAAATTATGGACGAGGATGTTTGCATTTCACATAACGCTAGTATCCTTGGGAAAGGTATGAATCCATATATTTTCCCCCACCTACGGGTAAATAGTAGGGCAGACTGGGCTTTAACTTTGGCTAGGTAACCAGTCTAGAAGAAACACTGAATTTAAACCTGTTAAACTCTGCTCAAGAAATTGACCTTGTGTCGAATCCTATTCGTGCGAAGAAGTTGGTAAATATATATTATACTTGCACTACAATGTTAAAGGTAAATGTGATCGTTTCGATTTCTTTGTTTAGTGACACATCAGCATTAGTGGGTTATTTAATGCCAAAGTCATCTTTTCTTTCATTTTTTAGAAGAAAAACAGTAATGGTATTATTTAACCCATAGCTGGAGGGATGAGGGTCTTCGTCCAAAGGTGAAAGTAATAACGCGACTGGATTCGAACCCGCTTACTAGGATAAATATAAATGTGGGTTCAGGGACGGTTCAGCTCAGTCGGTAGAGCGTTTGACTAGGAACCACAAGGTTCCGGGTTCGATACCGGCCCTCGCCAACTCAGTGCATGAGCAGCACAAGGATCTGTTCAGTAAAGCGAGAAGCTGATGGTAGGTGTAGCGATCCGTCTCAGATACCAAAACAATCTCCTCGGTCTAGCGCTAGTGAAAAGGGGATATACTCCCTCGGTATCTTGCTGATACCGACTTTCGGCCACCCCGCAGTGGCTTTTATACACGCGAAGGCCATGGTTGAGGAGCCGGTTTCCAGAGCAATAACGAATTTGGTGTTGCCTGTAGCTTAAAAAAACGCATGACCTTCAATTAGACAACACGTTGTTCAACAAATATTACAGATATAATAATCCGTACACCCTCGGGTATGCAACGACGTTATACGATTACCTCATGTTGAATATTAAAGGCAACAAGTAAAAAAGGGATTTCTTTAGATAACGCAATTCCTATTTGCGTCGCAGAAGTCAACGTTTTGTTCATAAATTGTTAATTAGAACCGCATGTAAATCATTATTTCAAAACATATTTTTAAACCATAGACCTATCATCACGTTTGCGCCGGTTCAAGTCCGGTGCTTAATAACATAAACTGATTTTTTTGCGATTGTTTATTATATAATTAGATAATAAGTTGAATTTTTAATGTTTCTAGCCTGCTTTGTAACCTGTTTTGTTTACTAGAATCTTACAAGAATAAAACAATGTACAATCTCTGCCTGCACAAACATCCTGTTCAACAATTATGGACTTAAGTTCAAATCACACTGAAGGTAGTAGGTTTTTTTTTTTTAATCATAGAAGTTAAGCAATGATTCATCTGATCTTTATTTAAATGGGTGACTCTGATTTTTCGATTTATATTGCTTTCCTTCTTAATGTCTAAGAGTTGCGATGAAAATTAATCGCATATCTTATTTTAACATATCTAGTTCGAAGACAAGAAAATGGATATTTCTTTGAATTTTTTTAGATGAGGCTTGATGATTGGTATTATTTGTATTATTCGGACTATTGTCCTCATCTTCACTGTTATCTGGACAACGTTTCAGCCGATGTCCCCTCCGGCCTTCCTCGGGTATTTCTTGTCGGACTCGTGAACGATCTCAGACTCGGAACCTGTAGCGTAATTATTAAGGTCCATCGGAGTTTGATAGTGGTAATAAAGCTGTGGGCGGACTGCTATAGAAAGGGAGGAAGAAGAAATAAGAGAAAGTAAAGGGTTAAAAAAAGAGGGAAGTGGACACAACGGGTTGCCGGTAATTTGACCGAAGAATTACCCCGGAAAAGGAAGAGAAAGTAAAAGCCGGAAGTTCCGGGTGTTGACCGAAAGCAGAAGTGACGTGGTGACGAGTAACGAGGAAGAAGAAAATCGCCATCTTTTGCTTTTCGGCGGCGTTGGAATCGGACGGGGCTGCTGGTCCCTAGTGTTGGGACAGCGATATAGTTGGTACTATGTTAAAAGGTACAGTAATTTAACAGTGTCCTCCCTCTCTTTCTCTCTGTCTTTCCTTCTCTCTGAAACAGAGCCCACGACACGGGCCTGAAAATAGATGCTAATCCCTTGTGGCCATATATCTATGTAAGGTGAACCGGCGAGTTATCATCGATACGGTAGCTTGTTCTCTGTAGATTAGTCATGGTTCTGTCCATCAAATCATCCACGATGAACAGAGCTTCCATAAAACAAGAGTTCTTTAATCTTCCTTGTAGTTTAACATCATCGGCAAATATTTCTTATATCATTAGGTAAATCTTTTATGCATATTAAAACAACAAAGGTCCCAGTATCGATCTCTAACGAACAGATACTAATAAACTCAATCAGTATCTACTTTAATTCCACTAGCAAATATATGCACCCTCCGGGTGCAAGTATTTAAGTTTTGATATAATAAAATATCATATTAAATTAGAAAGGCTAATGAAACTGACTAAGAATGCAGATAAAAAGATCTGCAACAGAGGGGGAATGATTGAAAAATAGAACAACTTTGAAACTAACTATTCCATCATTTTCCATTACTCTCCTCTTTCATTGGTAAATTTTCCTAATTTAACTATTTAGTTAAAATAGGAAGTAAAGGATAATATTACAGTTATTTCTTCTTGTAAATAAATTTATTTTAAGATTTATCCACGAGATTTTTGTTTATATTTCTTAAGATAAAACCAAACAATTAGAAATCAATAATACCAAGCACATATTTATTAAAATAAAATTTTAAATATCAATATGCAAATTAGCCTTCTCGTTCAAACTGTAAACCGCTATTTTGTTGTATATATAAATACAATTGCATGTTATTAGTACGTAGATATGGTCAACAGTATTAATAATGTAAAAGAATTTTTATTAATAACTGAAGGTTTAAAAGAATGAAATCATGGAGAATTTGACGTAAATAATTAAGGGAATTGTGACTTGAGTAGTAATATAGTTTCGGTTACAGACAGAAAAACACACAATCTCCATTATAATAAGATTAAACTCTTATCTACTGATCATACAAATTATGAAATTTTTACTTATGTTTTATTTTTCGTAGTTTATTCTCTGGCTTCCCTCATACGAGGGTGAGTCAAAAAGTAATGCCATCTTCTTTATTTCATGTGAAGTATTTTTATAAAACTAAGGCCTACATTGTGACCCTAACGATGCTCAGAGCAAGAATCTGACGAGTAAGACCAACTTGCCAATCGACTATGTCCTATTTCTACATGACAATGCTGGACCACACACAAGCATCAGGACAAGGGAGAAAATCGCCTCATTCGGGTGGATAACTTTACCGCATCCTCTATACTCATCAGATTTACCGCCTTCAGACTATCGGCCTCATGAAAGAGGATTTGAGAGGCAAACATTATTCCAGTGACGAGGAAGTGAAATCTGCAGTGAAGAAATGGCTCAAAGAACAGTCAACAGAATTTTACGGGTCAGGGATACATGCTCTCATTCGAAGGTGGAACGCTGCTATTGAGAGGAACGCTGACTATGTGGAGAAATAGGGATGTGATCCACTGAGGACCAGCTTCATTTTGACGTATGATACTTGTTCTTGTATTGGTAATTATACCTGTCCTAAACAAAATGGTTTTTGACTAACCTTACTTACTTTTGTTTTGGTTTATTTATTTCTTGCTTTCTTCTTTATTTCCTTCCTCTCTACCTTTTCTTTTGTTCCCCTTTTTTTCTTGATCTCTTCCTTGCTTTCCTTTTTGCATTCTTTCTCAAAATTTATTTTGTTTCTTCCTTCTTTCTGTAGAATGAACATCATACTCACCTTCACAGGAAGGCTGTGACTAGCGTCCAGTCACCAGACAAAAATGACAGAGAGTAACAGAATACACTCCGTAGCAACTGAGAGGAAATGGTCAAGTGTTCAGTATATATGGATAAAAATATACACACTAAAAACACCAGCCAATCAAAATCCTGGAAATAGACGACCATGCCACATAATAACATAACCCAACCACTTACTAAGTCTTGATTCTCAGAGGCTGATTCAACTTTCAACACAGTTGAATACTGATCAGTCTACACAAATCTCTACACTTTCCATCTTTCTATTTCTTTTTCTTTTTCTTTTTTTCTTCTTCTTCTTTCATTTTTTTATTTCCTTCTTTCCTTCTTACATTTCTACCTTTCCTTGTCTTTTTTCTCCATCTTTTCTTTCTTTTTTTTTCGATCTTTCGTTTTTACTTTCTTTCTTTCTTCCTTCCTTTTTTCTTTCTGTCCTTTTTTTCTACTTTTCTTGTTTTCTGGATCTGTTCCTTGCTTTTTGAAAATTCCGACCCAGACGTCCAGAATGCCGACCCTCATTACATAGAACCAGATGAAATTACTACGACTCGAAAGCGACTCATCTCACTTTAATGGAAGAATTACTATTGGTTGAAATAGAGAAATAGAGAAGTAATCAAATACCAACAAAAAAAGAGACCCAGTCTCTACTGTATATTTAAAATCTTTGTTCTTCTTTAAAGAATTATATATGTAAAATATCTTAAACCTGAAAAACTATGAAATAGCAGAAGTGGTCAATACCAAAATAGGCTCAGTCCTAATTAGTGATCCTCCTGCACACACTAATCATTCGTTGTGTTTTTTTGGAAAAATTTAATGTGTGATAATAAACATATTTCTTTCTTTCTTTCTTTCTTTCTTTCTTTTTCTTTCTTTCTTTCTCAATATTTACTCTGTTTCTTTTTCATCTTTCTTCTTTTCTTCTTAATATTACATCATATTTTCTTCTTTTTCTTTCTTTCTTTCTCAATATTTGCTCTGTTTCTTTTTCATCTTTCTTCTTTTCTTCTTAATATTACATCATATTTTCTTCTTTTTCTTTCCGTCTTTCTACTTTTCTATCGCCTTTTTTTCTTATTTTCTGGGTCTGTTCTTTGCTTTCTTTTGATTTTTCATACGTAAGTTCTGTCTTTCAGTCGTTCTTTTTTTTAAATTTCTTTCCGTGTTTCTTTCTTACGATTTTTGGTAATATTCTGATAATGTCGTCCCGGCCTCCTGTCCTAAAATACACTAGGCGGCGCCTGCTGAAAAAGTGACCCGTTTTATGAGCAGTATAGCGGTTTGAAGGCGTTTTTATCGACAAAATTAATGCGATAAAAAAGCGATATTTTACAGCGCACCCCACCAAGTTTTTCATCGGCATGTTAATTTTTGTTTTAATTCAAAACAAAATGCCTTCAAACCATTATACGGTTCTTAACTAGCATGCGTTACTTTTTCAGCAGGCGACGCCTAGCGTATTTTAGGGCAGGAGGCCAGGACCACAGCATCCGAAAATTACCCGTTTTCCCTCCCTTACTTCCTTTTTTCCTTCTCCCCCCCCTTCTTCCGTCCCTCTTTCCATTTTTACTTCCTGTGTACCTAGTTGTTGGGGGTGCATTTGGCACCCGTTTATCCCGGAGGTGATTACGTAATTATTATATTATCAAGACCAACATTGCTTTTGAAAGTTGTTCACGGGATTCGAAATAACTGATATAACAGAATTAGACCTTAACTTCGTATTTATAGGGTGTTAAAAGGACCCCTACACGCAGATTGAAATATTCTATGTCCTTTGAATGCGTGAACATTAGATTGATCTATTGATTGATCGATTGATTTTAACAGCATGTCAACCCTGACGAGATCTTATCCATCTGCATGGAATACAGCCAGCGTATTTTAAGCCCTGCCAATAGGTTGAGGCAGGATTAGAGTAGAAAAGACCAGTATTGCCCCGTCGGCTGTGGCTGCAGGATACACCGACTGCAACTCTGCAGTGGGGTAAAATCCTCCCAATATGGCCACTACCTTCTAGTACATATTTGATAGGGTCACCGCATTCTAGAACATATATGATAAAAAAAGTTTGGGGTTGTCTTAAGAGCAGGGTGAGACAAGATTAGAGTATTCCAACACCATTAACGCCCTGTCGGCTGTGGTTGTAAAATATACCGACTGCACCTCTGTAAATGTGTAAAATCCCCCCTAATAGGACCACCGTATTATAGTACATATATGATAAAATGTTTGGGGTTGCCATAAGCGAAAGAGGGTTGGATGCCTCATAATTGTTACCTTGTTTCCCATCTTACCCATGGCGAACTGGCCGGGTATAAAGGGTGTCCCATCGTGGTATAATGGTTAGCAAGCTAGTCTCAGAGATCCATAACTACTGAATACTGACCTTGTGTCAGATCTTAACCATGGCGAAGGGGGGTTGGGTAATTAAGAGGGCGTTTAATCGTCATGTAATCGTTAGCAAGCTAGTCTTGCAGATCTATTACTACTGAAAAGTAAATTCAATCCTCACAGTTATTTGCTATTAAAAGCATTGAAATTCTTCGCCAATTAAAATGCATGGTGAGTCGTGCATGGATATAAAAAAACGTCGGTAAGTGGTGTAGGAAGTTTGCAAAGAAAGCGAAGTTCAACGCTACCTTTCGCCGGAATTTTTAACCATAAAATTATGACAGTCTCTGATACCAGAACGCGAACGCCTTCCGTCGATTTTAAGTCGATAGCAACTGCGCCAATTCGGACCACCGCCCAACTTCATACCGATACGGCCAGTCTATTGGTGCCCTTATAAAACTCTATTTTGCAACGACGGCGAGGTTCAACGCTACCCTTCGGCTGGATTTTTAAACCTAAAAAATGACATAAGATTCTGATACCTGAAACCGAACGCTTTCCGTCGCTTTTAACTTGATGAGTCGGCAGCAACTGCATCAACACGGACCACCGCCCATCTTCATACGGATACGGTCAGTCTATATTGGTGCCCTTATAGAACCCCGATAACCTCAAGGCTATTGACAGAGGGATGCAACGAGTGTCCGAGTCGAGATGTATCAGTATTCCATCAGTACAATGTTGTGCAGTTTGAGCCAAGCTCGCGTAATAATAATAATTGATCTCGGCATATCAAAGGGAAAAGATCACTGGGTTCTCTTTTTCATTTCCTATTCAAGCTTTTGATGAACCTCTGCATTTTGGCAACATTAGGGAACGCCTACGTAGACGTCGATATAAACGAACGCAGCGATTCAAACTGCGTACCCCCGTAATTATTATTATTATTATTATTATTATATTATTATTATTATTATTAATATTATTATTATTATTATTTCTGCTAGTTTCATAACTACCGCTTTAACAATCGAAGCGCTGGTTACAGATAGATATTTTCCCACCTGAGATTATATACTGGAAAATCGTTATTATTATTATTATTATTATTATTATTATTATTATTATACTCCATGTGACTTTCACCGGAGTCTGAGTGACAACAAGTCTCATCAAGTCTACAGGACTCTTCTGAGTATTCTAGCTGATCCTAACTGTGCTGTTGTCTGGATGGTCTCAATTCTTCCTCTGGTCTATTTTCTAAACGTTTAGAGACCGTTCCAAGTGCACAGGCTACAATTGGTATCACTTTCACTTTCATATTCAACAGGTTTTTAATTCTCTACCAAGATATTTGTCTATATTTTTGTTTTCTTTCATCTTGACGCTGTGATCTGCTGGCACTGCAAAATCCACCAGTTGACAAGTTCTGTCTTTTTTGTTTATCAACACTAGGTCTGGTCTTCTTGCTGGAATAAGGTGATCCGTTTTTATTTCAAAGTCCCAGAGAATTTTATGCGTTTCGTTCTCAAGAACAGATTCTGGTTTATGCATATACCATTTTTTTGCATGGTCAAAATTTATTTTTTTGCATAATTCCCAGTGGATCACCTTCCCAACCCAGTCATGTCTAGATTTGTATTCTCGTTGTGCTAGTTTGCTACATTCGCAGAGTATATGGTTTACAGTCTCATCTTTATTCCCCCAAAGTCTACATTTACTATTTTGTTGGGTCCTATCGATTTTCGCTTTGATGTAGTTTGTCCTTATGGCATTATTTTGTGCAGCAATTCAAAGTGATTCCGTTTCTCTTTTGAGGTTTCCTTTTCTTAACCATGTCCAAGTCTTTTCATGGGGAACCTCTTCAATTTGTCGTTTGAAGCGTCCATTATTATTATTATTATTATTATTATTGTGGAGATTTTTACGCCTGTCGTAGTCAGTGGCTCACTGGAGGCTGAGTTACAGCAAGTCTCATCAGGTCTCCAGCCGATATCAACAATACTATAGTCTAGATGGTCTCGATTCTTTCTCTGATTTCCAGTTCATTCAGACTCTTTTCCAGACCGTTGGTAACCGTTCCAAAGGCACCAATTACAATTGACACAACCTTCACCTTCATGTTTCACAGTTTTCTTAATTTTCTGGCAAGGTCCAAGTATTTGTTTATCTTTTCGCTTTCTTTCATCTTCACTCGGTGATCGACCGGGACGACAAAATTTACGAGATGACAAGTTCTCTTCTTCTTGTTGATCAACACTAGGTCTGGTTTCCTGACTGGGATTAGGTGATCCGTTTGAGTGTACCTCAAAGTCCCAGAGAATTTTGTGTGTTTCATTTTCATTCTACCAGCCCTCACCAACTCAGCGTATGGATCTGTGCGGTAAAGTAAGGAGCTGATGGTATGAGTAGCGCTCACCTCAAACACAAAAAAAAACAATCTCCTTGGTCTAGCGCTAGTGAAAAGGGGATAGACTCCCTCGCTGCCTAGCTGATACCGACTTTAGGCCACTCGACGTCTTTACTTACTTAGTCCGATGATGTTGTTTGTTAACCTCTTTGGTTTCTAAGTAATTCGTCGGGTTGGCCTAAAGTCGGTATCAGCCAATTAGCGAAGGAGTCTATCTCCTTTTCACTAGTGCTAGACTAAGGAGATTGTTTTTGCGTCTAAGATGGAACACCGCGCCTACCATCAACTCCTTACTTTACCGCGCAGATCCCTGTGCTACTCATACGCTGAGTTGGCGAGGGCTGGTATCGAACTAGGAACCTTGTGGTTTCTATTCTATCTTGACCTTTTCCAGTCCCGATTCCTTAGGGATGGTAATCTACACTTCTTTTGGTCTTTTTTTTTTAATCTTTACTAGCAATTTTTGAAAGATTTTACCTGAGTGCGTGGGAGTTAAAAAATCAGCGTCAAAGGATTTGTATCATAAATAAGCAAAATCATCAAAGTTATTAAAGTAGTAAAAAATAAAACAACGTGAAATCTAATCTTCGTTAACCTCTTGATACTGAAGAAATTGCTATTTCTTGCTTGTAAAGAATTTTCTCGTTAAACTATATAGTGTTGATAACATTAAATATACTAGCAAATATATGCACCCTCCGGGTGCAAGTATTTAAGTTTTAATGTAATAAAATATTGTATTAAATTAGAAAGGCTAATGAAACTAAATAAGAATGCAGATAAAATGTTTTGAAACAGAGGGAGTATAATTGAAAAATAGAACATTTGAAACTTACTCTTCCATCAATCTCGTCTTTCATTGTTATTTTTTCTAATTTAAGTATTTAGTTAAAAGAGGAAGTAAAGAATAAAATGACTGTTATTTTTTCTTATTAATGGATTTCATTTAAGATTCATTGAAGAGATTTTTGCTTATATTCATTAAAATAAAACCAAACAGTTAGAAATCAATAATACTAAGCACATATTTATTAAAATCACATTTTTAATATCAATATGCAAATTAGCCTTCCCGTTCACACTGTAAACTGCTATTTTGTTGTATATATAAATATAATTGCATGTTGTTAGTATGTAGATATGGTTAACAGTATTAATAATGTAAAACAATTTTATTAATAATTGAGGTTTAAATAAAAATAAAATCATTGAGAATGTTACGTAAATAACTAAGGGAATTGTGACTTGAGTAGTGATATAGTTTCGGTTACAGACAGAAAAACACACAATCTCTATTATAATAAGATATTAAAATAAAATAAACTATATATAGATATATAATATTGGGCATGTATTTATGAAAACCTGTTTAAAAAAAGCTATAAGAACCCTCTAAGTTTGCCTGCTCAAATGTTGAGTGTATATAATATAACGTTGTTCTTTATTCTACTCATTGACGATTTTGGTTAATATGACGTAACCAGTGACGTAGTTTTGGTTACAAATAGAGACCGAATCTCCATTATTAATAGACATTGTTTCTTTCCCCATGAGTTAACATATATGATATGGTGCTGGGTTCTGTAATGTCTTTGTTTTCAGTATTTTGTATTTCAGCTTTGGGAGAGGAAAGAAAGAAAGAAAGAAAGAAAGAAAGAAAGAATGAGAAAAAGAAAGAAAGACTGTTTTTGTTTTTGTTTTTTCGATAGGCTAATTCAAGGCCTGCGTCGTGTGCTAGCTCGCTTGATCCTTTTTGGTCTAACTTTACTGACTCTTCCCCTCCTTCGACTATTCGCCCCATCTTTTATAATTACCGTTTATCAGCTGATTATTTTATTACGTCATATTTTAACTCAATTGTATATTGTTATATTGTATTCATATAAGTACATAGGAATTTAAGCAAACAATCCGAAATTCCTCTCTAAAATTTTATATTCAACCTCAGCAATTCTCTGATGGAATTTCAACAAACAATTTTAAACAACTGCATTCCAAATAGATCATTTCCTTCTTCTTCACCCATAATTTATTTTTACTAAAACAGATCCTTTTTCGAATCTTAATTATCCAAGGCCCCTAATAACGTAAGATATATAGATATATTGATAAGCGGAAATAGAAAAGTACTTATATGTGTTAATATTTCATCTCGTTTTAGGGGTTTCTTCTTGGGCATATTTTTTCGAAATATCTGTCCACATATTTCCATTATTTCAAGATCAGAAAACAAGCCTTTTTTTTATATAATTCTTACCTAGTCTGAAAGTCTTTAGCTTGTTGTATTGTAATTAGTAGTTTCATGACAAATTTCTATCCTCCTTTTCCTATAATCTCTTTTATTGACATGCTTTTAAAGTAAGACAGGATTTCTTATACTTTTTTGCAAGAAATTATATGACTAATCATAATAACCTGTAAACAGAGAAACTACTTTTATTACAAATAATTTATACACAATTATATGGTTTCAAGTTAGTTTCCAATATTCTTCATACAAATATTTTGTACAAAATTATATAGCCTTGTGTTACATAATTGTTAGTAACCTAACAATTGTGTTGGGTTAGTGTAGAAATCAAAATTGCTGTTAGAAATTACGACTAGCAGTCTTTTTGAGTGGGAGTATGTGACGATATCATGGAAGATTGATTGGCACATGTTAAACTCGTGTCAACCCCTTTTTCGGTAGATACCGTGAGATTTAGTAGAGAAATGAAAAACAAAGTCTCTTTCTGGTTTTGATTTGAAAGAGTTAGTTAATTCAGTACTGGACAAGCCACGGAGATAGTAAGTCGTGATCAGCGCGCTACCGGTGGTGCCGTACTCACTCTGCGCAGTTAGTGTGGATGAGCATTTCTAAATAAAATATGATATAAAGAAAATCTAAGTCTTGGGTTATTTATCCAAAAACTACTGGAAGACCAGACACGAAATTTGCAAGACGAAGTTCCAGATGCTAGAAGAAGAACTCCCAGGTACATAAGATAGTGAAAGATGATCAGAAGAAAAAGAGAACGAAAAAAAAAGGCACAGATATAACACTTGAGTATTCCTATCTAATACACTTATTTTGTACATAATCATAGGGTTTCGAGTATTCCTATCTAATACACTTATTTTGTACATAATCATATGGTTTCGAGTATTCCTATCTAATACACTTATTTTGTACATAATCATATGGTTTCGAGTATTCCTATCTAATACACTTATTTTGTACATAATTCTATCAAGTACTCATATTTTGTATATTCCTATATAATATACATTTTTTACTCAATTATAGACTTTCAAGTATTCCTATCTAAAAATACATTTTTGTATACAATTATATGGTTTCAATTATTTCACTGTTTACATCTTATTATAATGGAGATTGTGTGCTTATCTGTCTGTAGCCGAAACTATATTACTACTCAAGTCACAATTCCTTCAGTTATTTACGTCACATTCTCCAAGATGTTATTCTATTCAAATCTCAATCATTAATAAAATTGTTTTACATTATAAATACCGTTGACCATATCTCCATACTAGCAACATGCAATTGTATTTAAATATACAACAAAAATAGCAGTTTACAGTGTGGGCTGGTAGGTTAATTTGCATATTGATATAAAAAGATTGATTTTAATAAATATGTACTTGGTATTATTGATTTTTAATTGTTTGGTTTTATGTTAATGAATATTAGCAAATACCTCGAGAATAAATCTTAAAGGAAATTCATTAACAAGAAGAATTAACTGTAATTTTATTCTTTACTCCCTCTTTTAACTAAATAGATAAATTAGGAAAATTTAGCAATGAAAGACGGAAGGGAAGGAAGAGTAATTTCAGTTGTTCCATTTTTCGATTATACCCCCCCCCCTCTGTTTCAAATCTTTTTATCAGCATTCTTATTTAGTTTTATTAGCCTTTCTAATTTTATATATTTTATTACATTAAAACTTAATTACTTGCACCCAGAGGGTGCATATATTTGCTAGTGATATCAAAGATGATAATGTGGCCTAATGTAGTATAAGTCGTTTTTATCTAGCAACTCGAACAATACACTTGACCATTGTCAACAAATAGGGATCTTAAGATGTGCCTCATCATAATGTATGAACATTACACTCACATTATTGTTTCTGTCAGAACACAATATGGTTAGATGAGAGTAGTTTGACCAAGTAATAACACACCAGCTCTCTCTAACAACGATAAGGACATGCCAAAAACAAAGCCTTTTGTCTTGGCGTTAGGACAATCAGTTTAAATAAATGTATTAATACATTTGTGACATTAATGCAAGAGGAGCTCGATTTTCTATTGTTTTTCAGTCTGATAAGCACCCCACGCATACTACTTATTGTGTGCGTCAGATAGATAGATAGATAGATAGCGAGAGAGAGAGAGAGAGAGAGAGAGAGAGAGAGAGAGTGAGAGAGAGAGAAGAGAGAGGGCGAGAGAGGGGAGGAGAAGGAGAGACACACTGACAGAGAATTGCTGGGTAGGTGAGTTCGTTATGTGTTTGTCATTGATTCCGAATGCTGATTTTCAAGGAATGTATGTCGTCTTCACTAGATAAATTCACTCAGCATAAACACTTTCTCTCTTTATTTGTTTGAGGATTTCTACACACCTCTATACAGATGTGTAGGTGTGTGTATGAAGGTGTGTATATGTGTGATGCCAAGTGTATGTGTAATGCTACTAAGTGTATGTGCGTGTATAAGTATATATATAAGGAATACAAGGTGTTTCAAAAAAGTATCGAGATTTTCGGTACTTTTTGACACACCTTGTATTCTGAAAATTTAACGTTCCATTCATTCTTCATTTCTATCTCGGTAAATACAGCTTTAAAATATGTACTTTTTGACACACCTTATATTCTGGAAAAAAGAATTAATGTAACATTTATTGTTAATTCCTATCTTGGTAAATACAGTTTCAATTTTGATACTTTTATGACACGCCTTGTATATGTCGTCTTCACAAGAAATATTCACTCAGCATAAACTCTCTCTCTCTCTCTCTCTCTCTCTCTCTCTCTCTCTCTCTCTCTCTCTCTCTCTCTCTCTCTCTCTCTCTCTTTATTTGGTCTCGGTTGAGGATTTCTCTTTACCCCTATACATGTGTGTGGGTGTATGTATGAACGTGTTTATATGTGTGATGCCAAGTGTTTGTGTAAGGCTACTAAGTGTATGTGCGTGTGTAAGTATACCCTTTTAAATTTGTTATACATGCATATCACACCTTTTAGGGTTATTTAATACCGAATCAAGTCATTTTAAGAAACAAAGAAACAATGTTTGGTTTGGTTTAGTTTCTTTGTTTAATGGCATATCAACCGTCATGGGTCATTTAAAGCCAAAGATATACTTGTACGAGAACAGTAGTGGTACTATTTATTACATAACTGGGGTAATGAAGGAATTCATACTTTTCCTAAACGCCCTGTTGGCTGGGGCGTTAGAATACACAGACTGCACCTCTGCAGAGAGGTAAGACTCCCCTAATCGAGCCACTTAAAGATGGGACCCATGTGGATGAGCAGTCCATGACATGTAACACTCCACTTTGGCCCTTACTTAGGCTAGACTGGCGGTCGGAGAGGCCCCCTCAGATCAATCGGCTGGTCATGTCAAACCATAGCACCTATATGATTGCCCCAACCCTATTGCCCTTATGGCAAGCCCCAACCCTTTTTATCTTATGGATGCTAGAAGGCGATGGCTGGGGGTCTTCATATCTTGGGAATGAGGTTAAACTCTATCTGATGGTGAGGTTCCAGTTTTGGAGGTTTGGGGATTGTGGAGCACCCCTTCAGCCCCATTGCTCCCTGGTTCACTCTGACCCGGAGTTGTAGTATCTGTTAGGGTCCCATCTACGGGTTAAATAGAAAAATATGTTTATATAAAATTGACTACCCATCAAGAATGAATTTATTTCAAAATTTTGTCGACATTAAATGATCCACTGCTTGAGAAAAAAAAACCAAACCTTTGTAATAGCCTAATTGGAGTTTGAATTCGCTTACCAAGAATTTGCGGTACAGCGCGTTATATTACTACACAACGATGACTCCTCACATATATAAATAAAGCAAGAATACGATACGGGGATATAGATATATTAATAGGCGGAAATAGATAAGTACTTATATGTATTAACATAGATATGTAGATAGGTAGATTGGTTGTTTTTATTGGTTTCTTTGTTTAATGACATATCAACCTGACAAACCCATCCTTTTAAAAGAACAGTAGGGGTACTATTTAACCCATTGCTGGGGGATGAGATCGTTCATACTTTTCCTAGAGGTATTAGTTCGAATGTGAATGTAATAGCACGACTGCAGTTCGAACCCGCGTACAACAAATTCACAGTCCATGATATTAGCCACTACACGACGGATACTTCCCCTCAGATAGATAAATAAATAGATAGATATGAATAACCTGACACACACACACATACACACACATATATATATATATATATATATATATATATGTGTGTGTGTGTGTGTATGTATGTATATATGTATGTAGATAGATAGATAGATAGATAGATAGATACTGAGATAAATTGATGTATTAATAGGCTTAAATAGATAAGTCCATAGCGTATTGACGGAAATTGATAGATCGATAGATAGATAGATACATAGATAGATAGATAGATATAAACTTAGGCTCATAGATGTCTTAATAGGCTTAAATAGATAAGTCGAAGTGTATTAACGAATATATATATATATATATATATATATATATATATATATAAAGAGAGATTGATAGATAGATAGATAGATAGGTGATTACGAAGAAAGAAAGAAAGAAAGAAAGGAAGAAAGATAAAAGAAAATACAAGAAGAATTTTAAAGACTTCAATATTCTTGTGACAAACACACGACCAGAAAGCAACGTAGCACCATGTGACCTGACACCAAACCACGCAACGTCACGCCAAATCACGCCGCGTTACGTTGACACTAGCCCTGTCATGTAACACTCTAAGCCTGCATTAGGCGATTTCATCTCATCTCAATAACAAGAATCGTCAACAAAAACAATAACAACATCTCCATTTTCGTGACATTAAATAGGGCACGGCAGATTGCTCAGTGTTTGGCCACCAAAAAGTTGTTCTGGAAGTTTGACTGTTTTCTTTACTTTTACTTCAAAGGTTTTGTGCCGGTAATTTTTTTTTTTTTTAAATAACAGACAAATAGAGGAAATAGATCGGGTGTATATTTATTTAAAGCAATTCTGTTTATCCAGCTATTTAGATAGATAGATATTTTCTAGAAAATTAGTTGGAAACAATACTATTCAGTAAAACCAACTTATATATATATATATATATATATATATATATATATATATATATATATATATAAAACGACAAAAAACGAACTAGAAATATTGACTAAATCATATATATATATATATATATATATATATATATATATATATATAAGACATTGACCAAATTATATATACAAGCAAAAATATATACCCTCCGGGCATCGGTATTAAGTTTTAATATAATCAAATATCATATCGAATTAGAAAGATTTATGAAATTAAATATGAACCCAAAAAAGATTACTTATTTTTACTTAATTTTAATTGACTTAAATATAAAATCTTAAATAGGATTGCTTTTAATATGTTTGAGAATAAAACAATAATATTAAAAATCAATAACACTTAGTAATTATTTATTAAACACGGTTTTATTAAAGCCGGTATGCGAATTATTCACACCATATACTATGTAAACATTTATTTCTTAATGATTTACAAGACATATTGCAGGATTTTAAACATAATTCTTTAATTAAACATGTTAACATATTGAGGAAAATAAGTAGTGCTATTGCAATGAGGAAGTCTTTAATTATTTTTCATTAATATTGTTGCAGAAATCTGTCTCAGCTAGACCTTAATAGAGATATTGTTAATAAATAAGATGTTAATTAAGATTAAATAATGACTATTTAATAAACATTGAGAATATAACATAAACAACTAAGGGAATTATGACGTTGGTGACAAAGTTATGGTTAAAGACAGACAAACACCGAATCTCCTTTATACATATATATATATATATATATATATATATATATACATATATATATATGTATATATGTGTGTGTGTGTGTGTGTGTGTGTGTTTATATATATATATATATATATATATAAAGACAAAAAACGGGTAGAAATATTGACTAAATCTTATATATCTATATTGACTAAATTATATATACACACTATATATATATATATATATATATATATATATATATATATATATATATATATTATATTATATAATAATATATATATATATATATATATATATATAATATATAAGATAAAAACGACTATTGACTAAATTGTATCAAAAGTGTCGGTGGCGTATCAACCGGGTGTAATGGTTAAAAAACTCGTCTGGCTAACCATTATTGTAGTGAGTTCAATCCCCATTGGGTATGCCGCTGAACTCCTATTGGGGTGTAATGGTTAGTGAGCTGGCCTCACAGATCAATTACTATTAAATACCGAGTTCGATCCTCGTCGGACACCCTATGGTGGTGACCTTGTGTCCCATCATACCCATGGCGAACGGGTTAGGTAAATACCCACCTGAGGGGTCATCCATTTTACTACTGAAAAGGATCATCGTTGCTTAACTTTGATGATCAAATGGGAACTGTTGATTTAATCATAACGCTAAACTACATCTAGTGGTAAGGATCCAGTTCTGGATCTCCATCGAGTGTGAAGTAATACTTAATTGCCATTACTTCCAGGATCACTCTGACACGGAGTGGTAGTACCTGATAGGGTACCATCTATGGGTTAAATAGATCTTTTTTTAAATGAGTTAAAAATATATTTTAAAAGTTTGTATGCCCAAAATGAATGAATAAAACAAAAATGTTTCGACATAAAATAACCCAACTAGGGTTGACATGCCATAAAATCCAACCAGCCAACTAATCAACAAATTTTGAGCATGGTGCAATGGTTAACAAGCTAACACCGCAGTTCAATTATCACTGATTATTAATTTTGATTCCCATTGAGAGCGCCATCTTTAGGACCTTGTGCCAAACTTAGGCTTAGTAACTTACAACGAGAGCACCTGGTGAACCTCATCATGGTGTTATGCTTAGCAGACTAATCTGCAGCTTAACTACCCCTGTTTCCACTGGGTGCTCCATACTTCTGGCCTTATGCCAAACTAACTTAAACTTCTAGTCCTCTATTATATATAAGCGTTTTAGGACCATGATGTTGCAAAATGTATCGCAGATCAACTTATAGTGAATAATAAGTTTAATCCTCAAGAGGTATCATATACGTCTGGCCTTGTGCCAAATCTCCTCTTAGTTTTTAATGAGGGGGTCATCTCGCATAGTGTAATCATAACAATCTAAGCTGTCAGTTTTCTGATGATCGTGATAGTAAAGTATATTATAATAAAATCATTTTGCTGTGCATTTCTATTGTAAAAATAATTTTCCTGTGTATTTTATACAAAGAATCATTGTCCAATGTATTTTTATAGTAAAGACATGAGTATAGAAAGAAACGAGTTGTCCGAAAAAGTTTTCATTAGAGAACCAAGCACTTTTTCAGAAAAAGGAAAAGAAAGAAAATAATGGTTTTAAAAGAGAGAAAGACTGGAGATGGCCTTGTGAAAATTGATCTCTGAGTGAGTCAGGTCAGAGTAAATTGCTACTATGTAGGAGGGGACCTCGGCTAGTCATGGGTGAATGCTATCGACAAGTACTAGTGATTAGGCCAAGGTATATAGATAAACTTGAAGCTTCGGTCTTTTTTCGGTGAATATGGTTTCTTGTAAAGGTTTTATGAACCATTATCAAGGCTGTTATTAATTGTCTAAACTATTGTTTTGTGTTTGTCACTAAGGTGAAGCTAAATAACTCTGGCTGTTTATTCATTTAAATACATCTAACGAGCCAGGCAAACGTGATTTAGAATAAAAATTGTTTATCTATTTAAAGCCTTTTAGAATATTGTTGCTCGTTTCAAAAATAATTCTGTTAATAGTGGGTTGTCGAAATTTTATTTATAAAGTTTCGAGGATATTCAATCTTTTGAAATTATTATCAAATAAGCTATTTTTGGTTAAATCGAACTTAACGGGCCTACATTCCACCATCGTATGTCAACCCACCTCCACGCTCACCCTGAAATACAAAAATACTAAAAATCAGGGGAATGACATTTTTAGAGATGATATATTAATGAATAAAAGATATAACGCACCAGTTATTTTATTTAAAAACTTTTACATTTTTCAGGTCAGTTAACTTTGAATCATGTGTTACGCCTCAATTTTGAGATTCTGTGTTACGACTCAATTTTTTTCTTTCGGCGGGGTGACATGCGATGGTGAAATTTAGGTCCGTTAAGTTCGATTTAACCCTATTTTTTTTATTATTAACTAAAATATTTCTGTATGCTCTAGTAGAGCATATATATATATATATATATATATATATATATATATATATATATATATATGTCAGAATTATCCTGAAGATCCTTCTCAGTTTTCTAAAACTTTTTTTTCTTTTTTCGGTTTGTTTGATTTTTTTCAACAATCAGAATTATTTTTTTACTTTTTGTGTCATTGAGTCTTTTCCCAAAAAGAATTATACATATATATGTATAACAAATTCCAACAAATTCCAAATTTGATCTTATCTTCCTCCCCACCCAATCTATGAAAGATTTCTTTTGACCAATCAAATCCTCACAAATTCTATCCCATCCTCCTGACTTCATCACCAAACTCACCCCACATCCGTTCACTTTCTCTTCTATAAAAACAAATGTATGATGCACAAATGTTCAAGTAAACGACTGAAGAAGTCGTGTTCAATGCACGACGAAATATATATCCTACATCTACTTGTTTGAGTTGTTCTTTTGTCCACGTTTTCCCTCTATTCTTTTACCACATTCTGTCAGATTTACTCCAATCCTCCTACTCTATATATATATATATATATATATATATATATATATATATATATATATAGAGAGAGAGAGAGAGAGAGAAATTTCACGTATGCTTCTTGCTATATATTTTTGATTAAAAAAGCAGTATGCTAAAAAATAGTTTTTATCATCTAATATATCTTGAAAAACATATTTTCACATTCTTATATTTCTATATTGCGAGACAGTTGATGTTTACCAAGATAATTTATGCGCAATGTATGCAAAAATGTGTAATGTTATTTCCAAACACGTCTGTGTCCTTCATTGGCGTAAAATATTATATATATATATATATATATATATATATATATATATATATATATATATATATATATATAGCTTTCAAAGAAAGAAGACTTAATACACCGTCATGACGTTATATTTTTATTTCAACCAGAAATACAAAAAATGAGTTAGGGTAATTCCATGTCAAATCATCCAGAAAAAAATAGAATTATCACCCACCACAATTTTTCTGAATTTTTTCCCGGGTGTGGACTATGTTAACATTAGACAATCCCCACATTTGAGCTTCCAATTCCAAAAATTGGCGGAGTTAAGTCGATTTTTAGCTCTCCAAATTTGGTGGGGTTGGCGAAAAATGGCGACTTTTTGTCATCTATTTTTGTCTCTAAAAAGAGTTCTAGAGCTTCCCTACTACTAAAAATTGGTTTATAAAAAAGTGTTGCTCATGAAATCCAAGAATGCTATCAAAAAAGTTTTAAAGTCAACCAATTTTAAGTTATTGATGATTTCTGATTCTTCCTAGCAAGTTCAATATCCCGATGTGGCACTGCATCTGTGACATTTTTTCTATTACTATTTCACATATATTGAACATTATTTGTACCAAAAAGATAGTTTGATATTTGATCAGAACTGAAACTACAACTTTTTTTTGCAAATCCGAAATCATTTCGCGACTAACCACCCAAATTTGGAGAGTTATGTCGATTTTTAGAATCAACCGCCAATCTTTGGAATTGGAAACTAAAATTTTGGGGGTTGGTTACCTTTAAGATAGTCTACACTGGACAAAATTTCCGAAAGATTGAAGAGCAAAACTTTAACAAATTTTTGCATGTTGTGACAAAAATTGACAAATTCTGGTGATATCGTAAGATTTCTGGGGAGGTCTTAATTGATGGTAATGATGTTTTGATCCCAAAAGTACAGAGCTCAATGTATTGTCAGAGTCACAGAGCAAAATTATATCAGGAAAAAATATTTTTCAGATACACAATTAGATTATCTAGTGGTTCCCATCATCAGATGCAAAATGATTCTCATGGAAACCACTAGATAATTTCTCTAGGTTCTCTGAAATAGTCTATTATGCTATGTTTTTTGTTTTTTCTTAGTAATATATATATATATATATATATATATATATATATATATATATATATTAGGTATATAGATAGGTATTGCACTGCATTTTCCTGCTTAGAGCACTGTAATGATTTTACTGAGTACAAATGCTTTTAGCGCCAAATCTTTTTCATATATATATATATATATATATATATATATCACTCTCGCATTTGGGGCCTAGTACCAGACTAAGCTAAATGTATACAATATATAAGATAGACTGGTGATCTAACACTAAAGAAGATAAATCGATACCATTTACATATACATCGCATATAGTTATCATATATATATATATATATATATATATATATATATATATATATATATATATATATATATATATAATTTCAATTGCTGTACACGTATATACATTAGAATTGTTGCTATATACATTTATCTAGATTCGTGCAACGTCGTCGGATATTTAACAGAACAGTGGACACTTGTTCGACAGGCTCCAAATCGACCCATGACTCTTGCCGAAGCCGTTGCAATTCCAGCAGGCACCACCTTTATAACAACCAATAGGAGACTGCCACGTGTTGCGTCGCACGGAGCCAAAATGTCTGAAGAAATGACGGGCGGCTTTTTAACAAGCCACTCTCTTTTTATCCTCTATTCAATATCATCACAATGATATTACATTAATTTCCTCTTTTTTTACTTAAAAATTAATATAATATTTTATACATTAGATAAGTTTAACTTTTTTTTACTACATATAAAGGTAGGCAGAAAAATGCATTCTTATTAGAATTTATGTATGCTTTGCTTTATATAAGTTTATATGTGACTGCATTTAAATATGACAAAAAGCCTCTGATGTTATATTCAAAATGATAGACTTATATAGCTTTATATATATTTATATAAGAATGAATGAATGAATGAAATGGGAAGATAGATAGATCGATAGATAGATTAATAAACTGGGAAAGAAAGGAAGAAAGAAAGAAAGAAAGAAACTGAAATAAATGTATTAAAAAGCTGAGATAAATAGATAAATGTATTAAAACTGAGATAGATTGATAGATGTATTACAAACCTGAGATAGATGTATTAAAACTGATATATATATATATATATATATTATATATATATATATATATATATATATATATATATATATTATGCACCGAAAAGCGGGTAGAGCTCTTTAGGGGCGACTTTAATTAACTTTCACCACCAGCATAACGCAATGATTATCTGTTGTTTACAGATTTGATCTCTCTGATGATCGTAAAGTATATACACAGATATATATATTTAAAACAGTTAAAACTCCGTTCCTTAAAGGCAGCTGGCGATGGCCTAGATGTTAACGGATCGGGTTGATGAAAATTCAGTCGGTTTTCGCTCCTGATCGGAGTTAGTAGCAGTGTCTAGCCACACTGATGAGACGTGAAGCGTCGAAACACGGTGCCTGTGGATGACTGTGGATATTTTTAACCTGCCTTGAATAAAAGGTCTGAAAAGTTGCTAATTTAACCACAGACATTTTATAAATATAAATGCTTTGGTTAAGACTGTCGGGAATATTCATTCATTTGTACGTATTCTTATTTATAAAAATCTCTGTACATCCATACACATCAATATATACTCGTGAGTGTACGTGTATGTGTGTGTGCATGTGTGAATATAGATATGTCTTTTAGTTGGACAAGCGCCATCCTATATATTCCCAAAAGCATAGCAGTCCACGGTAAAACATCATCTAACTAAATTCTTGTTGAATCAATAATCTATCAGAAAATTGTGAGTCATTTGTACACAATAAACAAGCTTTCAATTCGGTATTTACCGTAATAGATAAAAATGTTTTGATTTCTTGATTCGGTACCAAAATCAATCTACTCTTCGTATATTAACGTTTAAAAAAATAATAAGATAAGTGTTCGACCAAATTGATATATTTTGTATGAATTCACATGTAAAAAGAAAAAAAAATGAAGCCAACCTCAGCAAGAGCTTCAGCGTTGCCTGGGATATCAAGAAGAAAAAACGTGAAAATAACATTAATGGTAATTCTGTAATATTATAGGTGGTATGGAAGAGTTTTAGAGCGAATTTAAATTGGATAGAAATATAAAGGGAACTTAATTTAAATTTTAAAGAGAAAGAGAGAAAAGAAAAGAAAGAAAATAATGGTTTTAGGAGATTAAGCAGCAGACAGAAAGACTGGAGATGGTCTTTTGAAAATTAAGCCCTGAGTGAGTCAGGTCAGAGTATATTGCCACTGGGGAGAATGAGACCTCGGCTAGTCACGGATGAATGCTATAGACAAGTACTAGTGGTTTGGCCAAGGTAGATAGATGAAATGGAAGCTTTGGGGTTTTTTTTCGGTGAATCTGGTTTCTTCTAAAGATTTCAAATACTAGAACCGGAAACAGTTATCCCCCCTAGTGTTGGATTATTTTGTTAAGGTGTGCTGGAGGTCAAAACTTAAATTTATAGACTCTCCGTGCCCACGTGGATTCCATCGGCCAATCAACACCATCGAATACGTGGTTGGTTAACTATTTAAAGGCCTTCATGGAAAGGCGTTCAGTTGCTTGTGCTTAACACGGACGAACGGATCAACAACTAAGGATTCTGCGTAACACTGAGGACTACAAGGATCATAGGATTCAAGATACACGGACCAACGGAAAAGCATTATTGGATACTACACAACACGGATCGAACTTGATGCCACAAGGGATCTCCACTGTAAAGTGCTCTCACCTGCAGCCTAAAGATGGCCACAAAAATCTTAACACCGCCGACATCTGAGGTGGAGATAAAAAATATATATAGGGTTGACCGAAAATTCGGTAGGTGCAGTGATCATGAAAGAGAGCGAGTCTAGAGTGAGTTTCGGACACAACCCCGTGAGTAACAAGGAGAAGCAATTGTTAGGATGGAGGAGCCCTGTTATTAGGTGATTAGTAAGTTCTTTTTGTCTATGACCTGAAAACCCACGTACACTCGAGCAAGACATAAAATTAATGCAGAGGTTTGATGAAGCCAAACAAAAAACAACTGTGTTCACGTGTTTCTTTATGCCTTGTTTATGTCACCTTTATGCTCTGTGTAGCGACTATCTGCCCTTGCTGAGATGGACTAGAATCAAAAAGGGTTATCTTTCCTTACCGCGAGGATTTGCGGCTAGGTGGCACTACTATCTGGGTATTTAAACTCAGCCCGGGAAGCTCTCTCTCTCTCTCTCTCTCTCTCTCTCTCTCTCTCTCTCTCTCTCTCTCTCTCTCTCTCTCTCTCTCTCTTCTCTCTCTCTCTCTCTCTCTCTACTTTTAGGCTCGTACTCATGTATGTACGTAGTCCTGTATAGAACTTGCCATATGGGTCATGCACAAGTAAGTGACTTCTTTATATATATATATATATATATATATATATATATATATTATATATATCAATCCCTCTTCACAAGTTGAATGTGACACAAGGTCAGTTTCTTAAAAAGAGTTTCAAAAGTTCAAATAGAGTTTTCCTTCGCCTACACAGGTTACCATAGAGTACCTTCAAAAGTTTTTGGTATAAGAAATAAGTATGTCAGTTCAAAATGGGGGAAGAATAGAGGAAATCTATGATTCCAATAGGAAGAATATGACCTGGGATTCTGAAAACTACTGAAATTTAAAGTGCTAAGCTGAGTTTGTGTGAATTTGACATTGAAAAATAATCTTAATAGCTATAACACACACACGTATGCAAACAGTGAATTCCATCTTTAAGTCTTTGTATTTGAGAAACCAGTTAAATCTTCTGTGAAGTATCAATTTAGAACACATAACTTGGAAAGATTTTTGTCCTAACTGTGTGTAACTTGATATGCATTTCATTTTTCATATGCTCAGGCAATAAAGTCTCAGTCCATTTAGGTTTGTGCCAATATGAGTACGGAGCTCTTTATAGATTCTTCTATTATATAAGAACTTCTTTCTTACTTCCCAAAGACTTTCATCCTAACTGTTGTATCTTGTTATATATGTCATGTTCCATGTGTTCGGACAATAAAGTCTGTATTGTTGTTATATTGTACCTCTTTCTTTGTACTTTATTATGTATACGTTCACCTACGTTGGAAGATTTCTCTGAAGCCTTTCTAACGTATTATAATAACCAGTTTTGACCACTAAAGCCAAAACGACACATTTAAAATCTTATACCTAGATTACATGGGAATACACCGGTTGCACCTCTGCAGAGGGGCAAAATCCCCTCAATGGGGCCACCTGTTGGTCGTGAGTGGCAAACTTTGATGCTTAAGGAGGACATTCTGGTGGCTGAGCAGTCCATTACTTACAACACTCAACTTTAGCCCTTACTTGGGTTAGACGTGCGGTTAGAGAGACCCACACCGATCAATCGGCTGGTCACATCAAAGCCTAGCACCTATATGATTGTCTCAAACCTATTGCCCTTATGGCAAGCGCCCAACCGTTTTTATCATATATGTGCTAGAAGGCAGTGGCTGAGGTCTTAGTGTCCTGGGTAGGACATTAAACTGTGAAGTTCAAATTCTGTAGCCCTAGGCAATGTGGAGTACCCCATTATTGCAATTACTCCCAGGTCTACCATAACTCGGAGCGGCAGTACCTGATAGGGTCCCATCTTTGGTTAAATAATAAAAAATGAGTATCAAAAAACGTGTTTAAAAAAACCTGAGTTTGAAAAAAAAATGATTACCCAATAAAAATGAATAAAATAAAACGTCTATGGCAGGAATCACCAAACTTTTTTCACGGTTGGCCGGATAATTGAAAAAATAACGTGCGCGGGCAACATTATTATTGTAACAAGTGAACATTCGGGATCGCGTAAGTAACACGTGAAATGTTCACACGCACGAAATTGTGTAACCTACCTACTGTAGTTAAGTCCATGAAGATTTAGTAAGCATAACAGGATATTTAGATTTAAATGGCATCAGAACGTTTCGCGTTCCGTACGTTTTAACAAACAAATTCAAGTACCGTCTGAGGGCCTGATAAAATGCCTTAGCGGGCCGGATTATGCCCGCGGGCCATAGTTTGGTGACTCCTGGTCTATGGCATAAGATAACCCAACAAGGGTTGGTATGCTGTAAAATCCAACCACCAAACCGTCATCTCGAATAGATACTTATTCCAGTAATTATTTTCATTCTATAATTATCAACACAGGAACGTGTATCATACATCAAAATGAAGCTGATCCTATGTGGATCACATCCCTACTTCTCTACATAGTCACCGTTTCTCTCAATAGCAATGTTCCACCTTCGAATGAGAGCATGTATCCCTGCCCCGTAAAATTCTGTTGACTATTCTTTGAGCCACTTCTTCACTATAGATTTCACTTTCTCATCACTGGAATAATGTTTGCCTCTCAAACCTCTTTCATGGGGCCGAAGAGATGATAGTCTGAAAGCACTAAACCTGGTGAGTATGGAGGATGCGGTAAAGTTGTCCACCCGAATGATGTGTTTTTCTCCTTTGTCCTGATGCTTGTATGTGGTCGAGCATTGTCATGCAGAAGGAGGACATTGTCGATTGGCAAGTTGGGTCTTACTCGTCGAATTCTTGCTCCGGGCCCCGTTAGGCTATCAATATAAGCCTTAGTTATATTTTTTTAGATTTCACATGAAATAAAGAAATGACATTACTTTTTGACTAACCAGAAAAAAAGACCAGAAATGAACAGGAAAAAGAAAAAGAAGAATTTAAAAAGTCAACGTCCACAATAAAAAATATTTCTTCAAGAATTATCAATATTAGCTGGGCCTGTGGATATACCACAGTATTAATTATGGCAATGTTTGATAACATTTACTGAATCTTGATTTAACTCTTTCTCACACTTTTTCTTTTTTTCCTTCTTTTCATTATGTTCGATTGAAACAGATTAGCGCTCTCATCCTCTCTCTCTCTCTCTCTCTCTCTCTCTCTCTCTCTCTCTCTCTCTCTCTCTCTCTCTTTCTTTCTTTCTTTCTTATTATATTTTTCTGTATAGAATGTCCTTTCTTTCCGTTCTTTTTTTATAATAAAAATAAAAATAGTCCATTATTTTGCTGAGGTGACGACACTCATAAAAAAATAAAAATTCTGCGAATAAGCAACACCAGATACTCAGGATGTACACTTTTGCATTTCCTCTTGGACGATTTAGACTGTCTAATTCTTAACCAGAGGGTGTTTCAAGATGATAACAAGCGTATTGATATATAAATAAAGATTGTCATATTCTTTCAATGACGTTTGAATTAATTCCTGACCTCTGACAATCCCTTATGTTGTTACATAATTCATTTGTACGTAGCGTAGTCCAATATTTTTCAATCGGAGTTCGTTAGATTCAGAATAACGGGGTCCAGTGGAAAGTTACCTTGACGGTTACTGACGGGTAATAACCTTTTTACTTGACTCCTTTAAAAACGCGCCATTAAAGGCATGGGAGATTAATTTAAGTTTTAGATTAGTTGCGAGCAGGCACCCGACGAGACAGGATGTCTCTCAGGAGTCGCAACTCACCGCGCGGTCGAATATGTGCTGGGGTTGTTGTTAATAAAAGCTTAAAAGAAAAACAAGTCTTGTTAATTGATCTATTAAAATCAAGAAATTAGCAGCTCGAAGGAATCAACAGAAAGAAGTAAAAGCAACTCGAAGAAATCAGCCCGAGAAGTCAGCCGAAGAAACCAATACGAAGAAGCAATCCACAGGATCAGCCCGAGAAGTCAGCCCTGAAGAACATGTCGGCCGACGAGTGAAAAAGAGTTAAAAGTAAAAGCGCCTCATCATCTCTCATACTCTATCTCTGACTCTGTCTGTCTGTCTGTCTCTGTCTCTGTCTCTCTCTCTCTCTCTCTCTCTCTCTCTCTCTCTCTCTCTCTCTCTCTCTCTCTCTCTCTTCTCTCTTCATATATACACCCGAATAAAGGCGTATATATATATATATACATATTTACCAACCCCTCCACACGAACAGGATGTAACACAAGGTCAATTTCTTAAGCATAGTTCAACAGGTTTGAATTCAGAGTTTTCCTTCTCTTAGACCGGTTGCCTAAGGTTTAAAGAACCCAGTCTGTCATAATATTTATCCATAACTGGACGGAGAGTAGGATCCATACCTTTCCCAAGGGTATTAGCGCAAAGTGAAATGCAATTAGCATGTCCAGGATTTGAACTCGGGTATATAACACTTTCTGAAGCTTTACTTTAAAAGATTAGTTGACTTTTTTTGGCATCGTACAGTTAATTGTTCGCCTCTTGGAAAGAGCAAAGTCTTGCAACGTCGTGATCAGGGCCTAATAGAAAATACCGGATATCCGAAACTGACACATGTCGTCCGCGTTTTCGCTTGATGGATATTCTTCGATTGATGTATTCCAAGAGAGCGAGCCAGAGCCATTCGTCTTGCAACGGTTACTTCTTATTTGGTGCCGTATCTGCGGTTACCGATGATTTTCATTTTTTTGTTTTTTTGTTTCTTTGCTTGTTTTCTTGTCTCACGTGAAACAATTTTGTTATTGTTGTTGTTGTTTTTGGTGGTGTTGGTGGTTGTGTTCTTTTTGTCGGCCGGGCTGCTGCTGATGATTCTACTGTTTGTTGTTGTTGTTGTTGTTGTTGTTATATGCAATTAAGAAAAGGAGAAGCTATAAGAGGTTAAAGTCGGACGTCTGTCCACTATCATCTTACAAGTAGTAATTGGTTTCGCTTCTCTACACGACATTGCTCGCGTTAACGGGACTTGATGGATTGCGTAAAGGACCCCGAGTCGCCTCTTAAGGCGTGTTTGCCACTTATCTATCGATATATATATATATATATATATATATATTATATATATATATATATATATGAGGGCGCACGTGTGTCTCACTTTAATTCTTCGAATTGGAAAATTTATACCTACAAATACATACATCGAGCTCCTTTAACCTATATATATATATATATATATATATATAAGTATGAGTGTGAATATATAGGTACGATGATGGACTCTACCATCGATAAAAACGTATATATATATATATATATAGTGTGTATGTATATATGTATGTACATATACATACGTTTGTGTGTGAATATATATGTACTATGTTGGATAACGACCTATATAAATATATATATATATATATATATATATATATATATATAATATATAATTATATATATATATACATATATATATATAAGTATATATTTTTGTATGTATATGATATATATTGTGTATATATAGTGTTTAGATATATATATATATATATATATATATATATATATATATATATATATATATATATTGATTATATTCTGCCATATATCTGTGAACGTGTCCACTACTGCCTGAGAATATATATGTGTTTATATGAATGTGTGTGCATTCAAGTGAAAGCATGTACGTTTTTAAATATGCAGACCAGATTTTATGCGAATCTACACATACCCTATATATATATATATATATATATATATATATGTGTGTGTGTGTGTGTGTGTGTGTGTGTGAGTGTGTGTGTGTGTTTGTGTGAGTGAGTGAGTGAGTGTGTGTGTGTGTGTGTGAGGGAATTTTTGTGTATGAGTACATCCTTATATTGAAAGAGATATACACGTTGATTTAAGCAATCATATGTCTTTAATAGATAGATAGATAGATAGATAAAAACAGACTGAATATCTAACACGACAGCAAGATTGGAAATACCTAAGTGCTAACCATTAGCTTACGGCAAGGTTTTCATACCTTTCTATTAATATCTCCACGGTTGTCGTACACATACCAGGTATTATTAAGTAAAGGGTTTGAGGCTGAATGTACCAAAACTGAAACGAACAAGCGTTAATTTCTTCAACATAGTAACCTTAGCATACAACCCACTTATTCCAGAATACGTCAGGGCCACACATGATAATTAACGATTATGTTTGGTATTGCCACAATATGTTACACATGAAAAATATGACAAACATAAATTCAAATCAACACGGGACCTCGATTTCAGATCTGAGTGTCATGATCCGCAGGTGCCCCCTTTAATAGCCAACATGGAGGACCTTATCGGAATCCTGCGAATGTTGGCTGTTCTAATTCCATGGACACAAACAAAGATAAAAACAACAATGCTCAATTCTATTGAGGACAACGATGCCTCTGAGAGACATCAGAGGAAAATTAACTGGAAAAGACAACAAATATAATCCACTGTTATTTTAAAAGCAACCAAAGGAGGTTATAGAAAAGGGATGATAGAAATTTGGAAGAAAACATAAAGTTTAATACAACTACTTGCAGACCAAGTAATAATTATCTTAAAGAATATCTGGTTTTCTGATCCTGAGATAATATAATTACGTGAATAGGTAAATCGAAAAGGATTTAAAAAAGGTGACATTAAGTGGATTTGGTGTTTGATTCATAAATGAATGTGAAATTTATAAAAGATACAGAAAGATATTTACATTGTTGGCCTCAACTTTATAATCCAAAGACGTTGATGTTGATGTAATTTCTAATATAAAACTTATTTTAATCCTTTCACTTCCACTTGGAAATTGAATTTTATTTTCATTTTAACCCTTTAAACATTTTACCCGAAGCATGATTTTGCATATCCAAAACTTTTTATTAAAAACATTTTTTGTTAAACTCTAACTTCTTTTTATCATTTAAGGATTCAATGATAACAATGCAATATATAATGATATAACGATATCATATGTGATATATAATGATATAACGATGCAATCCAAACTCCCTAATTGATGGCAGTATGTGACCTACCAAACAGATTAAGGTATATATTTTTGATAATACCCTAAATGCTAAAAGTTTTTTTGTTTATCCACTGACATCTGTTGATATTTTTTTCTTTTTAAACAAATATTTTATTTACTTTTTATTATAAATGATTATATAATTGTGTTTTTAATAACTTACTGCTTTTTTGAATTAATAATATTGATATTATTTTATTTAAAAACTTAATTTTGTGGAGGTATATAATTTATTTGTATAATTTTTAAAGTTTTTAAAATTATTGTTCATTGTAATCTAGTGTCTTTTGTTTATTCATCTTGAAACATGGATAAACCTGACACTTAAATCGATGTAGTACCCCATCTAGTTTAAGGGGCTCCCCTAAACTAGATGCAGCCCTGTCGTCTGGGGCTTTAGAATACACCGACTGCACCTCTGCAGAGGAGTAAAACTCTCCCAATGTGGCCAGCTGTTGGCCGTGGGTTGCGACCCGTGATGCTTAAGAAAGGTATCCTGGCTGCTTAGAAGTCAATGATATACAACACTCCACTTAGGCCGTTATTTAGGCTAGACGGGTGGTTGGAGAGGCCCCCTCCGATCAATCGGCTGATCACGTCAAGCCCTAGCACCTATATGTTTGTCCGACCCCATTGCCCTTACGGTAACCCCCAACCCTTTCATCATATGGGTGCTAGAAGGCAGTGGCTGAGGGTCTTCATGTCCCGGGAATGGCGTTAAATTCTATCTGATGGTGAGGTTTCATTTCTTGAGGTCTGGGGGAATGTGAAGCACCCCTTCATCACCATTGCTCCCATGTCAACTCTGACCCGGAGTGATAGTACCAGTTAGGGTCCTATCTATGGGTTACATAGTTAAAGTAAACATGTATTTATTTTTAAAAACTGAGTATCCATTTAGAATGAATTTATTTCAAAAACCAAACCAAACCAAACCTAAACGAGGTGAAACAATACACTGCCAATCAAAACAACAGGGAACCCAGCACGGATCTCTCAGCGCCCACCCAACTCCCCCCGTCTCTCTCTCTCTCTCTCTCTCTCTCTCTCTCTCTCTCTCTCTTCTCTCTCTCTCTCTCTCTCTCGTCATTCGCGCGGCATCCAGAATCCACACAGAGCAGATTGGTATAGGTTTTTGCTGGTCGGCCCTCACTGGTGTGCCCTTGTGTTGGTGTCCACAAGAGGACGTCACTTATAAGTTTGTCCTTGCTTCTACAGCATGTCTTGTTTGTCTTACTTGGATTATTTGTGTGATAGGAAGTAAGTGGCCGTACAGTTGCTTTTTTTTTTGCTTCCAAGATTTTTCAAGACACCGCCCAGCATCCTTGGAAAATGATAATAGGTAAGAGTTATCGCTCAGCCGATAGAGCATCCGCCTAGAAAACACCAGGAGGTCGGATTCGATACAGGTTCTTGCCAACTAAGCGCATGAGTAGCATAGTTTCGACCTGTGTGGTAAAGTTAGGAGCTGATGGTAGACGTGATGCCCCACCTCAGACAAAAAACAATCTCCCTGGTCTAGTGCTTATGAAAAGGGGATAAACTCACTCGGTGATACCGACAAAGGCGTTCATAATAGGTGATATGTATTATGCAATATTTGATGCGAATCTGTAATGAGGTAATAGTTAATATGTATTTGTCAGAAAGTAATATACATAATACAAGATCAGTTGGGGTCCTGAGACTATAAGACCTATTTTTTACTCTGAGAGACTGTTCTGAGACTATAATACCTATTTTTTACTCCAAGATATTGTTCTGAGACTATAATACCTATTCTTTACTCCAAGAGACTGTTCTTAGACTATAAAACCTATTGTTTTACTCCAAGAGACTGTTCTGAGACTATAATACCTATTTTTTACATTGAGAGACTGTTCTGAGACTATAAGACCTATTTTTCACTCCAAGAGACTGTTCTGAGACTATAAGACCTATTTTTCACTCCAAGAGACTGTTCTTAGACTATAAAACCTATTGTTTTACTCCAAGAGACTGTTCTGAGACTATAATACCTATTTTTTTACATTGAGAGACTGTTCTGAGACTATAAGACCTATTTTTCACTCCAAGAGACTGTTCTGAGACTATAATACCTATTTTTTACATTGAGAGACTGTTCTGAGACTATGACCTATTTTTTACTCCAAGAGACTGTTCTGAGACTATAAGACCTATTTTTCACTCCAAGAGACTGTTCTGAGACTATAAGACCTATTTTTACTCCAAGAGACTGTTCTGAGACTATCAGACATATTTTCTTACTCCAAGAGACTGTTCTAGGATTATAAAACCTATTTTTTACTCGAGAGGTTGTTCTAAGATTATAATACCTTTTTTTACTCCAAGAGACTGTTCTGAGACTATAAGACCTATTTTTTACTCCGGGAGACTGTTCAGAGACTAAACGACCTATTTCTTACTCCAACAGAGTGTTCTGAGATTATAAGACCTATTTTTACTCCAAGAGACTGTTCTGAGACTATAAGACCTATTTTTTACTCCAAGAGACTGTTCTAAGACTATAAGACAATTTTCTATTACTCCAAGAGACTGTTCTAAGATTATAAAACCTATTTTTTACTCTGGGAGACTGTTCTAAAATATACCTACTTTTTTTTACTCCAAGAGACTGTTCTGAGACTATAATACCAATTTTTTACTCTGATAGACTGTTCTGAGACTATAAGACCTATTTTTACTCTGATAGACTGTTCTGAGACTATAAGACCTATTTTTACTTCAAGAATTTCAGATTCCATCTATTTTCTTCCTTTCTTTAGGGATTTGGCTGTGTTCCCATGTACTGGCCAGAACAGAGAAGTGGCATATTTATTTCTTCTAAAAAACAATGCCGATGTTCCTGTAGTGTTTCATGGTGAGTTCATGCCTGGCCATATATACAGATTCCCTATATCCCCATGCCATCATAAGCCAATTTAAGTTGATTCTATTCTTGAGACGGCCAAGGGTGGGAGCATAGCACGCCGCCTGCAGAGCCGGGCGCAAAGCCGCGCTATGCGTTGCAAATTAGCTTGTAAAAATAAAAGCATTATTATATTATGAATCTTTTATATTTTGAATGAAATTTCTATATAGAAAAAGAGTTGTAAATAAGTAAAAAATTGAAAAGTTATAATAATAATCTTCCTTAAATGTCTGATATATATATATATATATATATATATGTGTGTGTGTGTGTGTGCGCGCGCGTGTGTGTGTTTGATGGATGTTAGGAATATATATATATATATATATATATATATATATATATATATAATGGAAAAGGTGACTTACCGGTGAATATGGTCACGATGGTTAGGTGGTGCAGAATTCAGGGGGGTAAGTCAGCGATATAACAAATACAAAGTGCTCAATACGTAAGTAGAGCGAATTTATAATATATATATATATATATATATATTATATATATATATATATATATATTGTCATCCACAGACAGCGGTTTTCGATGCATCACATCTCCTCAGTGTCGCTAGACTTAGCAGGCTATCTCCGTCCGGGATAGTAACCCGACTGATTTTTCAACAATCAGGCTCTCAGTCACCTGCAGACAAGGGATAGATTTTAACAGATAAATTCATGAATAGGTATATATGTTACAGTTGCTACTTAATTGCTAATTACGACTAATTAGACCCAATTAAAATGGAATTTTTTTCAAACATAACGTAATCCTAAAAGCAAGGTATATTTTGATATGAATTTTGTGTCATTAAACTAAACAGAAAAAAGCCTTTAGACAATTAGAGGTGATTATCTCAGCTTTAGTATATATATATATATATATATATATATATATATATATATATATATATATATCATCCCCCTCATTGGCTTTTCTGATAGATTCTGATGCGTAGAATTTATTGATGCCAAAGAAAGGGCTCAATTCGGAGAATTAGCAGACATATGAGCCCTTAAACCCTCCTTATAGTGCCTGAAAATGAATAATTTCGTGAGAATTTAAGGTATCGATTTTATTGGCTTTTCTTGTGGATTTCGATGGGTAGATTAACATGGTAAAATGAAATTGAATTCTGTTGAGAATTGTCGGAGATATGAGGCTTCAAAGATCCCCTAAAATGCTCTTTTTAAGGCATTATTAGTATACCTATTTTTGTGAAAATTTAACTTGTCGATATTATTGGCTTTTCTAGTAGATTTCGATACTCTACGTATCGAAATCTACTCATCGATGCCTAAGAAAGTGCTCAATTTGAAGAATTAGCTGAGATATGAGCTCTTAACCCCCCCCTTTTATAATGAAAATAGGATGTAACACAAGGTCAATTTCTTAAAGGAAGTTTTCATCCTAGACTTTCTAATGAAAGTTAAAAGAATCCAGTCTGCCTAATTATTTGTCCATAGCTGAAGGGAGAATAGTTAGATTCATACTTTTTATTAATGGTATTTGCACTCTGTGGAATGCTAACAGCATCGTCAATGATTTGAACCTGGGATACCATTTCCATTTCTTATGACCATAAACATAACACCACGAGCACTTCTATAAGCACCCTTTGTATGCGCACATGTGTGTATGAGAGAGGTAGAGATAGTGTGTGTGTGTGTGTGTGTGTGTGTGTGTGTGTGTGTGTGTGTGTGTGTGTGTGTGTGTGCACGTGTGTACGTGTGTGTGTAAAAGAGAGAGAGAGAGAAGCGTGTGTGTATGTGTGTGTGTTTGTGTGTTTCTACGTGTGAGAGACTTGGTGAGAGAGAGAGAGAGAGCGTGTGTGTGTGTGTGCACGTGTGTACATGTGTATGTGTGTGTGTGAGAGAGAGAGAGAGAGAGAGAGAGAAAGAGAAGCATGTGTGTATGTGTGTGTGTGTTTGTGTGTTTCTATGTGTGTGATTGAGAGAGAAAGAGAGTGTGTGCGTGCGTGCGTGCGTGCGTTGAAGGCTGTTATATAAGCTTCATTTTGCGCAGAAATCACTGTATCCTTGCCAAGTGTCTTGAAATATATAACACGTGTAAATTACACCACAGGGTAAATACGATGCGTTTTGAGCCAGTGTGAAGGGTGTTTGATTGAAAATATCAGTTCTATGTTTCTTTGACATCTTTTTATTAAATATCTGCCACATTTATAATGAAAATGATTCAAGTTCCTCTACAAACAAAAAAATATTTTTCTCTTTTTATTTTTCTAATTTCCTTCCTTTCTGTGAAAACAACGATTTTAATTTTCAAAAGGTTTTTCACTAAATTAACAATTCAATAATTGTTGATTTCGTCTTCTACACAACTAAACAAACAATTTTTAGATATTTTAATCACACATCTCTTTTGAAATATTCTAATTTAACCCTTTCTGTCGTATTTTCTGATTTTTGATAGCTGCAAGTGCTGCATTTTTAATTTTTTTTAAATTTTAAAAAACAACAAAAAAAACAACGGTTACAAAGAACCTTATGTTAAAATCTTTGAACCACCATACCTGCACAGGCTGAAAAATTTGCCGAATTGTATCTAGAAAAAAAACGTTAGTTGCACGCTAAAAGGCTTCTTCTATGCTAAATTACTACCCGGCATTGCCTGGGATATAAAAAAAAGTTTATAAAAGATTAATAAAAGATTTTACTTTATATTGGTTTTATTATATTTTTTTTTATGTCTTGTTTTTAAGTTGCTTATTTTTATTATTATTCTTATCTCCATTCTTTTTTTTATTTAGAACGATTTATTCTAAAATGTCAGAAATAAACATAAAAGAAAATGTATATATATATATATATATATATATATATATATATATATATATATATATATAGATAGATAGATAGATAGATAGATAGATAGATAGATAGTGTTGTTTTGGAGTCTTCATATGCTTCTAATGAGTATATATATTTGAGATATTTTTGTATCTGTATCCGTTTTTTTAGTACATATATCAGGTTTGGACATAGTGTGAAGCATTAATGTGATATATTACAATAATGTAGTTATCATAATATATTCATCTGTGAATAAATATCTGAAAACTCGGTTGTTTTTATATATATATATATATATATATATATATATATATATATATATATATATATATATAATCCAAAAGTCCAGAGAAGAAATCTTCCTTACGACACAAGAGTTTTATTTAAACAAAACCAAGGCGTAGTTTGAGAGCTCAATGTGTGCTCTTAATGCTAGAGTCACAGAGCAAGTATATGAGTAAAGAAATAACAAAAGACTTAGAGATTTAGCATTGTAGTCTAAGCTCCCTGAAATAGTCTATAATGCTAAATCTCTAAGTCTTTTGTTGTTTCTTTACTCATATATATATATATATATATATATATATAGGATGCTTATTTATTTGTATGTAAAATTGTGTTTAATAGCGAGGATAGGGCATTTATATCAAAGTTAGGGTAGCATGGGCTTAAAATCAACGGTACTTGGTCACTGAGTTTCTTGCCTATGCAATTTTCAAACCAAGTGACAGAGTTGGTATAGTACACCTTTTTATACTGTTGTTTAGGC
>CM042154.1:64347088-64362918 GCA_023376005.1 Doryteuthis pealeii
CTTCTTCTTCTTTTTCTTCTTCTTCTGAATGTTTCTCCTCCTTCTTCTTTCTTTCTTTCTTTGTATCTTCTTCTCCTCCTCCTTCTTCTTCTTCTTCTTCTGAACATGTTTATTGTTGTTGTTGCTGTTACCGAGTTTTCGCACTGATAATAACAAATGTTCTTCCCTCCCAGCTCACTAGCACAGCAAGACGACTCATATCGTCAATATCCTCTTTAAAAAAAAAACATCATTGAGTATTTACACCAATAGCCTTGACGGCTGGGGATGTAGAATACACCGACTGCACCTCTGCAGAATGGTAAAAACATCTCCTCCCACCAACGGAGCCATCAGTCGGACGATCTGTGATGCTTAGGAACGGAATCCAGGTGTCTAAGCTGTTCATGACATGCAACACTCCACTTTGGCTAGACGGCTTGTTAAAGAAGCGCTCTCCGACCAATCGGCAGTTTAACCTCATACCCAGGACACTAAGACCCTCACCCACCACTTTCTAGTATTTATGATAAAAATGGTTGAGTGTTTGTCATAAGGGCAATAGGGTCAGAACTATTATGTGGGCGATAGGGCTAAATAGAGTGTTGCAAGTCATGGAGAGCTCAGCCACAGATTCCATCCTTAAGCATCATGGGTCACAACCCAAGACCAACAGGTAGCCCCTTCGGGGAAATTTAACTCTCTACAAAGTTGGTGTATTTTACAGCCGAAAGGGCCCAGTGTTAAGCATAAAAAAAACAAAAAGGGCTTTCTTCTCGCGGTTGTCAAATCGTTCAACATTTTTCTAGAATAAAAGAAAATTTTTAAAAATGAAAGAAAGAATTAAAAAATGAAAGAAAATAAAATAAGAAAGAATTGTTAAAAGGAAAGAAAGAAGAAAAAATTAAAATAGAAAGAATAGATAAAATGAATGAAATAAAATAAAAGAACAGATAAATGAAAGAAAAATTGTTAAAGGAAAGAAAGAAAAAATAATAAATAATAGAAGAAAGAATAGATAGAATGAATGAAAGTATAAATGAAATGAATGAAAGAACAGAAAAATAAAAGAAAGAATTGTTAAAAGGAAGAAAGAAGAAAAAATGAAGAATAGAAGAAGAAAATGAATAGTATAAATAAAATGAATGAAAGAACCGAAAATGAAAGAAAGAATTGTTAAAAGAAAGAAAGAAGAAAAAATTAAAAATAGAAGAAAAAATATAAAATGAATGAAAGTAAAATAAAATGAATGAAAGAACGATAAATGAAAGAAAGAAATGTTAAAAGGAAGAAAGAAGAAAAAATTAAAGAATAGAAAAAAATAAAAAATGAATGAAAGATAAATAAAAGAAGAAAAAAAAAATGAAAGAAAGAATAAAGGAAAGAAAAGAAAAAATAAAAAAGAGAAAAATAGATAAAATGAAGAAAGTATAATAAAATGAATGAAAGAACAGATAAATGAAAGAAAGAATTGTTAAAAGGAAAGAAAGAAGAAAAAATTAAATAATAGAAGAAAAAATAGATAAAATGAATGAAAGTATAAATAAAATGAATGAAAGACAGAAAAATGAAAGAAAGAATTGTTAAAAGGAAAAAGAAGAAAAAATTAAAGAATAGAAGAAAGAATAGATAAAATGAATGAAAGTAAAAATGAAATGAATAAAGAACAGAAAAATAAAAAAAAAAAGAAAAATTAAAAATAGAAGAAAGAATAGATAAAAAATGAATTGTTATAAGAAAGAATGAAGAAAAAAAATGAAAGAATAGTTGAATACCTAGGCACGTAGCTAGTTGATATGGTGTGGTTTAGTAAAAATAAGAAGACGTATTTTACTGAGGTAATAGACACACGTTGGTTTACTTCCCTGAACAGAATGATACAAGGAGGAACAAAGACAAAGGGAAAACGAATTACGTGCCAATTCCTGGTGGCGCCGACAGGGGTCGCGTAGTAATTTACCACATAGTTCTGGAAACGCAACCTACAGGCAGTAGCATCATATGCTCAAGGAACTATTTTAGTTGGTAAAACTCAACAAATAGAAGACAAAATGGATAAAAGGAAGAAAAGAATAGATAAAATGAAATGCTTCGAGTAACAATTTATTCTTACTCCAAATAAGTTGCAGACAGTTATGTTTGCAAGTAACTTCCTGTTTAATAATGTGTTAATTATTTAACTTCAATTAAATCTAATTAATTAAATTCAATCAGACGTTATTCAACTTATGACTTGATTAGAAAACTAACTGAATTCCTGTAACAATAGAACGTTGTCAGACTTTTCAAATAGGAAATTACTAAAAAAAAAATGACATTGACATCAAAAAAGCAGAATATTTATAAAAATTCTGTTTGGATTTTTAACCATACAGTTTTCGGCTTACTATCAAGTAACATTGAAAGCACCTGTTCTCGCATGATCACCGAAATTAAGCAACGATAAGCCTGTTCAATATTTATGTTAATGCATTATGGTTCGTGGACTATAATTTCCTCAAACGGTATATATATATATATATATTAAAGAAATGGATACAATAGAAACCTACTCGTGTTTCATCGTTAGAATCATCAAGGGTTAAACCCACTGAATTAATCGAGTTACCGATTAATTGCAGCTGATCACACGTGTGTTCATTGAATAAGATGTTACGTTACATCTTATCCAATGAACACACGTGTGATCAGCTGCAATTAATCGGTAACTCGATTAATTCAGTGGGTTTAACCCTGATGATTCTAACGATGAAACTCGAGTAGGTTTCTATTGTATCCATTTCTTTAATAAATTTGCTCTACTTTGTATTGAGCACTTTGTATTTGTTTTATCACGGACTTAACCCCTGTGCACCTCCAACGATCGTGCCCATATTCACCGGTAAGCCACCATTATATATATATATATATATATATATATATATATATTCTCGATTTGTTTAGCCTTATATTTGAACATATATGCCCGCCTAAAAATTCATCAATTATTATTTAATTAATTTTCAAAATTAGGTATGACTTCAATTAAGCACATATCCACCAAAAAATGTCGGCTAAAAATTCATATCAAATAAACACATTGTTTATTTACGTACTCTCATATATATATATATATATATATATATATATATATATATATATATATATATATATAGTGCCGAAACTTGGACACTTTACTGCAAGCACATAAACCAACTTGATGCCTTTCACATGTGCTTTCTTTGTGCCAATTGCGGTATAAAATAGAGTGAAAAATAATGCAATACTAAAAAATGCAACAACATTGCAGGCATTGAAACATTACTAGCAAAGGTTCAGCTTAGGTGGGCTGGTCACGTTGTCTGAATGAATGAGAACAGGCTTCTAAAGAAGATATTATACGGACAACTACCAAATGCTAAGCGTTCTAGTGGACGTCCATTCTTACGCTATAAAGACAAATTGAAGGATAATTTGAAACGACTCAATATTGACCTGAGTGCCTGGGAAAATCTAGCATCAAATCAGAAAAAATGACGTAAGACATGTTTCGCTAGATTAAAGAGCTTTGAAGAAAATAGATCGATACATCATGATCAGCTCCGTCTAACTTTAAAGCAAAACATCTGTTACCCGCTTTAGAAAATTTCATTCTGTCAGTGTGGCTTTGTAGCTCGCAGCAAAGCTTGGCTGGTATAACACTCGAGAAAACACAAAATGTCTTCTTGATAGCATGCACAACGTGGGAGGAAACAAATCACTCACTGCTGACCCTTATCTATCGTTTACGATAGGAGAATCCACTATATATATATATATATATATATATATATATATATATATATATATATATCGAACAAATTCCGAAGAAAGGGATAACAGACTTTATTGTCTGATCAAACTCGAAAAAAAATAATACAAAACAGGATAGAAGAATTAAAAGAGAGAGCTTATACAATATGTAGAGGATACATGTGTTACATATTAATTGGATCCCTATTACTTTTTAAGGTAGTATAGAAATCCTTATGGCGATCAGTACAGCTGATGGCCTTGAGAGTCAGTGACAATGCTTGACCTCACGTTCTGGGATGATTGTGAGAATCGGAAGCGATAGAAAGCCCCTTCCGGTTTAAGGTGTAAGCAACTCAGTTAGTTGCAGTGACAGTTAGAGTTAGTCAGTTGCAGAGTTAGAAGCTAGCAAGATGTGACTCTCCGCGCGCATTTGTCTGGTATGGGTTTCTGGAATAAAGTAACATCAAAAGTAAATCGAAGTCTTGTTGTTATTACTAAAAGCTAACAATGACACAAGGCTTTTGATAAGTAGTGATCCCAGCAGAACCAGACACGGAACCCAGATAAGAAAGACCAGACCAAGATAGACGATAGAAGATATACCAGATCCGGCCAGAAGAATAAGAAAGGTATATAACATAATATCTATTTGGTACCGTGACGACGCCGCTACGTTACAAAATGTCCTAATAGGAAGAGTTTTTTTTTATTGACGGTCTTGAGTCTATTGAATGGAGAATTAAAGTCGTCACTTACTGATTTGGAAAGGCCCTCATGTAACAGGTACAGGGAATGCCTGTGAGGGACGAATCCCTCTTGTTCTAATGGGCGGAGACACAACAGTTTTGTTATCTCTGAGGGTTGGAGAGTCTAAGAGAAAAAAAATAATTTGATTTTCGCGGCACTGCCTTTTACACTACAACAACACCTTGCTGTCTAACGGATAAACCATGGCAAGTAAGGGAAATAATCCCAACACGTAGATGAGTGAATACTTAAGCAATAGCAGATATTGTAAGAAATCAAGTATTAGAATGACTTGATTTGGCATTAAATGACCCCAAAAGAATTGATATGCCCTAAACCAAAACAATCAACCAACCGTGCAGTTCTGAAGTATATATTGAATGTAAGTCTAAAACAAGTTGTTACGTAATGGCATGATGTGGAGCCAGGAGAGTAACCTGGTATGTAAATTAGCACGGAAAGTTTTTAAGCAAGAATTTTGAGTTAGAGGAGAAAGGAAAACTTTAAATGATGATTTAGCATAAACACATGGCATGGTTTTATTGGATGAACGAATGAGACGTGACGAAATGGCAGATTGTGAATTAAGTCGGAAAATGCGTTAACAGAGCGAGACATGGATTTATTGTTCCCGGCAGTTGTGATTTGAGGAAAAATAAAATAATCATGAGTAAAAAGAAGTTGCCTTATATTATCACTAAAAACTGAAAATGGCACAAGGCAAGATATCCCTCAATTCCCCGAAGTTGATTTTTAGACTCCAAACATCATAGAATTGCCAGCCAACAGAACAGCAGCCCAGCAACCAGTAATATCGGACAAGAAAGATAGGTATACGAATATTTCTACTATCAACATATTATTCCTCATCGGAAGTAAGAGCCGTAACTTAAGCAACGTGGACACGAAATCTCTCCATTCGGAAATGAGTGCCAGACGTAATGAGAGTTGACACGTCATCATCTCCATTCCGAAAAGGAGAGCGTAGTGTTAGAAAGGTGTCCAATGATTTTATATATTACCATTTTGTTTCGTTATTTAAGTTTAAAGTTGAAACAAAAACATTATGAAAGAGGAAAATAAACAAGTAATAATAATACCTGTATATATATATATATATATATAATATATATATATATATATATATATATATTCATCAGGACATTCAAATATTGTATGGTGACATGGGCATACTTATCTTTCAAATGATACGAGTATGGGTGGAAAAAGTTTTATACATTTTATATATATATTAGCAATACCAGCTGTTTCGTTGATTGTGTTATACATTTCCAAATTCAGACCTTAATCGGTTGAAATCGCAATTTCTCGCGTTTTACAGGTCCAAGCTTAAAGTTATGTATATAGTTGGAAAGAAATGAAAATAATCTTTCTAAATATGTAATTTTCATGTGTTTTTATCCATTTCATAATTTTTTACGAAGAGTTAAAACGGTATTTTTCTTCTACCAGCCGTAAACACGAAATAGGGTTTTTTTCTCTAAATAAAAATTACACGGTAATCTATTTTGTAAAATCAAAGTGGCTAATCTTTATCAATATTATTGAAATTTTAAGGAGCACTGAGTGGCGTCGTCAGTTATGTATTTAACGTTCATTTGGGAGATTTGGATTCTTTCAACATGATACCCGCTCGCCAGCTAAACCCCACTGAGGACGATCGCTCTCTAGTGTATTACTCATCTGTTTCAACGCTAGTTGGTAAACTGGCTAATATCGAGTTTTGCCAACGTAGACCTTGGTTTCAGAGCACAGAATTGGCTATTGTTGGAGCACACCAGTATGCAGAGTGGGTGTTAGAAACAGATCTACGTGGCGTTGACACTTTTTTTATATTCATTCATACGTGAAATAATATGGTTTAAAGTAATCCTGTTTTCCAACACCAATTTGTAAACAATTATACAATAAACAATCATAGATTTAACTACTTACAGTCCAATACCATTGAGACTTTCTAAACAATACTTTTATTTATCTATTCAAATTTCTCATTCAGTTATATTATTATATAACTATAAAGATAAAAAACCAAAGCTTAATTTGACAAGACTGTCCTGTCTGTGGGGCTTTAAAAAAGCTGACTTTATCCTCTGCAGAGGAGTAAGACCCCAAAAAAAAAAGGAAAAGAAATAGAAAGGAAAAAAGAAAAGAGATCCTAGATATAAAATTAAACTGAATCTGGAAGGGAGGCTGGAATTTTGAACTTCTCGAGAGTGTTGAGTACCCTTCGTTGCCATTACTCTTAGGTCCACTCTTATAGGGTCCCACCTGTTAAAAAATTATTCTTATTTGATAGGAATACTTGATGCCATATAACTGTAAATTAAATTATTAAGAATAGTTACTTGAAGCTATAAATAACTAAACTAGTTATTATTATTATTAGTTACTTAAAACCGGATAAATGAGTGCAAACAAAGGAGATAAATATAGCTTGAATGAAGAAAAACAAATTTATGCGCTAATGATTTCAAAAGTTCTATTAAACTAGCAGTAAAAAATTACTGAGTAGGGACGTGCAACCAAGCGAGCACCCTCCATCAGGAATCTGCCATACTCTGAACGTCTCGCAGCCCTGGGAATGGATTCGTTGAAACTTCGGCGTCTGGCAACTGACCTGGTAAATGCTCATAAGGTCATTAATCATCTTAACAACAGCAACCTTGAGCACCTTTTTGATCTCCATCTCTCCAATACACGCGGGCATGCCTACAAAGTCAGAAAACAGCACTGTTCACGTGACTTTCGGAAACATTTTTTCACGCTCAGAATTGCGGAGACATGGAATAAACTGCCTGCATCTGTTGTAGGCTGCCGGAGCACTGAATCTTTCAAAGCCTCCATGCTTCCTGTAGTCCGCCAACACTATACCTGATGCCACTCTCCACATACACATGCACACACATACATGCATATTACTACTGTGAACTGTTCATGTTCCTGACACAACATTATTCTGTGTACTTGACATGAGACTTTGATGAGTTGTGGTGCACCTGAGCACTGTACACAATAAATTTCATTATTTTAAAAGTCCTCAGTGTTGTGTTATAGGCCGAAAACAAACGATTTGTAGTTATTTGGTTTCAAATATTCCTAATACTTATTTTCAAAGATCTATTGTCAGATTTTTCTGATTGGTTAGGGGAGGGTGACATTTGACAACACATTAATGTTCTAACTATGGACTTGATATGAACATTATATAAAATTAAAAGTATAATCTTATAAAGTAACTAGTACATTTTTCAACTACTAATACCTACTAGAGTAAATCAAAAAGTAATACCATTTTGTTTAGGATATGTATAATTACTAACACAGGAACATGTATCATACATCAAAATGAGGCTGGTCCTCTGTGGATCACATCCCTACTTCTCGACATAAACACCATTTCTCTAAATAGTAATGTTTCACCTTTGAATGAGAGCATGTATCCCTGTCCCGTAAATACTGGAGCCACTTATTCACTATAGATTTCATTTCCTCGTCACTGGAATAATGTTTGTCTCTCAGACCCTCTTTCATGGGGCAGAAGAGAGGCAAACATTATTCCAGTGGCTCAAAGAACAGTCAGCAGAATTTGGGGCGCTTTTTACTTCTTTTTTTTTATTTTTATTTCTTTTTAATCTTTTCAGCTATCAAGTTTAAAGGTTCTTTCGGTTTTACTCACTTATAATTTGGGTTTGGATCGTGAAAAAAGATCGGAGACTACTGATAGGAATTTTTATTCAAGACACGTATAAACCAAGTATGTCTGTTATAGAAATTCTAATTTCGTTAATAGTTTGTGTTGAGTTGACAGAATTATATTTTTTTTACGAATGTCTCATCGGATACGAGTCGAAAAAGAGATACGAATATTGTTGCATGACGAGACAAGATTATATTTCTTTCAAACAATGCAAAACAAAAGAAAATCTACCATTTCTTTCGTAGATAGAAAATAATGTCGCGTAATTAGGTCGGTCGAATTCAAATAATCATTTCGAAGATCTGTGTTGTTTTTGTGTCAAGTGGTGTGTGAGAGAGAGAGAGAGAGAAGAGAGAGAGAGAGAGAGAGAGAGAGAGAGGGGGGGGCGTAATTTTAGTCGTTTTCGTTTTGTTTTCTTATCAAGAATGTTCGTGTGATTCGTGTGGTATCTTCAATCTACGCTAATGACGAGGACGTGATATATCTTAAGAATTGGTATGGGTAAGTGTCACAGGAAGGTAGCAATATTAGATTCGGGTTTTTGTGGTAGAAGTATTATTATTATTATTATTATTATTATTATTATTATTATTATTATTGAGTTTTCACACCAGCGTTAGCAGATGGTCTTATACTGGAGTCTGAGTGACAACAAGTCTCCTCAGATCTCCAAGATTCTTCTGAGTATTCTAGCTGATTTCGGCAATACTGTTGTCTGGATGGTCTCTATTCTTCCTCTGATTTCTAGTTCCCCAGACTTTCTTCCAAGCTTTTTGGGACCGTGCCAAGTGCACCAAATACAATTGGTATCACTTTCAATCTCGTATTCCACAGCTTCAATTCTCTGGCAAGGCCATGTATTTGTTTATCTTTTTTATTTTTATTATTATTTCACTCCATTCGATATTTTCACACCTGCCTTAGCCGGGCTGAGTGACAGCAAGTATCCTCAGGTATCCAGGACTTTTGAGTATTCTAGCCGTTCTTAATAGTGCTGTTGTCTGGATGGTCTTCATTCTTCCTCTGATTTCCAGTTCATCCAAATTCTTGGGGACTGTTCCAAAGGCACCAATTACAATTGGTACAACCTTCACCTTCATGTTCCATTCCATTTTTTTTCAGTTCTCTAGCAAGGTCCAAGTATTTGTTTATCTTTTCGGTTTTTTTCACTTTCACTGGTGATCGGTGGGGACGGCAAAATCCACGAGATGACAAGTTCTCTTATATTATTATTATTAGGTGATACGTCTGTACCTCAAAGTCCCAGAGAATTCTGTGTGTCTCATTCTCCGGGACAAATGATAATTATTATTATTATTTTTACTCCTTTTGAGTTTTTCACATCAGCGTCAGCTGATGGTATTTCACTGGAGCCTGAGTGACAAGTCTCCTCAGGTCTCCAGGACTCTTCTGAGTATTCTAGCCGATTGCAGCAGTGCAGTAGTCTGGATGATCTCAATTCTTCCTCTGATTTCTAGATCCTCCAGTCTTTTTCCAAGTTTATTGGGACTGTTCCAAGTGCCTCAACAATAATTGGTATCACTTTCACCCTCATATTCTCTTTTATCACAGCTTTTTCAATTCTCTGCAAGTCCAGGTATTTATCCATCTTTACGTTTTCCTTTAGCTTCACCCTGTGATCTGCTGGAAACGCAAAGTCCACTAGTTGACACGTTCTCTTTTTCTTTTCTTTTTTGTTAATCACACTAGGTCTGTCTACTGTATTATTATTGGACCATATGACCTTTAGGCACCCTTTTTTGATCTCGATTAAGAAAGGACATGTTTTTCATTTACACCGTCAATATCTGGTTGTTTTATCAGACGATTTTTAGAATTTTTTTAAATTATAAAACTAACCCTAACCCCTAACCTAACCTAACCCTTAACAAACAACCGGATATTGATGGTGTAAATGAAAAACATATCCTTTCTTAATCGAGATCAAAAAGGGTGTCTAAATGTAATATGGTGATGATTATTATTATTATTATTATTATTATTATTATTATTATTATTCTTTCATGTCCACCAGAATTGCCCTACCGGTTTAAACTTTGTTCCCTTGCTTTATTTTTCTTGTTCTTCTTTCTCTACCTCTTTCTCTTCATCTTACTACTAACCATTCTATCTTTACGATTTCTCACACCCCTCCCTTTAAATCCCCCTTTGGTATGGTAACCGGTCTAGCAAAGGAAAAGCCTGCATTCAAATCTGTTAACCTTGCTTAACAAATTGATCAAGTGTTAAGTCCTGATCACACACACACTCTCTCTCTCTCTCTCTCTCTCTCTCTCTCTCTCTCTCTCTCTCTCTCTCTCTCTCTCTCTCTCTGAGTAATTCGCATCTTTCATCAGGCGCTCTTCTATGCACCTTACTTTCATTTTTTCTTTTCTTCGTTCTCTCAGATATGCCTCATTGATTGGTTTTAACATGTCAACCCAAAGAGAGATGTTTGCATACAGCTATGTGATATCAAGTATTCCTATCTAATATAAATTATTTGTACACAGTTGTATGGTTTCGATTATTCCTATCAAATACTAATAATTATATGTTTCAAGTAATTATTTCTATTTAATAACAGTTATGTGGTTCAAATAACTAATAATACTCAGTAGTAAACAATTATTATCATCATCTCATCGTGTCGCGCTATTAGCACGGATATCCATGACAATCAATCTCCAGCGTCACTATCACTCATTGTCTCGGAGGTCTCTGCGCCACATCCAGTATCCGCACAGAGCTGGTCAATGTACGTCTTTGCTGGCTGGCCCACACTGGCGTGCCCCGTGCTGGCTTTCAGAGGAGGACATCCCTTATGATTTCGTCCTTGCCTCTCCAGTAATGTCCTGCGTGTCATGTTTTCTTGTGGGTGTTGTTTCCACGTTTTATTTAGGATCGCACGCAGCATTCTTGTGCAGCTCCCATCTAGTTTATTCTCTAGGCGCGTCGTCGTTAGAGTCCAAGTTGTGCAGCCATACAGCAGCACTGGCACAACGGCTTGGAAGAATTGTCTCTTTAACTGTCTATGAGTCCGGATTTTCATATGACTGATAATCTATTATAGCGACCATGCTTTTCTATGCGTGCATTAACATCGCTTTCTGTGGATGAGATGTTACTGCCAAGGTACTTAAATTGTTCTACCGATTTTAAAAAAGACAATATAGCTTCAAGTAATTATTCTAAATACAAATAATTTACAGTTACTAGCAAATATATGCACCCTCCGGGTGCAAGTATTTAAGTTTTAATGTAATGAATATCGTATTAAATTAGAAAGTCTAATAAGAATGCAGATAAAAACATTTGAAATAGAGTGGGGTTATAATAGAAAATAGAAATTAACTTACTCTTCCATCACTGCCGTCTTACATTGCTTAATTTTACTTATTGAACTATTTAGTTAAATTAGGAAATAAAGAAAAAATTACACTATTTTTCTTGTTAATGGATTTCATTAAGATTCATTGAAGAGATTTTTGCTTATATTCATTAAAATAAAAACCAAACAGTTAGCAATCAATAATACTAAGCACATATTTAATAAAATCACATTTTTAATATCAATATGCAAATTAGCCTTCCCTTCACAGTGCAAACCGCTATTTTTTGTATATATAAATACAATAGCATGTTATTAGATGTAGATATTGGACAATAATAATAAAAAGGTGAAGCATTTTTATTTATATTTAAACCTCAATTATTAATAAAATTGCTTCAACCTTTTTATTAGTATCTGTCCCAATCTACCATACTAATAAATGCTATTGTATTTATATATACAAAAAAATAGCGGTTTGCAACTGTGAACGGGAAGGCTAATTTGCATATTGATATTAAAAATGTGATTTTTATTAAATATGTGTAGTATATGATGCTAACTGTTTGGTTTAATTTTAATGAATATAAGCAAAACTCTTTCAATGAATCTTAAAAAATCCATTAACGAAGAAAAAATAAGTGGTTTTTATTCTTTATTTCCTAATTTAACTAAATAGTTGATAAGTAAAATTAAGCAATGTAAGACGGCAGTGATGAAGAGTAAGTTTAAATTTCTATTTTTCTATTATAACCCCACTCTATTTCAAATGTTTTTATCTGCATTCTTATTAGACTTTCTAATTTAATACGTTATTTCATTACATTAAATTAAATACTTGCACCGGAGGGCATATATTTGCTTAGTAAACTGTAAATTATTTGTATTTAGAATAATACTTGAAGCTATAATTGTCTTTTTTAAAAAAACCTCGGTAGAACAATTTAAAGTACCTTAGGCAGTAACAATCTCATCCCGAAAAGCGATGTTAATGCACGCATAAGAAAAGGACATGGTCCTCTATAAAATACGATTATCAGTCCATACTGAAAAATCCGGACCTCATAGACAAGTAAGAGACAATTCTTCCAAGCCGTTGTGCCAGTCTGCTGGTATGCTGCACAACTTGGACTTAACGATCCGCCGCTAGAGGAATAAACTAGATGGGCAGCTGCACAAGAATGCTGCGTGCGAATCCTAAATAAAACTGGAAACAACACCCCACAAGAAAACATGACACGCAGGACATTACTGGAGAGGCAAAGGACGAAATCATAAGGGAATGTCTCCTCCTGACAGCCAGCACGTGGGCACCCCAGTGTGGCCAGCCAGCAAAGACGTACCATTGACCAGCTCTGTGCGGATCTGGGAGTGTGGCGCAGAGGACCTCCCGAGAACAATGAGTGAAGTGACGCTGGTAGATTGATTGTCATGGATACCGTGCTAATAGCGGACACGATTGAGGATGATGAATAATAATTGTTTACTACTGAGTATTATAGTTAATTTGAAACCACATAACTGTTATAAATAAGAAATAATTACTTGAAACCATATAAATTATTAGTATTTGATAGGAAATAATCGATAACCATACAACGTGTACAAATAAATTTATTAGATAGGAAATACTTGATAATCACATAGCTGTATGCAAACATCTCTAGTTTGGGTTTGACATGTTAAAACCAATCAATGAGGCATATCTGAGAGAACGAAGAAAAGAAAAAAATGAAAAAGTGAAGGTGCATAGAAGAGCGCCTGAATGAAAAGATGCGTAAAAAGAAATTACTCAGAGAGAGAGAGAGAGAGAGAGAGAGAGAGAGAGAGAGAGAGAGAGAGAGAGAGAGAGAGAGAGAGTGGGTGTGTGCTCAGGAACTTAACACTTGAATCATTGTTAAGCAAGTTTACAGATTTGAGAATGCAGGCTTTTCCTTCTGCTAGACCGGTTACCATACCAAAGGGGGGATTTAAAGGGAGGGGTGGAGAATTCGAAGATAGAAAGTTAGTGTAAGATGAGAGAAAGAGGTAGAGAAGAAGAACAAAAGAAAATATAAGCAAGGGAACAAAGTTAAACGGTAGGGCAATTCTGGTGACATGAAAGAATAATAATAATAATAATAATAAAATAATAATAATAATAATCATCACCATATTACATTTAGACCCCCTTTTGAATCTCGATTAAGAAAGGATATGTTTTCATTTACAACATCAACTTCGCGGTTGTTTGTTAAGGTTAAGGGTTAAGGGTTAGGGGTTAGGGTTAGTTTTAATTAATTTAAAAAATCTAAAATACGTCCTGATAAAACAACCAGATATGGACGGTGTAAAATGAATAAACATGTCCTTTCTTAATCGAGATCAAAAAGGGGTGCCTAAAGGTCATTATGGTCCATAATACTACAGTAGACCAGACTAGTGTTGATTAACAAAAAAAGAAAAGAAAAAGAAACGTGTCAACTATGGACTTTTGCGTTTCCCAGCAAGATCAACAGGGTGAAGCTAAAGAAAACGTAAAAGATGGATAATATACCTGGACTTGCCAGAGATTGGAAAAAAGCTGTGATAAAAGAGAATATGAGGGTTGAAAGTGATACCAATTATTGTTGAGCACTTGGAACAGTCCCATGAAACTTGGACAAAAGACTGGAGGATCTAGAAACTCAGAGGAAGAATTGAGATCATCCAGAACTACTGCACTGCTGGCAATCGGCTAGAATAACTCAGAGAGTCCTGGAGACCTGAGGGAGACTTGTCACTCAGCTCCAGTGAAATACCAATCAGCTGACGTCTGATGTGAAAAACCAAAAGGAGTAAAATAATAATATAATTATCATTTTGTCCCGGAGAATGAGACACACAGAATTCTCTGGGACTTTGAGGTTACAAACGTGATCAACGCTAATAATAATATAATAAGAAGAACTTGTCATCTCGTGGATTTTGCCGTCCCCACCGATCACACGTGAAAGTGAAAAAAACCGAAAAAGATAACAAAATACTTGGACCTTGCTAGAGAACTGAAAAACATGGAATGGAACATGAAGGTGAAGGTTGTACCAATTGTAATGGTGCCTTTGGAACAGTCCCCAAGATTTGATGAACTGGAAATCAGAGGAAGAATGAAGACCATCCAGACCAACAGCACTATTAAGACGGCTACGAATACTCAAACAAGTCTGGATACCTGAGGAAATACTTGCTGTACTCAGCCCCGGCTAAGGCAGGTGTGAAAATATCGTATGGAGTGGAAATAAGTAATAAAAATAAAAGATAAACAAATACATGGGCCTTGCCAGAGAATTGAAGCTGTGGAAATACGAGATTGAAAAGTGATACCAATTGTATTTGGTGCACTTGGCACGGTCCCAAAAAAGCTTGGAAGAAAGTCTGGGGGAACTAGAAATCGAGGAAGAATAGAAGACCATCCAGGACACAGTATTGCCGAAATCAGCTAGAATACCAGAAGAATCTTGGAGATTGAGGAGACTTGTTGTACTCAGACTCCAGGTATAAGACCATCTGCTAACGCTGGTGTGAAAAACTCATAATAAGTAATAATAATAATATAATAATAATAATAATAATAATACTTCATCCTAAAGTGCTAAAATTAATGTATAATATATGATAAAACCCCATCAAAAACCCGAATTAATATTGCTACCTTCCTGTGACGACTTAACCCATACCATTCTTAAATAATATCACGCCTCGTCATTAGCGTAGATTGAAGATACCACACGAATCAACACGACATTCTGTTGATAAGAAAACAAAACGAAAACGAACTTAAAAATTGACGCCCCCCCTCTCTCTCTCTCTCTCCTCTCATTCTCTCTCTCTCTCTCTCTCTCTCTATCAACACAACGACTTGACAACAAAAACACACAGATCTTCGAAATGATTATCTTGACATTCGACCGACTACATTACGCGACATTATTTTCTTATCTACGAAAGAAATGGTAGATTTTCTTTTGTTTTGCATTGTTTGAAGAAATATAATCTTGTCTCGTCATGCAACAATATTCGTTATCTCTTTTTCGCTGCGTATCCGATGAGGACAGTTCGTAAGAAAAATATAAATTCTGTCACCTCAACAACACTTATACGAAATTAGAATTTGTCTATAACAGAACATACTCTGGTTTTACGTGGTCTTGAATAAAATTCCTATCAGTAGTGCTGCCGATCTGTTTCACGATCCAAGACTCCAAATTATAAAGTGAGGGGTGAAAAAACCGAAAGAGCGCTTTAAACTTGGATAGCTCT
>CM042154.1:64363018-64370518 GCA_023376005.1 Doryteuthis pealeii
CGAGTCGAAAAAGAGATACGAATATTGTTGCATGACGAGACAAGATTATATTTCTTTCAAACAATGCAAAACAAAAGAAAATCTACCATTTCTTTCGTAGATAGAAAATAATGTCGCGTAATTAGGTCGGTCGAATTCAAATAATCATTTCGAAGATCTGTGTTGTTTTTGTTGTCAAGTGTGTGTGATAGAGAGAGAGAGAGAGAGAGAGAGAGAGAGAGAGAGAGAGAGAGAGAGGGGGGGCGTAATTTTAGTCGTTTTCGTTTTGTTTTTCTTATCAAGAATGTTCGTGTGATTCGTGTGGTATCTTCAATCTACGCTAATGACGAGGACGTGATATATCTTAAGAATTGGTATGGGTAAGTGTCACAGGAAGGTAGCAATATTAGATTCGGGTTTTTGTGGGGTAGATGAGTATTATTATTATTATTATTATTATTATTATTATTATTATTATTATTGAGTTTTTCACACCAGCGTTAGCAGATGGTCTTATACTGGAGTCTGAGTGACAACAAGTCTCCTCAGATCTCCAAGATTCTTCTGAGTATTCTAGCTGATTTCGGCAATACTGTTGTCTGGATGGTCTCTATTCTTCCTCTGATTTCTAGTTCCCCCAGACTTTCTTCCAAGCTTTTTGGGACCGTGCCAAGTGCACCAAATACAATTGGTATCACTTTCAATCTCGTATTCCACAGCTTCAATTCTCTGGCAAGGCCCATGTATTTGTTTATCTTTTTTATTTTTATTATTATTTCACTCCATTCGATATTTTCACACCTGCCTTAGCCGGGGCTGAGTGACAGCAAGTATCCTCAGGTATCCAGGACTTTTTGAGTATTCTAGCCGTTCTTAATAGTGCTGTTGTCTGGATGGTCTTCATTCTTCCTCTGATTTCCAGTTCATCCAAATTCTTGGGGACTGTTCCAAAGGCACCAATTACAATTGGTACAACCTTCACCTTCATGTTCCATTCCATTGTTTTTTCAGTTCTCTAGCAAGGTCCAAGTATTTGTTTATCTTTTCGGTTTTTTTCACTTTCACGTGGTGATCGGTGGGGACGGCAAAATCCACGAGATGACAAGTTCTCTTATTATTATTATTATTAGGTGATACGTCTGTACCTCAAAGTCCCAGAGAATTCTGTGTGTCTCATTCTCCGGGACAAATGATAATTATTATTATTATTTTTACTCCTTTTGAGTTTTTCACATCAGCGTCAGCTGATGGTATTTCACTGGAGCCTGAGTGACAAGTCTCCTCAGGTCTCCAGGACTCTTCTGAGTATTCTAGCCGATTGCAGCAGTGCAGTAGTCTGGATGATCTCAATTCTTCCTCTGATTTCTAGATCCTCCAGTCTTTTTCCAAGTTTATTGGGACTGTTCCAAGTGCCTCAACAATAATTGGTATCACTTTCACCCTCATATTCTCTTTTATCACAGCTTTTTCAATTCTCTGGCAAGGTCCAGGTATTTATCCATCTTTACGTTTTCCTTTAGCTTCACCCTGTGATCTGCTGGAAACGCAAAGTCCACTAGTTGACACGTTCTCTTTTTCTTTTCTTTTTTTGTTAATCAACACTAGGTCTGGTCTACTGTATTATTATTGGACCATATGACCTTTAGGCACCCCTTTTTGATCTCGATTAAGAAAGGACATGTTTTTCATTTACACCGTCAATATCTGGTTGTTTTATCAGACGATTTTTAGATTTTTTTTAAATTATAAAACTAACCCTAACCCCTAACCCTAACCCCTAACCCTTAACAAACAACCGGATATTGATGGTGTAAATGAAAAACATATCCTTTCTTAATCGAGATCAAAAAGGGGTGTCTAAATGTAATATGGTGATGATTATTATTATTATTATTATTATTATTATTATTATTATTATTCTTTCATGTCCACCAGAATTGCCCTACCGGTTTAAACTTTGTTCCCTTGCTTTATTTTTCTTTGTTCTTCTTTCTCTACCTCTTTCTCTTCATCTTACTACTAACCATTCTATCTTTACGATTTCTCACACCCCCTCCCTTTAAATCCCCCTTTGGTATGGTAACCGGTCTAGCAGAAGGAAAAGCCTGCATTCAAATCTGTTAAACCTTGCTTAACAAATTGATCAAGTGTTAAGTCCTGATCACACACACACTCTCTCTCTCTCTCTCTCTCTCTCTCTCTCTCTCTCTCTCTCTCTCTCTCTCTCTCTCTCTGAGTAATTCGCATCTTTCATCAGGCGCTCTTCTATGCACCTTACTTTCATTTTTTTTCTTTTCTTCGTTCTCTTCAGATATGCCTCATTGATTGGTTTTAACATGTCAACCCAAAGAGAGATGTTTGCATACAGCTATGTGATATCAAGTATTCCTATCTAATATAAATTATTTGTACACAGTTGTATGGTTTCGATTATTCCTATCAAATACTAATAATTATATGGTTTCAAGTAATTATTTCTATTTAATAACAGTTATGTGGTTTCAAATAACTAATAATACTCAGTAGTAAACAATTATTATCATCATCCTCATCGTGTCGCGCTATTAGCACGGATATCCATGACAATCAATCTCCAGCCGTCACTATCACTCATTGTTCTCGGGAGGTCCTCTGCGCCACATCCAGTATCCGCACAGAGCTGGTCAATGTACGTCTTTGCTGGCTGGCCCACACTGGCGTGCCCACGTGCTGGCTTTCAGAGGAGGACATCCCTTATGATTTCGTCCTTGCCTCTCCAGTAATGTCCTGCGTGTCATGTTTTCTTGTGGGGTGTTGTTTCCACGTTTTATTTAGGATCGCACGCAGCATTCTTGTGCAGCTCCCATCTAGTTTATTCTCTAGGCGCGTCGTTAGAGTCCAAGTTGTGCAGCCATACAGCAGCACTGGCACAACGGCTTGGAAGAATTGTCTCTTTAACTTGTCTATGAGTCCGGATTTTCATATGACTGATAATCTATTTATAGCGGACCATGCCTTTTCTATGCGTGCATTAACATCGCTTTCTGTGGATGAGATGTTACTGCCAAGGTACTTAAATTGTTCTACCGAGTTTTTAAAAAAAGACAATATAGCTTCAAGTAATTATTCTAAATACAAATAATTTACAGTTACTAGCAAATATATGCACCCTCCGGGTGCAAGTATTTAAGTTTTAATGTAATGAAATATCGTATTAAATTAGAAAGTCTAATAAGAATGCAGATAAAAACATTTGAAATAGAGTGGGGTTATAATAGAAAAATAGAAATTAAACTTACTCTTCCATCACTGCCGTCTTACATTGCTTAATTTTACTTATTGAACTATTTAGTTAAATTAGGAAATAAAGAATAAAATTACACTTATTTTTTCTTGTTAATGGATTTCATTTAAGATTCATTGAAGAGATTTTTGCTTATATTCATTAAAATAAAACCAAACAGTTAGCAATCAATAATACTAAGCACATATTTAATAAAATCACATTTTTAATATCAATATGCAAATTAGCCTTCCCGTTCACAGTGCAAACCGCTATTTTTTGTATATATAAATACAATAGCATGTTATTAGTATGTAGATATGGACAATACTAATAAAAAGGTGAAGCAATTTTATTAATAATTGAGGTTTAAATATAAATAAAATCATGAAGTATGTGATGAAAATAACTATGTTAATTGTGACTCGATTAGTAATATAGTTTCGGTTACAGACAGAAAAACACACAATCTCCATTATAATAAGATATGTCATCAATTGTTCACGTCTAATACTAATCATTTTCAAAGAGATCTATTTCAACCATAGCTGGGAAAATAAACGGGTACTACCACTCCGGGTTTGAGTCGACCAGGGAGTTATGGCAATGAAGGTATATTCCACACTCTCTAGAGCTCCAGAACTGGAATCTTATCCCACAGTTTAATGCTCTATCTAGGACTCTCCATAGGAGATCTTAACCCTCTGGAGATGAGGTAATTGGCGTATTAAAAGCCCTGCTGACAAGGCTGATGTATTTCTGATCCGCCTGTATCTTTCTTGTCTTCCGTCCTATATCCTTTGTCTCTTATCTATCTATCATATCTATCTATCTATCTATATTATCTATATATTATTTAATTATTATCTATCTCTCTCTACTATCTATATCTATCATCTATATTATATATCTATCTATCTATAATATTCTATCTATCTATCTATCTATCTATATCTATCTCTATCTATCTATCTATTATATCTATCTTGTTTTGTTCATATCTATCTATCTCTATCTACTATATCTTGTTTTGTTCATATCTTCTCTATATCTATTCTATCTATATATCTATCTATCTATCTATCTATCATCTATCTATCATATCTATCAATATCTATCTATCTATCTTGTTTTGTTCATATATATCTATCTATCTATCAATCTTTCTCTCTCTCTCTCTCTCTCTCTCTCTATATATATATATATATATATATATATATCTATATATATGGTTCATATCTTATCTATGTCATATTGTATCTATCTATCTATATCTACTATCTAGTTTGTGCATATCTATCTATCTATATCTATCTATCTTTTTGTGCTCTATCTAATATATATATTATATATATATATATATATATAAGGTTGTGAAGTGGAGTGTTTTTGTTAACCTGTCATTTATTTCTCAATATTTCGGGAAGAGATTCCCATCCTCAGAAGAATACTGGAACTGAAGTTGTCTTAGCGGCTGCTACATTCGTTCTGCCTTGGGTCTTCCAAATTCAGTGTGTGTATGTGTATGGTTGGGGTGCTTGCTTATGTGTGTGTGTTTGTGTGTGTAAGTGTGTGTTGCGCGTGCTTTGTGTGTGTAAATGTAAGCGTATGTGTGTGTGCGTGGTGCTTATGTATGTGTGTCTGATCATTTCTTTTTATTTTATTTTATTACTATTCCAGATTTGTATCGCCTCTAAGCAAGGTTTTATTTTTATTTTATTTTATTTATTATTTATTTTTATTTATTTTTTTTTTTGTTTGTTTGCTTATTAACAGGATCATCTGATCTCTTTTTTATTGCTATGTGTCTGAGACTAACATTCCAGATATTGCTTGATTGTTTATGGGTGCGGGTGTGTGGATTTACTGCCTATCAGGCGGCGTATCTGGTCAGTCCTAACACCATGAGTGTGTGTGTGTGTGTGTTGTGTGTGTGTGTGTGTTATATGTGGGCGTGTATGCCTATTTCCTGTACATTAATGTATGTGTGTGTTATTTATAGTGTGTGTGCTTTGTACATGTACATTAATATATATATATATGTGTGGTGTGTTGTGTGTGTGTGTGTGTGGTGTGTGTGTGTGTGTGTGTGTGTGTGTTGGTTTTAGGAGCTTAGAATGAACTTAATTTTATTAAAAATTGCGATTAAAGGGTCAGCTAGATTCTATTCAGCTTTGTTTTTTATTTTTTAGCATTATATTTATCTTATTTCATTTCAAATTAATTTGTTTTATTTACTTTTTATTTTACTGTTTATTTATTTATTTATATTATTAGTTATTTTTTATATATATTATATATATTTTTTAGTTTTATTTTATTTATTTATTCGTTTTTAGTATATATCCATTTGTCTATTTATTTTATGAATTGTTTTATTTATTTATTTACTTATTTTTCTATTATTATTATTATTATTATTATTATACATATATATATTTAATCTCTTACTTGTTTTGTTCTTGTAAAAGTATTTCTAGTGTGTGCTGGGTTGAGTTTTAGGAGGTTACACGGCCTGGTCACATGAATTAATTATTAGGAGATTAGCAAGGGAATTCATATTCTTTAATGTAAAGTCAATTATCTAGTCAAATATATCAGTGATCAGAGTAAATCATATTTGTTAAAAGACTAGTGCATTAGCTCGAGTGTGTGTATACTGGTCTGTTGGTGTGGGTGCGTGTTTTTTCGTTTGTCTTCTCATAGTAGATTCGTTGCGTTATAAATTCTCTATTGCATAAGTGGGTGTATGTTGTATGTGTGTGAGTGCATATACATGTAAGTGTGCGCGTTGATTGTGGGTTTATTGTATTATGAACTCTGCGCTGAGTTCGGTTCTGTTATTGATCTCTGGGTGCAGTTTAGCTATTAATAATGCCTCTTTAATTCGGAGGTTACCCAGATTTCTTTCTTTGGCCTCTATTTTGACTGTGATGCTTCTCTCCGTGTTGTTGCACTTAATTAAGTGTTTGCGGAATGTGGATGCTTGTGTGTGTAAGTGTTCTTTGATCCTAATGTGTAGATGTCTGGTGGTGCTGCCTATGTAGAAGTGGTTGCATTTTTCGCATTGTGTGCGGTATACTACATTAAATTCATGGCACATACCTGTGTCGCGGATAGGGCAGTTCGCCAGTGTGCAATTATTGGTGTACCTATGTTGGTTCTTGGAGAGTTGTATCCGAAGTGAAGGTCCGTAATGGGCGAGTTGTATGTCCAGGCCTTCCTTCCGGATCGCCTTGCGTATTGCTGCGGTTATACTCTCGTTGAAATGTGGTAGCCTTAGAAAGCAGGTGTTAGAAGTGATGTGGCTTTTTCGGCCTTCTGTTGGTTTCAGTCGCTTTGTGACTGAAGTGGGGTAACCGTTGGCATATTCCACATAATAAAAAGAAACAAAAAAATAACACCTAACCTCTCCAGGGCACAACAAAATACCCTAAACACCCTAAGAGAGAAGGAATTAATTTACCTGCCCTCTGATAAGGGAAGAGAGTTCTGCGTAATCCCCCAGGAAACATACAACAACTTAGCATTCGAGCATCTTAGTAACAATGAACTCTATACAGAGGTCACAGATGTAACACCCACACAAATAGAAAGCCAAGTAAACGCCGCATGGACCAGGATCTGCAAAAGTAGAAAACTCCACAACAAATTTAAAACCAACTTCACTAGTAAAAACAGTGCCCTTCCAAGATTTTACCATCTGATAAAAACCCACAAACAAGTTCTACTCCGCAAATTAGACCAATAGTCTCCAGCGTGGAAGGGCCATTATACAAAATATCGTGGCTCCTCTCAAAAATACTTAAGCCAATATTAGCTGCCCTCCCAGGACATGTCAGCAGCTCTGATGAAGTCATCCACAGACTAAAACAAACACAACCAAGTAAACTAGAAAACAACAAATATGCCTTTAGCTTGGACGTTACCTCATTATACACATCAGTGCCTGCTCAATCAGCGGTCGACTTGTTGACTGAACGCATAATCTCATCCGGCCTGTACTGCCACAACCTCACCTCTTCTGATATACACCAACTTCTATCCATTATCGTAAATAACACTTACTTCACTTTTCAAGAACGGACATTCAAACAGATAAAGGGCCTGCCGATGGGATCCAGTCTATCGGGCCTGCTGGCTATCAGCTACATGGACAGACTTGAGCGCCAAGCACTTGACTATTGCCGCTCTTGTGCCTTCTTCACCAGATACATAGATGATATACTCATCCTCACATCTTCCTATGAAGAAGCCAA
>CM042154.1:64375518-64378018 GCA_023376005.1 Doryteuthis pealeii
TTCTGTTTCGTATCAATCTTTGCCGTGGCCATCTTTGTATTATGGCTTTATTTTTCGCCATATTCCATTTTCTATGTGTTTCTTTCATCTGTAAATGAACTGTGTACATTTGACACGCACGGTCATATTCGAGATGTTCAAGGTCGAACATACAATAGAAACCTTCTTTTTTTAATCCCCTGGAATTAACGGTTTGTAATCTCAGCTGATCTGACAATAACAATTTTCTGTCGCCATAAAATAATTGGAGGCGCTCGTGGCGTAATGGTTATCTTTGTACGAAATGGACACTGTGACCTGAGTTCAAATCCTGCACGAGGTTGCTTGCATTTTCACATAACGCTAATATCCTTCAGAAAGGTATTAATCCAATTACTCTCCCTCCAGCTATGGGGCGGGGGGAATAGTGAAGATTGTGGTGTAATGGTTATCTTTATACGAAATGGACACTGTGACCTGAGTTCAAATCTTGGACAAGGCTGTTTATTTACCTTGTGTATGTAGTGGAAATGAAGATTTTTTTTCTACAGTGATCGCATAGTTACTTTGCGAACAAAAAATATATCCCTGAATATTTGGAAGTGTTGTTTTGTTTTTGTTGTTTTTTTTCTTGCCTGTAGATTTTGTCCGTTGCATCTGAAGTACGGCGATGAGGGGTCCGTAGATGAGAGGGCAGATTGTATATGGATACATCAAATGACAAACTGGAAAGGTTGCAAATGAGAGGCATGGACATGGCTAAGAAGTGTGAAACCTCAAGATAGGAACTGAATCTCTTATAATAACAGCACTAAAAATGCCATAAGTACCAATTAAGAAAAACGGAAAATAGATAAGACCCAACAAAATAGCAAGTGTAGGAGGTGTGGAGACAGAAAAGAAACTGTTAATCACATAATAAGTGAATATAACAAACAACTACAAAGAAAGTACAAGACTAGGCATGACTGGGTAGGAAAGGTGATCCACTTGAAAGAATGAAAGAAATTAGATTTTGACCATACTAACAAATTGTATAGTTATTTAGTAAGCTTAGCTTAGATACGGCACAAGGCCAGAATATGGGGCACCCAATGACTATCTAACTCACTAACAATGGTCTCCGGAAGTAGTTTGCCAATTATTACACCACGTGAGGTGCCCAAACTAACAAATGGTATATGTACAAACCAGAATCCGTCGTAGACAATTAGAGACATAAGGTCCTCTGGGAATTTGAGAAACAAACTGATTATCTAATCCCGACCAACACCAGAATTAGGGTTAATTAATCAGAAAAAAATGTCATCTAGTGGATTTTACTGTTCCACAGAGTAAAAATGAAAGAAAACGAAAAAATGGACAAATACTTGAATCTTGTATGAGAACTGAAAAAAACTGTGGAATATGAAGGTTAAGATGATAATAATTGGAGTTGGTGCCCAAGGGCCGGTCAAAGTGATTAGGTGAACTAAAGATTAGATGAAGAATCGAAACTATCCAGACCACAGCACTCTTAAGATCACCTTGAATACTTAGTTCTGGTGCTCTGGGAATACTTGGCATCACTCAGAAAAATCACAATTTAAAACTGATAAGAAAGACTCGCGTAGAGTTATAATAATAATAATAACTAGCGAGACGTGTGGATATACCACAGTGTAATAATTTAATTATTACCACGTTTGATATGTTTACTTTAGAGCTATTGCTAAATAGTTCAATATGTAAAAAGTATAATAATCTTGAATTAGCTCTTGATTGAAACAGATTAGCGTCATCTCTTCCGCGTGTATATTATATTTTTCTGTTACATGTCCTTTTTCTTCCATTTTTCTTTATAATAAAAACAGAATGGTTCCTTATTGAGCTGAGGTTACGATACTCATAAGAAATAAGAATTCGGTTGATGATCAATACCAAATAATCAGGATTTACATTTTTGCATTTCTTCTTGGACGTTTTGGCCGGTCTCATTTTTAACCAGAGAGTATTGCAACATGATAACAGTCATACAATTAAGGAACACGAGTAATAATAATAAATAATAATAATAATAATAATAATAATAATAATAATAATAATAATATAAAATGTACATGGATGACATTAAAATTTTTGCAAAAAATGAAAAAGAATTGGAGAGCCTAGTACAAACTATTAGAATATATAGCCAGGATATAGGGATGGAATTTGGAATCGAAAAATGTGCTATGCTTGTAATAAAAAGGGGTGAGAGAAAACTAATGAATGGAATACAACTGCCAAATCAGGAAACTATAAAATCTCTTGATGAAAATGAAAGCTACAAATACTTAGGAATTTTAGAAGCGGACAATATCATGCAAGCAGAAATGAAAGGAAAAGTTAAAAAAGAATATTTCAGGAGAACTAGAAAACTTCTGGAAACGAAACTTAACAGCAGAAATCTGATCAAAGGAATTAATACCTGGGCTGTCCCCATTATAAGATACTCAGGACCATTCTTAAAATGGACAAAAGAAGAACTCAGACAGATAGA
>CM042154.1:64383018-64405518 GCA_023376005.1 Doryteuthis pealeii
TTTGATTTCGGGACGGTCAAAACCACATTTGGGACGGTCCAAACCCCATTCGGGACGTTTGATAATTTTTGTTCGGGACGGTCATGAAAAAAGTTAGTGTCGGAGCCTGGTGCAGACTATGAATTCAGACATAAACGGTAAGTCAACAGTATTTCTTAAATATAAGTTTTAAACTTTCACCATCCAATCAGGTTTTAAAAAATAACATTTTTATTTTTTGTTTTTTATAACACGCACACAAACGCACAGACACACACACAGATACAGACACAGACACACACACACACACACACACACACACACACACACACATATATATATGCAAGAAAAAATGGAAATGAATCTAACAGCAAGTTGAAAAAGGAGTTAGAGTGAAAAATAAGAAAATTATTATGATTTATGGATTTTTGGTAAATTATTCCGACGCTAAGTGTTTCGATTAGTTGATCCACAGTATTAGAATATATTTGAACTAAATATGCATTGAGTATGTGGCTCTAAGTTTCTCCAGGTAATAAATATCATTTGTTAACTTTGGTTTCTTTTCGAACGAGTGAATTTTTACTCCTTTTTCAACATATATACAAGATGTGTCAAAAAAGTATAAATATTTTTGTACTTTTTGTAACGTTCCATTGATTTTTTTTTCAGAATAAATGTGTGTCAAAAGGTACCAAGTTTAAAGCTGTATTCACCAAGATAGAAATGAAGAATAAATGGAACGTTATTTTTCAGAATACAAGGTGTGTCAAAAAGTTTTTAAAATCTTGATACTTTTTGACACACCATATATATATATATAATGGAAAAATGGAAATGAATCCGACGGTATGTAAATATAAGTATGTTAAAAAGCAAAATTGTGATAATGATAATGATGATGATGATGATGATGAATTGAAAAAGTCAGACATGTTGAAAAGTATCTTATATGAGGATCGAATCAAAAGCTTGAAACACCGAGTAGTGAGTTTTTATCCTGTTTAATATCTCAGTTTCTTGTATTCTCAAATATATTCTGGTAGTTCTCTGGGTTTTCGTGCATTGAGTACTGTAAAAAATAATTCGGGTTAAAAACATTTTTAGCGTTATATATATATATATATATATATATATATATATATATATTGTTGTTGTTGTTGTTGTTGTTGATATCCTTCCGTCTGATAAAGACGATGGCGTAGTGTCCACAATTCTTTTAACTGCATCTGTAGCTTTACAACTAGTTTTACCACGATATATAATATATATATATATATATATATATATATATATATTTCCTGAAATTTTCTTTTTTTATTTTCAATTACAATCCCATTCGTAACTCCAAACATTTATCAACTGAATTTCTCTGATGAGATTGATCGAAAAAAGAATAAAGATCAACTTAGAATGAAATATCTAATTATAAGGGTCCCCTGCTTTTCTTTTTAGAAATTCCTCTTTTAAAATGTATACGCTTTTTCGTAGTCTAATTAAATTCTGTACCTATAAAAAACATTTCATATATTTTAAGCGTCGGTACACATATCTCCAAATCAACACCCACATTAATTTCCTCAAACTCCTAGGTAAAAATCGCACCCACCACCATGCGGTTTTATTCCTTCATGAATGTATTACGCGACGTGCCATCCCTAGGTCTATCGCTCATCGCATTTCGCGTTCACATTCCAAATCCAGTCTCCTCCTTGAAAAGGCTTTTTTATCAGATCTCCGCCTTTTTTATATTTCCAAACTCAGTGCTCTAAAGCAGCAATGCCGCCATTTATCTATTTTTGACTCCATCCGCTTTTGCCTCTACATTGCTCACTTAGATGGAAAAAAACGGGTAAAACTATCCAGACAAAGCATGACTCTCTGTTGGCCCTTCTTACCAACAAGCGTTATGGGTCCACCTCAAATGTCTTCAATCTCAAGATCTGTAACTTATCCAGTTACCCCCTCAGTGACACCGAAGAATTTATTCTCAAACACGGTTTAGAATTTTGTATTCCTCCTACTAAACTCAATAGAGAACACATTCTCTCTGAGTTTGAATTAGTTTTTTGGTTTGTTTTGTTTTACGGCATATCAACCTCAGTGGGTCATTTAATGCCAATAAAGTTTTTAAATAAATCAATTCTTAATGGATAATACAAGTTTGTTTATAAACTCATGTTTTCTATTTAACCCATAGATGGGACCCTAAAAGGTACTACCACTCTGGATCAGAGTGGACCAGGGAGCAATGGTGATGAAGGGGTGCTCCACATTCCCCAAACCTCCAAAACTGGAACCTCACCATCAGATAGAGTTTAACGTCATTCCCAGGACATGTAGACCCGCAGCCACCGCCTTCTAGCACCCATATGATAAAAAGGGATTGGGGCTTGCCATAAAGGCAATACGGTTGGGAAAGTCATATAGGTGCTAGGGCTTGACGTGACCAGCCGATTGATCGGAGGGGGCCTCTCCGACCGCCCGTCTAGCCCAAGATAGGACCAAAGTGGATTATTGCAAGTCATGAACTGCTCATTCACCTGGGTTCTATCCTTAAGCATCACGGGTCGCCACCCACGGCTAACAGATGGCCCCATTGGGGGAGTCCTACCCCTCTGCAGAGGTGCAGTCGGTGCATTCTAACGCCCCAGCCGACAGGGCGGTTTGAATTAGTTTACATCCAATTACTCAGACATAATCCTGCGCCCAATGATTCCTTGTTAGCCCTCAAAGCTCGTTTAGTCGATCTTGTTCACACATACTGTGGGGCAAACATTGACAAATCTGACTTTTTCCTGCACAAAGAATATCTACAAACAGTCAAATCACTACGCACCAACCATAACCTCGTTATCTCTAAACCAGATAAAGGTCCTGGCGTAGTCATCCTTAACCGACAAGAGTACAATAGTAAAATGGAGAATATCCTGTCCGACACCACCAAATTCGATGTCATTGGCAATGTTGATGAATTTGACAAGACTGCTTTACAGGAGCAAATAATCCAACGCGACCTCTTACGTCTTTATAAGAAACACCTCCTTCCTAAACCCATCTATGATAAAATTCGTCCTGTGGCAGCTCAAAGACCTCGTTTGTATGGATTACCTAAGATCCACAAAAATAACACCCCTTTCCGACCAATTCTATCCATGATCGGATCTGCTCAGCATCGCCTTGCTAAGTGGCTAGCGCACGTTCTTCAACCAGTTGCACAATTTTATTCCAAACACTGTATCCCGGATTCCTTCACCTTTGCCAAAATGATGCACAACCTCCCTGACAACTACCAAAACTCCTTCTTTTGCTCGTTCGACATTAATAGCATATACACCTACGTCCTTCTGGATGAAACCATTGCTATCAGTGCCGATATATTATATCGCAGTCATCTTGACCCTCCTCGTATTCCTGAACCAGTTTTTACAAAATGCCAATATATATATATATATATATATATATATATATATATATATATATATATATATATATATAGGGTTCTATAGTAGGACTTATCGTGAGTGATAGCTGATAGGGACGGATGGAGAGAGAGAGGGTCAAATGAATGCGTGCTATTGGTGCGCATGATTGATGAATGATGATGATGATGATGATGATGATTTGAACATGTCTGGCGTGTTGAATACTAACTCATCTAGCGTGAAACTCTGAGTTCTGAGATTTTATCCTATTTTTATATCTTAGTTTCTTCTATTCTGAAATCTATGGTGGCATTGTTTCTCTGAATATTTGAGATGAGGCTTGATAATTAGTGTTATTTAGATTATTGGGACTATTTTCCTCATCATTGTTGTCATCTGTACAACGTTTCGGCCGATGTGCGAAAAGAAAGTTCCCGAGTTCTAGAAGGCTACCGAGTCCGACAAGAAATACCTGATGAAGGAATATCAGCCGAAACGTTGCACAGATAACAACCAAGATGAGGACAATAGTCCGAATAATCCAAATAATATTGTGGCATTGCTTTGGATTTTCGTGCATTGGGTTCTGTTAAGATTTTACAGATTAAAAACGCATTTAGCGTTAAATTTTAATCATAATCATAATATATATATATATATATATATATATATATATATATATATGTGTGTGTGTGTGTGTGTGTGTGTGTGTGTGTGTGTGGCTGGCTGGCTGGCTTGGTCTGTGTCTGTGTGTATGTCTGTGTGTGTCTGTATTTGCGTGTGTGTGTGTCTGTATTTGCGCGCGTGCGTGCGTGCGCGTATTAGAATAAGCGAATAGTGAATAATGAACAAGTCGTTTACAGAGAGCATAGTAAAAAAAAATGTATTTTTGAAAATATTGCACAAATTTCTCTTCCTTGATTAGCGACGAATTCCTGAATACGATTATTCTGAATAGAACGTACACAACGATTTAAATAGACAATTCAGCTTCGTCACACCCATTGAAAGAATGACGTTATGCGTTTCCGACAATTTCCAAGCTTTTTCTCTCCCATTCAATATTTTTGGCATTCAGCCTTCCGACTGAATATTTTGCTGAATATCATCTTATTTCATTATATTTTACTTTATTTATTTTTTGTATCTATATTTCTGCTATTCTATTCGTGTTTATAAAATCGTTTCAATTAACGAAACAGTTTATCAGCTTCAAAATTGTCATTCGTTAACTTGTTCTGTTTTGTTTTTTTTTTGTTTTTTTAACAGAATTCCAGTTAAATTCAAAATGACAAAAATTAATTTTAAAATAATTTTTTTTAAATTAGTTTAATCAATATATACAGATAATCTATGTATTAATTGTTACGATTTCATGGGCCATCGTTTAGGCTTCAAGCAAAAACGCTTGTCCAGCAGAAATCCTTGGTAAATAATCCTTCGGTTGTTCCTTAGTGCTCCTCAGTATTGCAAGTCCTTCGTAAAATGATTGCAAATAGACGTCTCTCAGAATCAGGGATTAAGTAGTCAACCAGCCACGCATTCGGACAGTCGATTGGCTGAGGTTTAATCCACGTGACCTCGCTTAGTCTATAGATTTAAGTGGTGTATTGTAGCACGCCTTATGTCCAAAATATTCCAACATTAATACTCTTGTTCCTTAAACTTCCGACTATTATTATCTTGCAATGTGCAACCCGTCCCCATCAGTCATCGAGCAGCCTTACGTTCGTCATCACCACTGGACTCAGCCAACACTTTTTTAATGTTCTGCAATGTCGGCAGATGGAAAAACACTTTGAAATCTTCGTATTGGAGCTTCCGGCGTGGATGCCAAGCAATACAACATGCCATTTCCAAATTTCGGAAGAAGGAAATTTCGAAATGGAGCTGCCTTTCACAAAGTGCTCAAATCACTCCAGTTTGCTGTACAGTAGGCAAACAAAGTGCATGTGAGAAATTAATAATTCAAAATGAAGACAATATATGCATTGCACATTGTATATATATATCATCATCGATCATCACGGCGTATATCTATACGATCTCATCCGGACCGTACATTATAATTGATTAAATTGTATAAGGCAGAGCACAGATCTTTATATATATATATATATATATATATATATATATATATATATATATATATATATATATATGTATGTATGGGGGGTATTTGTGAGTGCAACCCATTTTGACCATCACCTGTTTCATTACACACAATATTGCTTTTCTGATCGTTTTTCACAAGAAAGAGTTGTTGTTTTTAAATCCCAGAGAAATCAAATCTGGATTCATTCTTTTATGATTGAATACATAATTTAAACTTAATGCACTGAGAAATAAATAATGTGGCTTTTCAAAGTTGAAAATTTATACGAGGGTAAGTAAAAAAAAAAGTAATGCTATTTTCTTTATTTTATGTGAAGTTCATTTCTTTTTTCATAAAACTAAGGCTTACATTGAGACCCTAATGAGGCTCAGAGCAAGAATGCGACGAGTAAGACCCAACTTGACAATTGACAATGTCCTCCTTCTGCATGACAATACTCGACCACACACAAGCATCAGGACAAGGGAGAAAATCGCCTTATTCGGGTGGACAACTTTACCACATCCTCCATACTCACCAGATTTAGCGGCTTCAAACTATCATCGCTTCGGTCCCATGAAAGAGGGTTTCAGACGACGGCAAATATTATTTCCAGTGATGAGGAAGTGAAATCTGTAGTGAAGAAGTGGCTCAAAGAACAGTCAACAGAATTTTACGGGGCAGGGATACATGCTCTCATTTGAAGGCGGAACACTGATATTGAGAGAAACGGTGACTATGAGTAGGAATAGGGATGTGATCTACAGAGAACCAGCTTTATTTTGATGTATGATACATGTTCCTCTGTTGGTAATTATACCTGTTCTAAACAGAATAGCATTACTTTTTGACACACACATATATATACATATATATATATATATATATATATTATATATATATATATAAGTGTGTGTGTGTGTATGTGTGTGTGTATGTGTGTGTGTGTGTGTGTGTGTGTGTGTGTGTGTATGTGTAATTACATCTATGCAGGGAAAACTGTGTGTGCGTGAGTGTTTGTGTGAGTTGGGACTGGCAAGGGTATGCATGGGGACACGTACGTGTGTCTATGTATGAATACGTAAAACATATACAAGAGTATGTGTGTGTGGGTGAAGAGATAGATAGCACAAATGTATTCGCCAAAATACCATAAGAGGAGATCACGCGGTTGAATACAAGAATGGTTGAACGCAATATATGTAACTATCTTATTATAATAATAATTCGGTGTCTATCTGTCTGTAAACGAAACTACAACACTGCTTACGTCATAACATGCGAAAATGCGTAAGTTTATCAACGAGTATTTAATCTATAGTCAAAACCATATTAATACATAGAATACCATAATTAATACATAGAATCCATACATGTAGCACACTACGACAAATACATAGATCGATAGATACATAGAATACCATAATTAATACATACAATACATACATATGTAACACACTATGACAAATACATAGATCGATAGATACATAGAATACCATAATTAATACATAGAATACATACATATGTAGCACACTACAACAAATACATAGATCGATAGATACATAGAATACCATAATTAATACATACAATACATACATATGTAACACACTACAACAAATACATAGATCGATAGATACATAGAATACCATAATTAATACATACAATACATACATATGTAGCACACTACGACAAATACATAGATCGATAGATACATAGAATACCATAATTAATACATAGAATACATACATATGTAGCACACTACAACAAATACATAGATCGATAGATACATAGAATACCATAATTAATACATAGAATACATACAAATGTAACACACTACGACAAATACATAGATCGATAGATACATAGAATACCATAATTAATACATACAATACATACATATATTAATACATAGAATACATCTTATTTTTTAATATGGCCTCTATGAATATCTGAGATATATTTTCCTCAAAACAGCCCATGTTATTAGTGCGTTTAAATTCCTGCAATGTTTCTTATACATATCACTAAGAAATAAAGCTTTACATAATATATGGTGTGGTTAATTTGCATACTGGTTTTAACAAAACCGGGTTTAATAAATAATTACTTAGTGTTATTGATCTCTAATATTATTGCTTTATTCTCCAATGTATTAAAATTAATCCTATGAATGATTTTATATAGAAACAAATTAAAATATAATTAAAATAACTGTAATCTTTTATATGCGTTCTTATTTGATTTAGTTAGTCATTATAATTCAATATATTATATAATTCATTAAAACTTAAAGAACGGGTGCGTATGTAAATAGTATTTGCAATGTAAAATGAATATTGAAAAATATTTTAAAAATACAATTGACATTATTTTGTCTCGCATTACTCAATATTTTTTATAGAACCGGTACAGAGTTATATCTAAAGCGCGGTTAACATAGGTTTATATATATGCAGAAACAGACAATACTAACCGATTCAAATAGTTCTTTTTAATACATCTTCAGAAATTTAAGTATACGCTTCAAATAAGTCTATGTTCTACTTCTTAATAATTCTCCTAATTTTTGAAATATCTTTCTTAAAATTATATAAATAGATGTCGTTGAGGATAAAAAAGATGAACAAATATATATATATATACAGATATTTTTACATCTTTATATATATATATATATATATATATATATATATATATAAATTTGTTCATTCTTTTTATCCTCAACGACATATATTTATATTATATATATATATATATATATATGTGTGTGTGTGTGTGTGTGTGTGTGTGTGTACCTGAAAAGCATGTACCAGATGACAAACTGCGATAGAGTCAGAGACAGAGACAGAGAGACTGAGTGAGATGACCACACTAAGATAGATAGATAGATAGATAGATAGATAGATAGATAGATAGATAGATAGATGTTAACAGACGAATATATATATATATATAATATATATATATATAATATATATATATATATGAACAGTCTTAGATAGATAGATAGATAGATGTGGACAGACAAATAGATATATATATGAACAAACTTAGATAGATAGATAGATAGATAGATAGATAGATAGATAGAGAGAGAGAGAGAGAGAGAGAGAGAGAGAGAGAGAGATGAGCTCACTAAGATAGATAGATAGATAGATAGATAGATAGATATTGACAGACTGAAACAGTTAGACAGATAGATATGAACAGACAGATAGATAGATAGATAGATAGATAGATAGAGAGAGAGAGAGAGAGAAAGAGAAAGAGAAAGAGAGAGAGAGATGAGCACACTACGACAAATACATAGATCGATCGATCGATAGATAGATAGATAGATAGATATGGACAGACTGAGACAGATAGACAGATAGATATGAACAGACTGTGATAGATAGATAAATGGATAGATAGATGTGGCCATACACAAACACATGTTCCCCTCCTCCCTCTTGCACCCACCCACTTGTATCAACGAGGGAAATGTATACAAACTAATGTCAGGATCTTAACTTTCCTAAACTCCACCCCGATGCATTTTATGCGCACTGCACCCACATCCCCACACCCCCACATAACCCACTTCAGACTCTCCCACCGCACATCCCAATTTCCACCCCCCCCAACCCCTTCAACTAGAACAAGAACAATAACAACAAAATGTGAATGACAAACTTGTGAGTAATACAAGCTGCCAATCATACCACATCAAACGATTACCCGATCATGGTAAACAACATGAAATAACAGCGTTGGCGGACCCTTTTTTTTTTTTTTTTTTTTTTTTCCTTCTTTTCCTTTTTTTTTTTTTTGTCAAGGGAGATAACTCTTTGCAACATCAAGAATTGTCTTAGGGCGAGTGATAATGATTTTTCCACTGTTCCTTTTTTTCCCATATCGATATATTTGGCCTTTTGCCTACTCGTCTAGACAGAAGTCTTTGGACGGTTACAAATTATTTGCACCAGTAACGTGTGTACCAAAATAGGTTTGAATAATCTTTTTTTTTTTAAAAAAAAGAATATTTGAATTCTTCGTCTCCAATGGAAAGAAATTTTTGTCTAACATAAAGACGTATTATTATTCGTCTCAGAATACCCCCCACACACACATACAGATAGACAGATACAAACACACACACACACATATTGACAGATATACACACACACACACACACATAGACAGATACACACAGACACACAACATCCAACAGAGTAAAAATTCGGATAACAACTAAATTCAAATGATATTTCGTCACGGTCAATCGAATAAGCTTCGCAAAAGACCGAGGCGAAATATCATTTGAATTTGGTTGTTGTATTATTTTATCTGCATTATATATACTAGCAAATATATGCACCCTCCGGGTGCAAGTATTTTAGTTAAATTTTATAATAAAATATCATATTAAATTAGAAAGGCTAATGAAACTGAATAAGAATGTAGATAAAAAGATTTTGAACGGAGGTGGTATGATTGAAAAATAGAACAACTTTGAAACTAACTCTTCCATCATTTTCCGTTACTCCCGTCTTTCATTGGTAAATTTTCCTAATTAAATTGTTTAGTTAAAATAGGAAGTAAAGAATAATATTACAGTTATTTCTTCTGGTTAATAAATTTCTTTTAAGATTTATTGAAGAGATTGTTGCTCATATTCATTAAGATAAAACAAAACAATTAGAAATCGATAATACTAAGCATATATTTATTAAAATCAATTTTTTAAGATCAATATGCAAATTAGCCTTCCCATTCACACTGTAAACCTATATTTATCTGTGTATATAAATACAACTGCATGTTATTAGTTTGTAGATATGGTCAACCGTATTAATAATGTAAAACAATTTTATTAATAATTGAGTTTTAAAAAGAAATTAAATAATGGAAAATGTGACGTAAATAACTAAGGGAATTGTGACTTGAGTAGTAATATAGTTTCGGTTACAGACAGAATACCACACAATCTCCATTATAATAAGATATATATATATATATATATATATATATATATATATATATATATATAGAGAGAGAGAGAGAGAGAGAGAGAGAGAGAGAGATGTGAAGAAACCTAGATATTTATAAATATAATCAGAATGAGACATTCATATAGATATGAACAAACTAAGATAGATAGATAGATATATTGATAGATAGATAGATGGATATAAAAAGACTGATATATATATATATATATATATATATATATATATATATATATATTATATATATAGAGAGAGAGAGAGAGAGAGAGATGGGTGTAAATTTGAAATAAGAAAAACTCAAAATCCGGCCATATTAGCATTTATAAATATATATTTAAATAAATCTACTCTTTAAATGAGGTCTAGCATCTTCAAATAGCCAAATTCGCTCTGTAGTAAATTCGTAGAGAATTTGAAGATTCTTTTAAACTAGTTTTATTGAAATAAATATTCATAATAGACGAAATGACTGGATTTTGAGTTTTTATTATTTCAAAGAAATTAACACATACTCTCACACAAACACACATACACACACACACATTCACATATATATATATATATATATATATGTGTGTGTGTGTGTGTGTGTGTGTGTGTGTGTCTTTGAAATAAGAAAAACTTAAGATCCAGTCATATTGGTTATTATAAATATTTATTTCCTTCAAACTCCTTCTTACAGAAGAATCAAGACTATCCAAATAACAGCATTGATGAGGTCAGCTAATGTACTCAGAAGAATCCTGGAGACCCGAGGAGACTTGCTGTCACTTAGACTCCAGTGAAAAACCACCTTTTAGAGGTGGTGTGAAAAACTTGCAAGGATTGAAACAATAATAATAATAATAATAATAATAATAATAATAATAACGGATCACCTTATCCCAGCAAGAAGACCAGACCTAGTGTTGATAAACAAAAAAGAAAGAACTTGTCAACTGGTGGATTTTGCAGTGTCAGCAGGTCACAGGGTGAAACTAAAGGAAAATGAAAAAATGGACAAATATCTGGACCTTACCAGAGAACAGAAAAAGTTACGGAATATGAAAGTGAAAGCTATACCAATTGTAGTTGGTGCACTTGGAACAGTCCCAAAAGGATTAGAAAAGTGTTTGGGAAGTTTGGAAATCATAGGAAGGATTGAAACCATTCAGAACACTGCACTGCTGCAATCTGTTAGAATACTCAGAAGAGTCCTGGAGACCTGAGGAGACTTGCTGTCACTCAGACTCCAGTGAAAGACCATCAGCTAACGCTGATGTGAAAACTCAAAAGGAGTAAATAATAATAATAATAATAATAATCCTTGGTATAAGAATGATTAATTACGACTGCCAATAACAGCATCTGCAATATATGAACAAGCAGAAATATTACAAAGATAATAAAACAGAAATGGATAGAAAAACAATTATATGAATACTTCAAGCGACAAAATTGGGTGATTGCACATGAAAATACTTGAATATGGTTAAGAAAAGGAAACCTCAAGAGAGAAACCGAATCGCTCATAATTGCAGCACAAAACAACGCCATAAGAACAACTTATATCAAAGCAAAAATGATTAATACACAACAGCTCAGCAAATGTAGCAATGTTCCATCTTCGAATGAGCGCATGTATCCTTGCCCAGTAAAATCATGCTGACTGTTCTTTGAGCCACTTCACTATAGATTTTAAAATAAAGTTTCCCTCTCAAACCCTCTTTCATGGGGCCGAAGAGATGATAGACTGAAGGCGCTAAATCTGGTGAGTATGGAGGATGCTGTCAAGTTGTCTACCCGAATTAGGCGATTTTCTCCCTTGTCCTGATGCTTGTGTGTGGTCAAGCATTGTCATGCAAAAGGAGGACATTGTCGATTGGCAAGTTGGCTCATACTCGTCGGATTCTTGATCTGAGCCTCATTAGGTTCTTAATGTAGGCAAATTTATGAAAAAAAAAGATGGCATTACTTTTTGACTCACCCTCGTAATTAAGTAAGTAAAGTCGTCGGTTGGCCTCAAATCGGTATCAAGCCACAGATGAGACGATCAACGATGTATTAAGCGAATATAGCAAACTAGCACGAGAATACAAAGCTAGGCATGACTGGGTTGGAAAAGTAATCTACGTTATTTCCTAGTTGAGTAACATGATATTACAGGGTGATCCAGAAAAAACAGAAACAAATTATTTATTTTCCCAACCATAAGTCAGTTTCCTGGGCATGCCGGTAAACCGTATCTAATGGTGAAGTTCCAATTTTAGAGCTCTGGGTAGTGTGGAGTACCCCTTCATCGCTATTAATCTCAGGTCTACTCTGACCCGGAGTGGTAGTACCTGTTAAGATCCCAGTGGTATAGGTCAAATAGAAAAAATGAGTTTAAAAAAATTAAGTTTAAAAAAATTGGAATATCCATCAAGAATGAATAAAGCAAAACGTCTTCGTCATGAAATAGCACAAAGGTTGACATGCCGTAAAATCCAACCAACCAACCATCTCTACAGGGGATACAGCCAACGTATTCTAATCTTAGCCGACTGGCCGTATTTTCTATACGGATATAGAAGGTACTGTGCTCGTTCTGTAATGGTTATCGTAGGAAACGGACTCAGTGACCCGAGTTGAAATCATGGATGAGCTTGTTTGCCTTTCATATACATACATCATCATCAAATTGTGCTGACATCACTGATCTCCATGACTCTCTCTCTCTCTCTCTCTCTCTCTCTCTCTCTCTCTCTCTCTCTCACACACACACACACACACACACACACATCTCTCTCTCTCTCTCTCTCTTTCTCTCTCTCACTCTCTTTCTCTCTTTCTCTCTCTCTCTCTCTCTCTCTCTCTCTCTCACACACACACACACACACTCTCTCTCTTTCTCTCTCTCTCTCTCTTTCTCACTCTCTCTCTCTCTCTCTTTCTCTCTCTCACTCTCTTTCTCTCTCTCTCTCTCTCTCTCTCTCTCTCTCTCTCTCTCTCTCTCTCACACACACACACACACTCTCTCTTTCTCTCTTTCTCTCTCTCTCTCTCTCTCTTTCTCACTCTCTCTCTCTCTCTCTCTCTCTCTCTCTCTCTTCTCTCTCTCTCTCTCTCTCTCTCTCTCTCTCTCTCTCTCTCTCTCTCTCTCACCACCTATCCCTATTGGTCATTGCTCCTGGCAACTCCTCCGCAACAGTATCCAGAGTTCGCATAGAGCTGTTGGATGTAAGTTTCTTGCTTGCCGGCCAACAGTGGTGTGTCCATATGTAGGTGTTCACGAGAGAACGTCACTTATGAGTTTGTTCTTACTTCTCTTGCAGTGTCAAGTGTGTCATGTTCGTCTTATTTGGATGGCTTATGTGATAGGAGATGTATAGCCACGCTGTTGCTTTTTTTCCCTTTTAGTGCTGCTTCTAGGATTTGTTCATACTAATATGAAACACCGGTGGTGTAATGGTTTAAGAAGTAATCTCGGTGACACGGGTTCAAATCATGGATAAAGCTGGTTGTATTTCACATATCACTATTACCAATGGGGGATGGTATGCATCCAACCATTTTCCCTCCACTTACGGGTTAGTAGCATGGGAGACTGGTATGGCAACCGGTCTAGGAGAAGTAAAACTATGAATTAAACCCCCACTTTAAAAACACCGCTTTAAAAAAATTGACCTCCTGTCACATCCTGTTCGTGGCGAAGGGGTTTTGTTAATACGAGGGTAAATCAAAAGTAATGCCATTTTGGTTAGGACAGGTATAATTACCAAAAACAGGAACATGTATCATACATCAAAATCAAGCTGGTCCTCTGTGGATCACATCCCTACTTCTCCTCATAGTCACCGTTTCTCTCAATAGCAATGTTCCACCTTCGAATGAGAGCATGTATGCCTGCCCCGTCAAATTCTGATTCTTTGAGCCACATTTTCACTACAGATTTTATTTCCTCTTTCATGGAAGTAAAATCTATAGTGAAGATGTGAGGAACTAAAATCTGTCGTGAAGAAGCGATAGACCTTTACACTAACCCTAGATTTGATTGATCTTTTTTTTTTTTTTTTTGCTGAGGTGGCGGGCCACCACTACTGTCATCTTTATTGTTGTTAGGAAGTTTTTTCGTAATTGTTTCAGTTTCAAGAATATGAACTTTTATAATTTTTCATATGAGGTGGAGCGCAACACCAACCGTCATCTTTATGGTTGTTGGTGAGGAATTTTCTCATAATTGGTTCAGTTTCTAATAGTAGGAAGTTTTGTGATTTTTCTCATGAGGTGGAACGCCACACCTACTGTAATCTTAATTGTTGTTGATGAGGATTGGTTTACTTTCTAAGAGTAAGAACTTTTGTGATTTTTATGAACTAGAGCGCCACACCTACCTTCATCTTTATTGTCATTTGTGAGGAATTTTCTAGTCATTAGTTTGGTTTCTAACAGTATGAACTTTTGTGATTTTTCTTACATATATTTTCCCTGGCATCGACCCAACAATTGTGAGGTCTTTTTATTAAGTTTAGCTTCAGAAATCTCATCAAAGGAATAAATACATGGGTTGTCCACGTTATAAGATACTCTGGGTCATTCTTAAAATGAACAAAAGAAGAACTCAGACAGATCGACCAAAGAACTAGGAAATTAATGGCGATGCACAAGCCTCTACACCCTAGAGATGATAAAGATAGACTATGTTTCAAGAAAAGAAGGTGGAAGAGGTCATGCCAACATAGAGGACTGTGTAGAGGCCACAGTCCAAGGACTCGAAGAATACACAAAAAAGAGCAAAGAAAGATTACTTATGGCAGCCTACAACAGCAGATGTAATATATGGACAAACTGAAAAACAACGAAAACTAAAAACAAAGACGGGAAGAAAAACAATTATATGGGCACTTCAAACGACAAATCGGAGAGGTTGCACATAAAAAGACTTGGACATGGTTAAGAAGAGGAAACCTCGAGAGAGAAACTGAATAGCTAATAATTGCTGCACAAAATAATGCCTTAAGAACAAATTATATCAAAGCAAAAATTGATAATACACAACAAAAAAGTAAATGTAGACTGTGTGGTGACAGAGATGAAATTGTAAATCATGTATTAAGTGAATGTAGCAAACTATTACAGCGGGAATACAAAGCTAGGCACGACTGGGTTGGGAAGGTGATCCACTGGGAATTATGCAAAAAAATTAATTTTGACCATACAACAAAATGATATACGCATGAATTAGAATCTGTTCTTGAGAATGAAACGCATAAAATTCTCTGGGACTTTGAGATAAATACGGGTCATCCTATTCCAGCCAGGAGACCAGACCTAGTGTTGATTAACAAAAAAAAGAAAACGTGTCAACTTGTGGACTTTGCGGTTCCAGCAGATCACAGGGTGAAGTTGAAAGAAGACGAAAAGATGGACAAATATCTGGACCTTGCCAGAGAATTAAAAAAGCTGTGGAATATGAGAGTGAAGGTGATACCAATTGTAGTTGGTGCACTTGGAACGGTCCCAATAAACTTGGAAAAAATACTGGAGGAACTGAAAACCAGAGGAAGAATTGAGACCATCCAGACTACTACACTGCTGCAATCGGCTAGAATACTTAGAAGAGTCCTGGAGACCTGATGAGACTTGTTGTCACTCAGCCACCAGTGAAATACCATCAGCTAACGTTGATGTGAAAAACTCAAAAGGAGTGAAAATAATAATAATATAAAATCTGCAGATTGGCCGATTGTCGGTATCAGCCGAACAGCAAGGGAGTCTCTCACCGTTTTGCTAATGCTAGTCGAAGGAGATTGTTTTTGCTGAGGCAGAGTGCTACACCTACCATCATATTTATTGTTCTTGGTTCCACTCAAGCAGTGAGAATCGAACTTCCCAACAGTTGTTGTCTGCTAACTCAGCTAGCAAACTATCGCACCAAAGTCCCCAATCTAAAGAGACCTCTTAGAGCCGGCTTTGAGATCACCGCGCATTTCAGTTCAGATACTTGATAATTACATTGTCCTTGCGTTCGGATTTTTATATCTCCATACTTCATGATCCTTTTTTTTTTCTTTTTTCTTTTACGTTTTTGTTTGTTTTCTTACTTTCCTAATGTGAACTCCATCTTCTGAGATATCGGCATCAACATTATCAAAAGAACGCTTTAATTTTCTTATGAAAGATGAGTGATAGCTTCATCATTTCTCTCCCTTTCTTGATATTAATTTTTCTCCGCAGTTGTTTTCCGATAAAGATTTTGTTGTCAAGTGGTCGTTGCTCTTTTGTGCCGGCAGCCATTGGAGTGGAAAATAAATAAAATAGCTTCCAATACAACAAATATTATTTGAAGCTGATTCAGTCTTGAGATACATTACTTCTTTTTTTTCTTTAAACGGAATACGCCCTCTCTCAATCTCTCTCTCTTTATATATATATATATATATATATATATATATATATATATATATATATATGTTCATTTAACCATTTTGTAACTGTGTATGTTCTCGTGGTTGACTTGTGTTTTACTTTTTTATTAATGTGCCGTTGTTTTGTTTTTAAAAATTTTAAATTCAAGTGCATATGTTTGTATGTTTGTTTTTTTTTGTGTTTTCATTGACGTCAACGTAATTTTCTCAAGTGATAATTCGTCCTTTAACAAATGACATACGTTTAATCAACTTAAACTTTACAAAAAGTTCAGCGACATCAACTTTATCTGAAAATAGAGGATATCTCATCAACAGAAAGTGATGTCATTATACGAATAGGAAAGGTATGAACTGCTTCAAACAGATCATCGATCATATGGAAATATGATGAAATTAAGCGAACATTTTTCCAAGCTGTAGCCGTGTAGTTGCTACTGTATACTGCACAATTAGAACGCTTAGAAAGGAGTAGTGCCCCACAAAAACAAACAGCTGCACGCCAATTTACTTCAGCTCACACAAACCATCTAAGTAAGATAAGCAAGACATGCTGAAGCAACGACCAACTCATAAATGACATTCTCTTAAGGACACATGGACACACCAATGTAGACTAACCAGCAAAAACCTACATCAATCAGGGCTGAGCGGATTCTGGATGCCGCGCAGAGCAGGTGCTAGGGACGGGTGGTGTGAGAAAGAGAGAGAGAGAGAGAGAGAAAGTCAGGGAAATACCTGCTGTCAGCATGACCTGATTATATATATATATATATATATATATTATATATATATATATATATATATGTGTGTGTGTGTGTGTGTGTGTGTGTGTTGTGTGTGTGTGGAAGTTTCTGTAGTGAATGGTTCTCTTCGTTGGAGCAATTATCGATAGGGACGGGTGGTGAGAGACAGAGAGAGTCATGGAATTACCTGCTGTCAGCATGATCTGATTATATATATATATATATATATATATATATATATATATATATATATTATATATATATATATGGAGGTTCCTGTAGTGAATAGTTCTCCTCGTAGGGAAATGGACACAGTGAAACGAGTTTGTATCCTGGAAAGGACGTTGTATTTTGCATAGAGCTAATACCCTTGGGAAAAGTATGAATCAACTTTTCACTTTCCAGCTATGGCTAAATAGTAGAGTAGACTGTGTAGACCTTGGTACGATTACCGATCTAGGAAAAGAAAAATTCAAACCTGTTAAACTCCGTTTAAAAATTGACTTAGTGTCGCATATATATATATATATATATATATATATATATATATATATATAAGACTTTGAAAAAACAACAAGACAATATGTCGAAAATTGACAGTCTTCAAGCTGACGCTAAAGCGTTTCGGTTTTATTTAAACCATCAACAGAGCTAATAGTCATAAATCATATGAAAGAAAATTGTAGAACAAGCAAAAGCTTGTGAGCCTTTATATGTATCAATTTTCGGACTCTCTATTTTACATGAATAACAAATGGTTGTGACTGTTCCTTTGTCATCAAATAAATAGATATGTAAAACCTTTTATATTTATTTTATTATATATATATATTACTTTTGTCTCTAAAATCCGACAGTATAAAAAATCCCCGGCTTTATAGTTTGTAATCACACAATAGAAACTTTTGCTTGGAGAAAAAACATCTTTAAAAAAAGAAAACACCGAATCATAAGCACCTCTTGAAAATAATCAGATGATACTATTAAAATGTCCAAGAGCAAAAGATACTGCAAGAGTTGCCTAAGTTGAATATACTAAAGTTCTCAATACAAAAAGTAGAGCAAATAATTATCCTGATGATCCGTTAGAAGAAATCTAATTAGATATTATTTTTATAAATATATACACACACACACACACACACACCACACACATATATATATATATATATATATATATATATATATTATATATATATATATATATGAGGTAAGGTAAAAGGAAAAGTGGACAAAAATAATGACTCAAACAAGTAGAAGTAGGGGAGAAATATTTCGTTCTTCTCTACGCGAAGAACATCATCAGTCTAACTTTCGCGTAGAGAAGAACGAAATATTTCTCTGCTACTTCTACTTGTTTGAGTCATTATTCATTGTCCACTTTTCCTCTTACCTTACCTCATACTGTCGGATTTTACTCCAACCCCCTATCTTCATGTATATATATATATATATATATATATATAATATATATATATATATATAGTGTGTGTGTGTGTGTGTTGTTTGTGTGTGTGTGTGAGAGAGAGAGAGAGAAGAGAGAGACGTGTGGGATGGGGAAGTTCTTTAAACCAACTTAATCTAATGATATTATCTCTTGCGCGATATTCTGCATTAGTACCGTATTTGATAGGAATAATTGCAACCTTACAACCGTGTGCAAATTATTTGTATTTAGATAGCAATATTTAATATTATTGATTTGAGTGAATCTGCAAAATCTTAATCTTTATTAAGTAGATATCTGTGTTTGAGCATTCAAGAAATTATAGCTGTTTTAGAATTAAATTATTTAGAATTTGACTAAACTTGAATTAAGTGTGTCATCTATACATATATAAAGAGTAGTTGGTGTGTATGTATGTATGTATGTATGTATGTATGGAGGAAACTAAGAAAATACAGCAAGTAATGACAAAATAAATATAGATGCAGGTACAAATGAAGAATAGCGCGCAAGAGATAAAAGTATTAGAATCACATTTTACGTATAAAAACCATTAGTTGACGGAAAGTCCCGAAGTGTGTTTATTTTCTGTATTTAATTCAGGAATTTCTTTATGAGGTGAAAATGTTAGAATAAATATTAATCCAAAACCTGAGATGTTTAAATGATTCATTCTCTCAAGCCTTCACTGATGTGTGTTTTTCTTTTGGGGAAACTCTTTATTATTGACATGAATACAACAAAAACACAAAAGAAAAGAGGGAAAACCGAAACTGTAAATATTTTGATAAGTGCATCTCATGATTTTGGCGCCAAAGGCCAAGATATCAAAACGGATTTAAACGTTACATTCCTTCGAATGATGCAGAGATTGCTATACATTATATATATATATATAATATATATATATATATATATGTGTGTGTGTGTGTGTGTGTGTGTGTGTGTTTGAGTCTCTGCCTGTCAGCTTGACAGTCAGGGTTCGAATCACACACAAAGCGGTCTTCCTGTCTATAGCTCTGCTGATGAGGCCTAATAGGCTGAAATGTACATACAAGATTGATTTTTTTCGATTTGTTTAGCCTTACATTTGAATAGGTATTCCCGCCTAATAATTCATTAATTATTGATTAATTAATTTTCAAAAATTAGGTACGACTTCAATTAAGCTCATATTCTCCCAAAAATTGTCGGCTAAAAAGCCATATCAAAACACATCGTCTGTTTGTTTACTTCTCATATATATATATATATATATATATATATATATATATATATATATAATATATATTCACCAATGAGTTACTACCACGTTTTTATTGTAGTAGCATGAGTAGTTAATCCAAAAGGGCTCAATATATTTCGTAAAATATAGAACATTTATAGTTGTAGAAAAAAGGGTTTTTTTCTCTCTCTACCACGATTGGTTTCGGTATCTGTCAGCTGTCGTCAACTTCTATCATTTTTTTCCTTTTATTTATTTTTTATGTCTTATTCATTATATTACTGGAGGTATAAGTCTTCTGATAAATCTATTAAGTTATAGTTGTAGTTTTTTGTTATCTACACAGATATATATATATATATATATATATATAATATATAATATATAAAATAATAATAATTCATTTAGTTATTAATTAATTAACAAGATTAGGTATGACTTTAATTAAGCACATAATCTCCGATATACGCCATTTTCTGTTTGACTATATATATATATATATATATATATTATATATATATATATATATATATATATATATATATATATATATATATATATGCATGTTATGTAGATAATATGGGTGCTATATTCATGAGTAAACAGTGCTCAATAAAAAAATGAGTCAAGGGTGCCTGATTACTGACTTCCTGCCTATGTTATCTTCAGGTGTCGAAGATCGCATTGGCAAGAGACCAGGCGCCGTTGAATCCATGTCTTTGAATAAGTATATATATATATATATATATAATCCTATAATCACCTTGTACCAAGAAACTTGGTACCACACCAAAGAAGTATATATATATATATATATATATATGCAAATAGCATCGTCCAGCATTTGAACTCGTGTTGCTGTATCCATTTCCTACAATTTTAACCCTTATAGTACAGGCGATTCTAATATATATATATATATATATATATATATATTATATATATATATATGGTGTGTGTGTTGTGTGTGTGTGTGTGTGTGTGCTATTTATCCAACTTCCCATAAGTCGGACAATGGGGCCTCCAGCGAGGATTGAACTCGCAATTCAGTATAAAATTGATCTACGAGACTAACCTCCTAACCATTACACTGCCAATATAGTATTAGGCTTTTAAATTGTCTATAAATGTTTAATGACATTTTAATGGCATATTTAATGGCATATTTGGTGAATTATTCAATGCCAATGCAATCCTTATGGAAGAACAGTAGTAGTACTATTTAACCCATAGTTGAGGTGCCATTCAGAAAGAAGCGTATGTCGCACGTGACACAGGATTGATCTATTTTAATATGTTATTATTCTATTAAATGCTTTTTGTTGTTGTTGTTGTTGTTTTCGGGGGTAGGTTGCTTTCTTTCATTTTTTCTTTATTTTTGTGTTTTGTATTGTGTTTTAATTAATAATAATAATAATAATATAATAATAATAATAATAATGATAATAATAATAATATAAATTGAAAAAGATCTGTGGAATATGCGAGTGAAAGTGATACCAATTGTAGTTGGTGCACTTGGAACGGTCCCAATAAACTTGGAAAAAAGACTGGGGGATCTGGAAATCAGGGGAAGAATTGGGACCATCCAGACTACTGCACTGCTGCCTAGAATACTCAGAAGAGTCCTGGAGACCTGAGGAGACTTGTTGTCACTCAGCCTCAAGTGAAATACCATCAGCTAACGCTGATGTGAAAAACTCAAAAGGAGTGAAAATCTAAGTAAACTAATTATTTATATATTTTGGTAACATAATTAAATTAGGACCGGTTAAGCTCAGTCGGACGCTCTACCGACTGAGCTAAACCGGTCCTAGTTTAATTATAACGGCCTTCGACAACTCAGCGTATGAGTAGCACAGTGATCTGCGCTGTAAAGTGGGGAGATGATAGTAGGTGTGGCGCTCCACCTCAGACGCCTAAATAATCTCCTTGGTCTAGCATTAGTAAAAAGAGAATATATTACCTCGCTGTCAGGCTGATACCGACTTTAGGGCACCCCGACGACTTTACTTGTATTTTGAAAGTGTTTCATACCTTTCTCAAGGGTATTAGCCCCGAAAATAAGCGCACTAGTGCAACCGGAGATCGAGCAATATGAGATTTTAAATTTCAACAAAGTGTCTCACTGGTAAACTCAAAACATATTCTAATATCTTATAATGGAGATTGTATGTCTGTCTGACTGTAACCGAAACTATATCAG
>CM042154.1:64410518-64418018 GCA_023376005.1 Doryteuthis pealeii
ACAAATAAACAAAAAGGGAAAGAAAGGAAGAAAAGAAAGAAAGAAAACAAAGAAGAGAAATAAGAAAAACTCAAAAAAGAAAGAAAGTGAGAACGAAATTATTCTAATAATAAAAAAGAGGACAAAAAAGGAATAATAAAAACATTAAAAAAAGAGAACGAAAACGAAAAGAAGGCGAAACGATAAATAAAAAAATAGGAAATTATTGGCGGTAATATGTAAAAAAAAATTTTTTTAAGCGGGAAATAGAAGAAAAACCCATGTGCTGACAACGATTTTGGTCTCTTAGGATTGATAAGAGTGTTATCAGTTTATTTGCTACTGGTGCTGAGTCGGGTAAGGATGATTTAAATAAATATGCACTCAACTTCAAGCTATGTGGCATACCAGTGACAGGACATAGAACTTAGGGACGGTGGTCTTATATTGTTTCTTAAAAGCGGAAGTACGAAGTAAATGAAAAGAATTTCCGGCAAGAAGAAGAAGAAGAAGAAGAAGAAGAAGAAAAGAAGAAGAAAGAAGAAAGAAGAAGAAGAAGAAGAAGAAGAAAAAGAAGAAGAAGGAAAGAGACAAAAAAAGAACAAGAACAAGAGAGACAAAGAAGAAAAGAAGAGACAGAAGAAGAAGAAGAAGAAGAAGAAGAAGAAGAAGAAGAAGAAGGAAGAAGAAGACAAAGAAAAAAAGAACAACACAAGAAGAGACAAAGAAGAAGAAGAAGAAGAAGAAGAAGAAGAAGAGAAGAGAAGACAAAAAAAAAGAACAAGAACAAGAGAGACAAAAGAAGAAGAAGAAGAAGAAGAAGAAGAAGAAGAAGAAGAAGAAAGAAGAAGAAAGAGAAGAAGAAGAAGGAAGAGAGACAAAAAAGAAAAGAACAAGAGAGACAAAAGAAGAAGAAAGAAGAAGAGAAGAAGAAGAAGAAGAAGAAGAAGAAGAAGAAGAAGAAGGGAAGAGAGACAAAAAAGAACAAGAACAGAGAGAGACAAAGAAGAAGAAGAAGAAGAAGAAGAAGAAGAAGAAGAAGAAGAAGAAAGAAGAAGAAGAAGAAGAAGAATGAGGAGGCGTACTAAAGTACAAGCAACTTATACTAGAAGGCAAGAAGAAACCGAAAAAGATGAAGACAATTGTGGGATTGATGTAAGAAGAGAGACAATGGAAATGAAGAGCTCATATAACAAAAGAATCAAATAAAAATAAATAAAACTATCAAATTCAATATCTGATTTTTTTTTATTATTGTTATCATTTTTTAAAGGAATTATAAAAGTACAATTATGGAAAATAATTAGTTCTTTCTTCGAAAGTAATTGAAGTTTATTTTTCACTTTCACGCGTAAAGATAATTCCAGCAAATACACATAAATAATATATATATATATATATATATATATATATATATATATATATATATATATATATAATATAATAAGATAAATGGATATGAAAACAACACAAAAATATTTTATATCATTTTCATAGCTAATATTGAACAATATTTCGATTTTATAAAAATCATCTTCAGAGCTTCTTTTACTCCGGACTTATTCTCACCCATCAAACCATCCCCCAAAGACAAGGCTTTTTTTTTATATATATCCCCTTATTTAGCGACACTTGTAGTCAGAAATCATAAAATCCCCTTTACATAACCATTTCCGACATATACTTCCCAACAAATTTAAATTTTCCCATTATCTTAAAAAAACTTACAACCATTCATACTTTTTGACTTTATATATAAGACGAAATAAATAAATAGAAAAATTGAAAAAAATTGAAAAATAAAAAAAATAGAAAAATAAATAAAATAAAAAATTATTTTCTAAAAATCCGTTGCAGGCCTACCGTCAACGGATTAATACTTATCCTGTTTGAAAAAGAGAATTTGTCTATTGTCGATTTTGAAATATGTATTCTTTTTTCAAAAACTGTTACAATAAGATATACATGACTGTCGCTAACCGAGAAAAGCGTGGGCGGATGTGCTTATATTTGAAACTACCACATAACTTTTTTGCAACATCAATGTTTTCGTTTTGAATTCATATCATTTTCGTCTCCGCTCTTGTTAAGTCCGGAGTAAAACAAGCTCTGAAGATGAATTTTATAAATCGAAATATTGTCCGATATTAGCTATGAATATGATGTAAATATTTTCACTTTAACAGCATATTGTGTTGTTTTCACATCCTTTTATCTATACACACACACACACACACACACACACACACACACACACACATATATATATATATATATATATATATTTGTTTGAGAATCCCAGTAATCAGTGGCTTCATGTCCACACTATCCTAACAAAGAACCTGTTGCGTAACGTTTATCATCACAAGGAAATAAAGTATATTCTTTAGCATCGATATGGGTATTTACCTCGCATCCCACTTATGCGGGTATGACACAAGGTCGTTAAATGTGGGACCACCCACAAACCAAAGATCATGGGATGGTAGGCACACAAAATGCGTAGATTCCGTCGTCATTCACCATCAAGGGGCGCCTCAGGCACTAGGCAATAAACCCAGCCCTGTCCTTTTAAATCAAGGGAGCAGGTGTAGCCTGGCAGGATCGCTCCTGGGATCATGCTGTTAATTGCAGCACTGATCCAGTGGTCGAAGCCATCAAACCCCGCCCCAAAGAGCGAGAGAGAAAGGCAAATGAGTGCATCGGCATGGGAGATGTTCGAGGAGAAAGAATAACTCTGAATTCAAAAGTCTGAAGAATATTATCTGGAGAATCTGTGGTACACTGAGGCACCGTTCCCCATCACAAAAATGTGGCTCACTCGTATACCATTCTTCATTTATCAGACCATCTTAATACTGTGTCTGCAATTACACAAGTCTTCATACTGGCTAATAGTTAAAATCATTTGTTGATATCAGACATGTTATTTATCACACATTTTTCTGGTTCTAAATCTTTACAGATCGATAGTTCGACTGATAGATAGATAGATAGATAGATAGATAGATAGATACAGCCTGAGATAGATAGATAGATATATACATACATACATACTATTGATCGCAACGTCTTCATTCATTGTCCGTTTGTGAGCTTGTTCATGACTTTTCAATCATGCCAAAGTCTTGCATATCTTAGAACATATCTGGCACTCATTACGATCGGTGTTGACTGAGTCGACACCTGTTGTATACTCATCCCTGTGAACTTTCGTGTGAAGCTTGAGACCTCCAGCTGTTTGGCACACTTTTGTGCGGCAGGAACATAAAAAGTCCTCATGTTGGGGATCATGCTGGGAATCAAAATGTGGCATGATAGAGACAACAGTCAGGTATCTCTCATGTGATTTCATGGGATTGATCAAACCTGCCTTTGACAATAGGGCCCGGTCACACTCCTCACAGATCCACACATCACCAGAATTGGCCGGCAGTTTCACGTTTTCGGCACGCTCTCCTGAGATTTGCCCGGTCCACCCTTGCAGCTTCAAACAGTTCTGCATCCCTGTATATCGCAGCCCCCCATTGCCCATGATCAGGTCAGGGACTCTCAATTATCGACGGGAATACCAAAGCACACTAGACACTCCTCCACACTATCACGAAACCGTTTGTTTTTGTTTTTTTGTTGTTGTTTTTTTTTTTTTTTGTTTGTTTGTTTGTTTTTGCTTGTGTTGTGGTCTTTTTCCAAAAAGGAGCTTCCTATAAAAAACCTATTTTGGTAGTCTAGAGTCATCAGGCCGAACAAGATGACCTGCCCAACGCATCTGATTCCTCATCACAATTGCAGCAAAGCTAGTTGTTTTGCCTTTGGTCAAGACAGCCGTATCTGGAACATGGCTTTCCGACTTCAGACTAAGGATATGTCTAAGACAGTGCTGATGGAATCTTTCAAGCTGCCCCGTATTTATATTATTTATCAAAAATTTTTCTTGTTCTAAATCTTTATAGATATATAGTTTAACTGATAGATAGATGAATAGATAGATAGAGAGATACAGCCTGAGATAGATAGAAAGACAGATAGATAGATGCATACATACATACATGTATACATACGTACATGCATACATACAAACATACATACATATATACATATAGAATGAGATAGATAGATATATAGATAGATATGGACAGACTGAGATAGATATATAACTAGATATAAACATACTGAGATGGATAGATAGATAGATAATAGATAGATATGTATAGACTAAGATAAATATATAGATAGATAGATATGGACAGACTGAGATAGATAGATAAATAGATAGATCGATGGATAGATATGGATAGACTAAGATAGATAAATATATAGATAGATATTGACAGATGGGATAGATAGAGAGAGAGAGAGAGAGAGAGAGGAGAGAGAGGGAGAGAGAGAGATTACAGTGAGATTCTGTTGTATCCTCTTCTTAATTATCTCTCTAATATCTGATTCTCTCTGATTCATTTTCTATCCTTCATCGGGTCGTATCGGGGAGGGGGGGTTCGGGTTGAGGGTTCTTCACTTTCGGAACGGGTGTTCCTTTCTCCACCTATTCTCTTTTTGGTTATCAAAGACTAACCCGGTGACATATTTTGTGTACATTTGTATTGTCCCAATTTCCAGATACATTATTTGCCGCTTGAGCGTGGGCAGAATGGAGTTCCAAAATGTTAAGTGCTATTTTATTATAATCTATCAGAATAACAATATAAAACGCCTAAGAATCCTAGAGGTAATTTTCATCAAAAATAGAAAGCCTTGCATAAACACACACACACATACCCACACGCACACACACACACACACACACACACACATATATATATATATATATATATATATATATATATATATATAATCAAAAGTAATGATATTATGGATGATTTAAACTCATAACTTTAAGTTTCATGCTTACGCAATCTTCAGATGAGTGAAATGGTTGAGATTCTAAAAACCAGTAGTTTTTTAGCGTTTATATAAACGTGAAGCGTTTTCACGCGATGGGATGTTATAACGTTAAAGTTTTTTTTTTTTCAAAACTGTGACTTGTTTAGTGTTTATGTGACGTGGAGCGTGTTCACGTGACGAAATGTTATGACGCTAAATCTGTGTTAAAAAAAATGATAATAAAACAAACTTGCTTTGGTCTAAATGCACGCGGTGTTCAGATGATTTTTTTTTAAATAAATAAAAGGAGTGCGAAAATTAAGGGATTAATTAGGATCAGGTGATAAGTGGAACAATAAAAATTTGTTCGAATGCCTGCATTTCGAAACGAGTTCACTTCTCTTGTTTAATAAGTTTTTGTTTTTATTTTGTGTATACACAATTTTTATTCGATGCAGAGATCGCATTTACGTTGGCTGCCTTTGTACGCCTGGACGTTTGTTATGATTTCCCATTTTATTATAGGTGTTCTGCCCGTTTTTTCTTTAATTTGCCATATATATTTGGATAAGGTGGTACTGTTTGCATATTGCGTAAGCATGAAACTTAAAGTTATGAGTTTAAATCATCCGTAATATCATTACTTTTGATTATAAACCTGCTCTGCTTTATTAGCATGAGCACCTTTTTATGCCAATACTTTTCTCATTTATTCTCTATTCATTCTATATATATATATATATATATATATATTTAAAGAATGGAAATGAGTAACCTACTCGAGTTTCATCGATAGATTCTTCAGGGTTACTTTTAAATTAATCGAGTTTACGATTAATCTTAGGTGTTATAAACATGCCCGTTGGAATGGGACTTAAATTTAGTACTAAATTTAGTACTAAATTTAAGTCCCATTCCAACGGGCATGTTTATAACACCTAAGATTAATCGTAAACTCGATTAATTTAAAAGTAACCCTGAAGAATCTATCGATGAAACTCGAGTAGGTTACTCATTTCCATTCTTAAATAAATTTATGCTCTACATTGTATTGAGCACTTTGTATTTGTTTTTTCTCAACCTTAACCTCTGGATATTGTGCGCTTCCAACGATCGTTCTTATACCCACCGGTAAGTTAATACTTATACATATACAAATATATATATATATATATATATATATATATATATATACTATTTTTACTTCTAAACTCTACTGGTGTTGGAAAAAAGCAGGTAATTAAGTTTTTCAAAATAAAAATAAAAATTCAAACTGAGATCTGGGGGAAAATTTAAAAAGAAGAAAAAAACAGGCACATCCGTACTTTCCGAAAATAATCATCAGTATCGTATGTATGGGCCAAAATAGAAAAAAAAAACGCGGGGTAGTTTTCTAAGTTGTATATGTAAAAAGTGCTCAATACATTAAGTAGAGCATGATTATAAAAACCTACATGAGTCAGACACTATCTACATAGGTTTCACCTGAATAGTTCTTCAGGATAATTCTGACTGAAGGAGGTTGTCACAAACAGTTTTTATTACTATATCGGGTATCTGATTGGGTAAAAATTAGCATAAATTTAAAAGTTAAATTGGCTAAGGAGCCCTGCTTTTTTACGTTTACATGCGTTTAAAATTTCTGTTCTTTGGTTTAGTAGTTCGCTTTTTTCATATATAATTAGCTATTGTGAGTTTTTCCTCCATACAAATTCGGCAAAATTTGTCTCCTGCCTTGTATTTATTGCATTTCTTTATTCTTTCCCGTTTTAAGATGGGGTCTATTCCTAGTTTTTATTTTATTTTTACACATAATTGGATAGGCTCGTATTATATCTATACTTTTTGTTTACGAAACTACTTTTGTGGTTATAATACCTAATTTTAAGAGCTCCCTGTGTGGATCCTAAGTATACTTTTTGTCACTGATATTCTTATTTTTATCGTTTGGTTTATTGGTATATACTTCCACTTTATATATTACGCACTCCTGTTGATATTTCCCTTTTAAGGGACATTGTAGCGTAATTATTAGGGTCTACCAAAATTTGAGATTAAAAATAAAGCTGTGTTCGGATTGCTAGAGAAAGAGAGGAAAAAGAAATAAGAGCAAACAAAGGTTGAAGTTTGGAGGAGTGGGCACACAACCGGATGCCAGTAACTTGACCGAGGAATGACCCCGGAAGGGGAATTGAGGGTAAAAACGGAAGTTCCGGTTGTTGACCGGAAGCGGAAGTGACGAGTAACGAGGAAGAAGAAAAATTGCCCTTTTTTCTTTTCAGCTGTAGCAGGGGTCAGACGAGCTCCTTATCCCTCGTGTGGGACAGCGATATAGAAGTTGATATCATGTTAGAAGGTAGAATAATTTAACCGTACCCTCTCTCTCTTTATCTCTGTCTTTCCTTCTATCTCTGAGGAGGGCACACGAGCCTGGTAACGAATACTTGTGACTATACAACTTGCGTGTATGTTCTTCCTTGACTTAACGGCTACTAACAACAACGACTACTACTAAAACTTGAGTTGCCATACTATATATATCGTTCTGGAGTTTGCCACAAATACACTTTGGTACTGTGACCACACCGTTATACTACAGACATTCTGCCTTATTGATACACTTACAATTAGGGGGTTTGT
>CM042154.1:64425518-64430518 GCA_023376005.1 Doryteuthis pealeii
AAGTAATCGAAGACAAATGGTGCTTTACACATTCAATATGTACGTCGAAAAATCCAAAAGGGAGAAAAACAATACTTTTTTTGACCTCTGACACCTGTTTTGCTTGTGGGTAAGTTGCATTTTTATAAAGGAAAATCCCCCTATAGAAAAAATAAAAATGCTTCAAATGCGATAAAGGACCAAGTATTCCAATAGGCATCCCAGCTGGGAACTGCCTCGAATCGCATGGAAAATAAAACTTTTATGAAATTGTGTGATACCATTTCCGAAACAACATCTTTCTTATTTAAATAGACATAAAAAATATTTGAAATAAAACTATTTCATTTAAATAAACATATCTGCCATATCTCTTCTGATTAAATAAAACTATTTAATATAAAAATGTGTGACTTTAATTATAAAAACGTGTGTCTTCGTTTAAAGTTTTATAATTTTTAAAAAAATTCCTATTGAATAACGACAACATGAAATATCTAAATTTTTTTAAATAAAATCCGGAAAACTTATATTAGTATAAAAAACGTGCCTTTTGGGTTGTAAATATACATGAAGAAAAGAAACTCTTTAAAAAAAAATCTTACAAATTCTAATACAAAAAGAATCGTCTATTGATTGTTTAAACAAACAACCTTTTACTGTGAAAAAGCAAAAAAGTGTTCCTTTTCAAAACAGATTCTTGGTCCAGAATAAAGTTGGTCATAAAGTTTACATTGTTGAGTAAAGGTTTTTAAAAGTTAAGTTTTAAAAAAGAACAAGATAAAAGTTCAGTGTATATTACCCCTTTATCTCTTACCTCCATCCTCCCGTTATGGGTTAATTAGGACTACTACTTGTTCTACAAGGATTGCTTTGGCATTTTATTAAATAACCCTACGAAGATTGATATGCCATCAAATATGACAAGAAACCAACAAAACCTCCACAGATCTTGCGACCACGGCTTACACTTTCTTTCCCTCGACAAACATACAAACAGTCTACTACTGCTCTCTCTCTTCTTCCTCTTCTCTCTCTTCTCTCCTCTCTCTCTCTCTCTCTCTCTCTCTCTCTATCTACTATCTATCTAATCTATCTATCTATTATTTGTTTCTTCCTTCTACCCACTCCTCATACAATTATTGCCCCCTTCTCTCTCTCTCTCTCTCTTTTTTTTTTCACCCACGCCATAATTTTACCGGTTATTTCAAATATTATTCCACCTTGCCCCACCCATTTTATCTTTCATCTTCCCTGCTCACATACCCAAACCCTTTTCCCACCAAACACAAAAGCGTCTCTCATCTCTTTCATCCTTTCTTCTTTGATGCCAACCATCTTCTTCGGACGTTTCGGCTCCTAACACTTCCTGTTAGTATCAGACATTCTTTTTACCGAAAAATTGATTCACAACCATCGTTGTTCTTTTTTTTTTTTTTTTTTTTTTTTTTGTTTCTTTTTTGTCTTTGTTTTCTTTTTAGCCTTTTTTTCCTTTGTAAACAAATTCAGCTTTTCTTTGTTTTCGAAATTTGCTTCAATTTCTCACCTTCTCACTCTCTACACTCTGGGTCTGTCTGTCTGGTCTTGTCTCTGTCTCCTCCTCTCCTCTTTCTCTTTCTCTTTCCTCCTCTTTCTCTTCCGTCTGTCTCTGTCTGTCTGTCTGTCTGTCTGTCTCTCTCCTCTCTCTCTCTCTTCTCTCTCTCTCTCTCTCTCTCTCTCTCTCTCTCTTCTTTTTTGTTCCCTTAGTAAATAATTCAGCTTTTCTTTTTTCGAAATTGCTTCATCTCTCTCTTCTCTCTCTCTCTCTCTCTCTCTCTCTCTCTCTCTCTCTCTCTTCTCTCTCTCTCTCTTGTAAACAAAATTCAGCTTTCAAATTGCCCTTTCCATTCTCCCCCCCTCTCTCTCTCACTCTCTTCTTTCTTTTAACCCTTAAATTGTTATCTTAAAAAGATCGGCTGGTATAAGTTCGAGTCCCAAGACGCGTATCTTTATAAGAAAAGCATTTTCATACTTATGATAGCATAATTAGAGATTTTTTAGAATCTCCAAAAAAAGACGCATCTATATTGATAATCGAAACAGGTTAATGCATAGCTACAAATGTATATAGAAAGAAGAAAGAAGTGTTGAAGAAAGAAACAAGTTGTTAAAGAAAGAAGAAAAAGAAAGAAAGAAAGAAAGAAAGAAAGAATGAATGAAAATCATAAAGAAAAAAGAAAGTGTTTGAAGAAAGAAAAAAGTGTGGAAGAAAGAAAAGTAAAGAAAAGAAATCATAAAAGAAAGAAAGAACGTGTTGAAGAAAGAAAAGAAAGCAAAGAAGAAAGAACAAAAGTGTTAAAGAAAGAAAGAAAGAAAGAAAGAAAGAAGAAAGAAGAAAAAAAGAAAGAAAGAATTAATTAATTAATTGATAATTAAATAAAATCATAAAAAGAAGAATAAAGTGTTGAAAAGAAAGAAAGGAAAAAGGATATGTTGAAGAAAAAAAAAGAAAGAAAGAAAAAAGTGTTAAGAAAGAAGAGAAAAAAAAGAAAGAAAGAATCATAAAAGAAAAGAAAGAAAGTGTTGAAGAAAGAAAAAAGTGTTGACGAAAGAAAGATAGAAAGTATGAATGAATGAATGAATCATAAAAGAAAGAAGAAAGTGTTGAAGAAAGAAAGAAAGAAAAAAAAAGAAATCAAGAAAGACAAAAGTGTTAAAGAAAGAAAGAAAGGAAAAAAAGAAAGAAAGAAAGAAAGAAATCATAAAAGAAAGAAAGTGTTGAAGAAAGAAAGAAAGAAAGAAAGAAAGAAAGTGATGAAGAATGAAAGAAAGAAAGATACTACCTCTTTCTACTTTAAGAAAGGATCAAGCTTTATGCCCAAAAGGGATCTCCACTGTAAAACTGCTTTCACCTCCAACCCTAAAATGGCCACACGAATCGTAACATACGTAGATGCTTACTTTTCGTACAAAAAATGATTTCTCTTTTATGAGTGACTTTCGTTGGATTTCGCAATTAATTTCAATTCTTCTCAAATTCATTTCTAACTCATAAAACATGTTATCGTACAAAAACTTTCGCCGCGATCATTTTCCGTGATTTTTTTTTTTTTTTTGACGTGATGTAAAAAAAAAAAATCACGGAAAATAATCGCAGTAATTAAAACTTGGATATCCAAAATTTTAGGATTGCGAGTCCGGAATTTATCAGGAATGTTTTTTATTTGCTCACGGAGTCGGCCTGATTCGAAAATGGTATGATGTGTTGGGCTATGGCCTTCGAGAGTAAAGTTGAAAAAGTGGATACACTGACATTCACATTTATTGTCAGAGATGTAGGTGATTGCCACGGGGTGTATGTGACATAAGGTCGCAAGTAGGATGCATCCATAGAGGATTCTACTCATTATTATCAGTAGTAATAGATCTGCGAGACTAGCTGCTAACCATTACACCACAATGGGACGCCCTTACATATTAAGTATCATGCTTGCGACTTTCACATATGTAAACGAGTGTTTCTTTGAATGTATTCACTAACCTGTTCGCCATGTGACACAAACTCGCTATTCAGTAGTAAAAGATCTGCGAGACTAGCTTGCAAACCATTACACCACGATGGGACGCCCTTTTTCTACTCTACCTTTTTCTACTCAATGTAACGGGGAGAATGTGACAAAAGACCGCATGGGGCATCCGGCTAAGATCGAACTCATTATTCAGTACTAATGGATGTGCAAGACTAGCTTGCTAACTATTAAACCTTTCTGGGGTGCCCTTCTCTATTAAGAATATATAGTTGCGACTGCCACATTTAAAAATACAGTGTTTCTTTGTGTGGTATTCTTTCGCCACGGATAGGATGTGACTCAATGTCACATATGTCGGGCATCCAATGAGGATCGAACTCACTATTAGGGTTTGCGAGACTAGTGATTCAACGTCGCAAGTATGGGGTATCCAATGAGGATCTAACTCGGGATTAAGTAGTTATGGATCTGCGAGACTAACTTACCAACCAAAACACCACGATGGGTGGCCTTTCTTCTACCCAACTAATTCAGATGTGAATTAGGATGTGAAAGGTTTTCCCGCGTGTCTGTTCAGTAGTAATGGATCTGCGAGACTAGTTTGCTAACCATTACACCACAATGGAGAGCCCTTTACTATTAAGAATGTATACTTGCGATTGTTACGTATGAAACTGTTTCTTTGTGTGGTATTTACCCTAATCTTTCGCCACGGATAGGATATGACTCAACGTCACATATATGGGGCATCCAACGAGTATCGAACTCACTATTCAGTAGGGTTTGCGAGACTAGTTTGCTAACCATTACACCACAATGGGACGCCCTTTAGTATTAAGAATGTATACTTGCGACTCTCACATATGAAAACACAGTGTTTCTTTGTGGTACTTACCCCAATCTTTCGCCACGGATAGGATGTGACTCAACGCCACATATATAGGGCATCCAACGAGGATCGAACTTACTATTCAGTAGGGTTTGCGAGACTAGCTTGCTAACAATTACACCGCGATTGAATGCCCGTAGCTATTAAGAATTTATTCTTGTGATTATCACAAATGAAAATGAGTGTGTTTCTTTGTTTGAGTGGATGAGGTTTTCTTTTAGATCTTTCTGAGCGTCGGCGGAAGACCGGTGTTTAAAAGATTCAATAAATTTTTTTTTTTTTAAATAAAAGATAAAACTGCTTATTGACATGAATTCCAAAAGAAAGGACCATTCTTCAAAGAAAGAACCAAAGTACAAATCACAGAACACAGAATCCATCCAGTTTTCGGGGAATGTTGACAACAAAACAAAAAACTATCGAACTTCGATAATGCAGAATTTAAAAGATACCAAAACACTCTTTCATTTTTCTTTTTATCCCGTCTGTCATTGCTACTTTCCTATATTGGTGAATGAATTAAAGTTGAAATCAAGTTTCTCTTTGCTGTCTTTTAGCAAGACTAAAACGAAAAAGTTTGATATTTACCAAATCTTGCTAAGTACATGCTGGCGAAAAAGATA
>CM042154.1:64433018-64475518 GCA_023376005.1 Doryteuthis pealeii
CATTGCTATTGAGAAAAACGGTGTTGAAAGGAAAGAGGTTTTGAGAGGTAAACAATATTCCAGTGACGAGGAAGTGAAATCTGTAGTAAAGAAGTGGCTCAAAGAACAGTCAACAGAATTTTACGGGGCAGGGATACATGCTCTCATTCGAAGGTGGAACATTGCTATTGAAAAAAAACGGTGACTATGTGGAGGAGTAGGGATGTGATCCACAGAGGATCAGCTTCATTTTAATGTATAATACATGTTCCTGTGTTGGTAATTATACCTGTCCTAAACAAAATGGCATTACTTTTTTACTAACCCTCGTTACTCCAATGTCATTTAGTTGATTTCTTACAGTTCTGCCACATAAATATTATCTCATAGGTAAGAATTGATGATGTGGAAGACATTAAAATAAATATAATTGTCCATCTTCATACCATACAAAAAGAGTTTTAGATCAACGGAAAATCAGTAGATAACGAAACATGCAGCATTAGAGTATTGTCTTTCTTTTTGTAACCTAAGAAACAAAGATACACTGAAAAATGAAAGATGCAACATTAAAAATGAATTATTATATAAAGCATGATTAGCGAACAAAATAGAAAAAAGAAATATATTATCCAACATTGAGAAAAAGCAATGATTTTTTTTATGATAAAAGCAAAAACGATTTTTTGATGGTGAAAAAACTGGTGAATTAGGAGTTTTAGGTGATTTTCGAGGCTCGATAACCCCCCTGAGAGAGGGCAAAAATGGGAAATTGGGTGTGCAAATAAAGTGCCAAACTAATATGATTTTCTGATAGAGTTCGATGAGGAGTATCACATAGTAAAAGATGGATGATGGCGCTTGAGTATTAAGGGAGATATGGGGCTTCAAATGTTTGCCCAAAATGCCATTTTTCAGCCATTATAAGACTACGTATTTTCATGAAAATGTACGTTATTTTCAGCCTCAAAATTAAGTCAACTTATAAGCATATTTTTACGATAAGGTTTACAAGTGATATATTGCATTTTTGTTTTGTTGCACCTTTGCTTGACATTCAAGATATTGACATATCATCTGATTTAGATGCCAAAAGGACATTTTTTTAATGAAAATTAATATGAATTTCTGATACTTTTTGAATATATATTGTATGTAACTAGCAAATATATGCACCCTCCGGGTGCAAGTATTTTAGTTAAATTTTATAATAAAATATCATATTAAATTAGAAAGGCTAATGAAACTGAATAAGAATGTAGATAAAAAGATTTTAAACAGAGGGGGTATGATTGAAAAATAGAACAACTTTGAAACTAACACTTCCATCATTTTCCGTTACTCCCGTCTTTCATTGTTAAATTTTCCTAATTAAACTTTTTAGTTAAAATATGAAGTAAAAAATAATATTAGTTATTTCTTCTTGTTAAGGAATTTCTTTTAAGATTTATTGAAGAGATTTTTGCTCATATTCAATAAGATAAAACCAAACAATTAAAAATCAATAATACTAAGCATATATTTATTAAAATCAATTTTTTAAGATCAATATGCAAATTAGCCTTCCCATTTATACTGTAAACCTCTATTTTGTTGTATATATAAATACAATTGCATGTTATTAGTATGTAGATATGGTCAACAGTGTAAGTAATGTAAAACAATTTTATTAATAATTGAGGTTTAAATAAAAATAAAATCATGGAGAATATGATGTAAATAACTAAATGAATTGTGATTTGTATAGTTATATAGTTTCGGTTACAGACAGACAAACCCACAATCTCCATTATTAATAAGAAGATATCACATCTACAAAGCTTTAATGCAATTAGGTTCATTATTACTGTACTAATAAATCCAACGTAATTACCTCCCCTTGAATAACTGTCTGTATAAAAGCAACCCTCTGACTACGTCAGTTAGATCGTAGTCAGAGTAAAGTAAAATAAAGCTTGCTAAAGTCTAAAGCACTGGTTCTCTTTTTACTACAATTACTACTAATGGTTTGTTTTTACTGTCGAAATGATTCGTGATTGTAAGATTATGTTACTTAATTGTAACCTTTGGGGGGGTTTTGTTTTGTTTTTTTAGCTAGACATGGAGATTGCTGGCTGAATCCCAAATTATCACACCTCTTTATCTTCCACCAGCATTTTTGAAGAAATTCGTGTAAGGTGACCAGCATTAAGCTGTTGCAAGTTGAATCTTTTCTGAGAATCCTGAGTTGGTAGGTGGTTTATATAGCAGGTTGAGCTATTCCATTGTATACCTTGGCCAAGCCCATTCCCAGGATTCCAATTAGCTGCTGGTTCTAATATGGATACTTTTATCTATCTATACCAACACCTGACTGTATTCTACCAGTTAGTACAGGGCCTGTATTCGATTACAGTCCCTTTTCTTTTTGTCTGGTAACTGGATGCTAGTTACAGCATTCATGTGAAGGGGAGTATATGGTGATTCTACATCTATATTTCATCCAAAGCAATAAAATCCTGATTTTAAAGGTATGCAGGTATACAGTGGTAATGTCGTGACCACTTCCTACCACCAGCTACTCTAGTACCTAGCTTTGTGACTGAAAGGAAATTGCTCGATGTAGGAGCGTCAGGTGATCAGACACGAAAGTAAATTATTTCAAATAGTTACTGGAAAAGCGACAACTCACGACCTAGATTTCAGAACTAAGCGTAATATCCCCTCCCCCTATCTATAAAGGAATTAATATTTTCTTGATTGAATTAACAAGAAACCATTACAATAACAAGTAAATATATAAAACGATAATAAAATTTTAAAAGTAAAAATACGAGGTAGTTGAATAACTTGTATAAGGTTTAGTGTTTAAACATTAAACAAACAACTTGAAAATATAATCTTATTATAATGGAGATTGTGTGTTTTTCTGTCTGTAACCGAAACTATATTCCTACTCAAGTCACAATTCTCTTAGTTATTGACATCACATTCTCCATGATTTTATTTTTATCTAAACCTCAATTATTAATAAAATTGTCTTACATTATTAATACTGTTAACTATGTCTACATACTGACAACATGCAATTATATTTATATATACAACAAAATAGCGGTTTACAGTGTGAACGGGAAGGCTAATTTGCATATTAATATTAAAAAATCGAATTTAATAAATATGTGCTTAGTATTATTGATTTCTAACTGTTTGGTTTTATTTTAATGAATATAAGCAAAAATCTCTTCAATGAATCTTAAATGAAATCCATTAACAAGAAAAAATAACTGTCATTTTATTCTTTACTTCCTCTTATAACTAAATACTTAAATTAGAAAAATAACAATGAAAGACGAGAGTGATGGAAGAGTAAGTTTCAGTTGTTCCATTTTTATTATACTCCCTCTGTTTCAAATCTTTTTATCTGTATTCTTATTTAGTTTCATTAGCCTTTCTAATTTAATACAATATTTTATTACATTAAAACTTAAATACTTGCACCCGGAGGGTGCATATATTTGCTAGTTCTAATAATAAATAAATAGACAGATTTTTTTAAATAAAGTCATCACTTCCATTTTTTTCTAAAAACCGTTAGGATAAAAGGGCTTATTTAGGTATCACCAATTTTCCATGTGAAATTTACCCCCCCATCCCACCCCTTGATATATTATTTAATTTATTTTTGGACAGCAACCTCAACATTAAAAGTAAAAAAACAAATGAATGCAATACACCTGTGTGCATGAACATTGATCATGCCAGGATTATCATAAAACACATCTATTTACCCCCCCCTTCCCATACACACTATACCCTCGTGGCAGGTCTGTATCCTATCCACAGCAAAACAAACAAGACTATTCTTCCCAAAGTTTAGTCAATTCAGGAAGATCATTTTGGCTACAGACCAAAATAAATATCCACATCTGATAGATTTCAGTTTGTTGCGTACTTTCTTATTCTTCTGGTCGGATCTGCTTCTTCTATCTTCTAATGGTCTGGTATATCTTCTACAGGTCTCGTCTGGTCTTCTTATCTGGGGATTCCGTGTCTGGTTCTGCTGGGGACCATTTCTTATCAGAAGCCTTGTGTCATTGTTAGCTTTTAGTAATAACAACAAGACTTCGATTTACTTTGGATGTTAGTTTATTCCGGAACCCAGGCCAGACAACTGCGCGCTGAGAGTCACATCTTGCTAGCTTCTAACTCTGCAATTGACTAACTGCAACTCTGACTTACTGAGTTGCCCACCTTAAACCGGAAGGGGGGGCTTTCTATCGGGGTTCCGTTCTCACGATTCTATCCCCAGAAAGCAAGGTGAGAGTGAGGTCAAGCATTGTCACTCACTCTCAAGGCCATCAGCTGTACTGATTGCCATAAGGATTTCTATACTACCTTAAAAAGTAATAGGGATCCAATTAATATGTAACAAGTTTAGAATAACTGAATTCTATTAAGTAAATGACAACTTGAAGTAGATTCTCTGTAAAATTGTAAAGCAGTGGTTCCCAAACTTTATACAGTCTGGGCGCACTGACAGTACTACATATACTTGATAGCCCACTGTATACAAAATAGGACTAATATGTTAAGTTAACTGTTAAATATATAAAACATAACACATTTAACAAAAGCAAACTTAACATACCTCTATGAAGTTTATTAACTCCTGTGTTAATGAGAAACATAAGCTTGATGCGACCTTGCGATTTCTTCAATGTTTGGTCTTATGTTTGTGACAAATTCTCATTTCCTCATCAATGCATTGAAGAGTTCCTCTCTTTTTACATTTAATTGATGCGTGGGTTGAAAATCCCAATTCACATAAATATGAGGTGGAAAATTGCAATAAAATGGCCAGCGCTTTTTTAGATATCAACACATGTTGTTTTTTGATAGAAATCCAAAAAGCTTCAAGAGATAATTCTTTGTATTTAATCATTAATCCACGATGAGTGGACACAGCTGCCAGTTCTTCTTTTTCTGTTAGCGTTAAACTAGAATCTATTACAGTTGCTACAAAAGGGTTTCTAATCCAGTCATATTGCGCAGTGTTAATTGATGGAAAATAATAACTCAAATTTTCTTCTAAAGTTGGTAAATGTTCAACTATCATTGGCAGAATTTCAGTTTTGCAATTATTACTTATCAAAGGAAACATTTCGAGATTGTCGTCCATCGCTGTTCTTTTCCAAATCTTTTCATATCTGGATAGATTTTTCAGGAATACTACGGTGCGCACCTGAAAAAGCTCTGGGGCGCCTGTTTGAGAACCACTGCTGTAAAGGTATAAATAAAATAAAAGAAAGAAATAAAGCAAAGACCAAATTAAAAAGCACTTGGTGTGAATAAAATGCATATAAAAATTGCATACAAGAGATTAGATTGAACCTAGGAAAGTAATTTTCTTTTATTGGATTGAGGAAGTTTAATTGAAGTTCATTCATTTACATATTATCTCAAATTACCACAATCAATTTTGTTCACAGTTGTTTTATCTAAAATTCTATTTTGATTGTTTCTGTTTTTTAAACCTTGTTACAAATAAAAATACATTAGATTTTTCTTCTTTTCATATTAGAATATATTACTGTTATCAGCAATGATACATTATCATTATTAGTTATAATTTTTTTTAAAGCTATTTTGTCTGCTGTTAATCTCAGTGTTGACTCACATCTTATTTATAGAATTTATATTCTATATATATACCGTTTCTATTAAAGAAAAAGATGTTGCTTTATTGAAGCTTTTAATTTATATTCACTATCAAACAGGAACCTTGTGGTTCTTAATCGGACGCTCTACCGACTGAGCTATAGATAGATAGATAGATAGATAGATAGATAGGAAAGGGATGAGATATATATATAGATAGATAGAAACGGGATGATAGATAGATAGATAGATAGATAGATAGATAGGAACATGTTAAGATAGATAGATGGATAGATAGGAACATGTTAAGATAGATAGATAGATAGATAGATAGATAGATAGATAGATAGATAGATAGATAGATAGATAGATAGGAAAATTGTTAAGATAGATAGATAGATAGGAAAGTGATGAGATATATAGATAGATAGATAGAAACGAGATAGATAGATAGATAGATAGATAGATAGATAGATCTCTATTCTAGTTTCTGTTTCCTTCTCTCCTGCTTCTTCCACGCCTTTGAAAAGAAACATTGAATAATCTCGAGATGATTAATTCATTTACATGTTTGCTTTTCCATTTATTTGTTTGGCCATTTCGTTCCATTTCCACCCCCCCCACCCATCCCCCATTTTTTTTACCTAATTTTTTTTCAAAATGACCACCGTTGTGAATCGTGTGGCGGGAAATCTAGAGATCAAAAGGCAGCCGTAGTGTAATGTTTGTAATAGCTGCTATTGCGTCTTAACGCTAATGTCTGATCCGCCGTCCGATATATTTTGATCCGGGATCATCGATCTCTCCCTTGTATCGGCTCAAACAGTGGATCAGTCCCTCTAACAAGGTTACTCGTTTTTTTTCTCTTTTTTCTTCTTCTTCTTTTCTTGATTTGTTTATGTGCCTGTTTTTTGTTGTTTTTTTGTCATTTTTTTTCAGGCTTGTTTATCAGAAGACAAACCAGAATCTGTGTGTGTGTATGTGTGTGTGTGTGTGTGTGTGTGTGTGTGTGTGCTTTTCTCATTTGTCCACTTCGTTTACGCTCTCTCTATGCAGTGTGTGTACTCATCTGTGAAAATATGCGCCAGTGAATGTGTAAGTGGAATTACATAAACGTACAGATTTATTTACTACACACTTAGAGTACATTCGAGTATATGTATGTAAGTGCATTTATGATACACACATACACACACACACACACACACACACACATATATATATATATATATATATATATATATATATAGAGAGAGAGAGAGAGAGGGGGGAGAAGGGGAGGAGGAGGAAGATTGTTTTCGTGTGTGGTTGTCTCACCAGATCAATATTAACACATAACTGTTGCCAATGATTTTCCTGTTTACAAAGCCTAGCTAAGTCTGGCACATGGACACTTGTGGGGGTTCAAGGAAGATGGTGTCTTTTATAACATCAAACCTTGTTGGGTTATAAAAAAAACTTATTTTCCTAGCCGGATTAGCACAAGGTCTTTTTTGCGTTGATATTTATGGAGCATCCAATGAGGATCGAACTTGCTATTCAGTAATAATGGATCTGCGAGATTAGTTTGCTAACCATTACACCACGACTTGTTGGATTATATAAAATCAAAGTAAATTATTCCTTTTTTTTTTTTTTTTTTTTTTTTTGACAAGAATTATATGGTTTCAAGAACCGATTTAGCTCAGTCAAGAGAACATACTCCTTAGAATCGCAAGGTCCCGGGTTCGATACTAATCCTCGCTAACCCAGCGCATGAGTAGCACAGAGATCTGTGCAGTAAAACGAGGATCTGGGGTAGTTGTAAGTCTCTACCACAGCAAAACAATCTCCCTGATCTAGCGCTAACGAAAAAGGGATAGACTCCCTCACTGGTTGGTACCGACAATAGGCCAATCCGCCGACTGTACTTATATGGTTTCAAGTAACTTATGATTAATCATTTGTAAACAATCTTGTAACAGTTCTTTTAGAGTTATATGGTTTGAAGTATTCCTATCAAATACTAATAATTTATACGCAATTACTAGTTTCAAGTAAATATTTCAATTTGCTAATAGCAATCATCTATTTTCACTGCTATATGGTTTCAAGAATTCCTATACAACTAATTTTCTGGAGGCACGCGGTGTAATGGTTAGCGTCGTCAGAAATGGACACGGTGAAACGAGTTCAAATCCTGGGCGAGACTATTTGCGTTTCAAATAGCGTATAATATCATTGTAAAAGGTATAAATCTATCTATTTTCCCTCCAACTATGAGTAAATAGTAGGGCAGGCTGGGCTCTTTAACCTTGATAAGGAAACAAGTCTAACAGAAGAAAACTCTGAATACAAACCTGTTAGACCCCGCTTAAGAAATTACAAGCGTACACGGATAGCAAAAGGTTCAGTCCTGTCAAGTTGTTTTTACGGTCTTTTTTCATCTAGGGGCCGGGTTAGCTTAGTCGGTAGAGCGTTCGGCTAGAAACCACAAGGTTCCTAGTTCGATTCCGGTCCCCGCCAACTCAGCGTATGAGTAGCACAGGGATCTGTGCGGTAAAGTAAGGAGCTGATGGTAGGTGTGGCGCCCCACCTCAGATGCTAAAAACAATCTCCTTGGTCTAGCGCTATTGAAAAGGGGATAGACTCCCTCGCTGACTTTAGGCCACCCCGTTGACTTTACTTGACTTTTACTTACATTACCGTAAATAATTTATAGGCAGTCTATCAATTGTTGTTGTTGTTATTGTTGTTGTTACAGCATTGACCCATGGTCAGTTGAGTTGGCTCCGTCCAACGAATTCACCGTATCCCAAATGAATGAGATAGTGAATTCATGAAAAGAATAACAAGGGAATTGGTCCCCGAACCCTAGATGCATATTCCTGTCAGGGGAAGTAAATGCCCTTGCTTGCCGCAAATTTTCCAAAGACGCAGTGATAGTACGCCAAAAGCCGTTGATTTCTGACGACAATGGCGACTAGTGACCCTTTAGTCGGGTTGTGGCCATAATACCCCTGGGTGACTGACCAATCCGCCTTGGGAGCCCCTACCAGGAACTTGAGTTTCGGACAGCATAGCTCTGACACTACAACGTTGTCACCACCCTGCCACGGTGAGGAGGGGCTGGATTTAGGGTGGGACCTATCAATTATGTAACACAGTAACATAAATTGGATCCTAACAGGTACTATTTTTCCGGATCAGAGTGGACCTGGGAGTAATGGCATCGAATGGGGTGATTTAGCGCTACCCAGAACTCCAGAACTGAAGCCTCGCGGACGGGTGCAGCTTCTTGTTATAATCGGGACACTCTTGGTGCATGGGGGGGGGTAAGTCTTACCTTTCTGCAAGGGATGCAGTCAGCGTATTCTAAAGCCGGTCGACAGGTGCACTGTCATCTGTTTCATTGGTGTAAACAGGATTAGGAAACAGGATTTAGGAATTATTAATAAAAGAAATAAACAAACAAACAAACAAAATGAGAAAAGAAAGAAGGAAAAAGAAAAAAAAGGAAAGAAAGAAAGAAAGAAAGAAAAAGAAAAATGAAAGAAAATGAAAAAAGAAAGGGAAAAGAAGAAAGAAAGAAGGAAAACGAATAAAGAAAGGAGAAATTAATGAAAAAAGAAAGAAAAAAGGAAAAAGAAAGAATAAAGAAAGAAAAAAGGAAGAAAAAAGAAAAACGAAAAAGAAAAAGAATAAGGAAAGAAAGAAAGAAAAAGAAAAGAGAAAAGAAAGGGAAAAGAGAAAAAGTATGAAATAAAAGGGGAAAAGAAAGAAAGAGAGAAAAGAAAGAAAGAAGAAAAGAAGAAAGAAAGAAAGAAAGAAAGAAAGAAAAGGAACATAAAAAGAAAGAGAAAAGAAAAAGAAAAGAAAAGAAAGAAAAAGATAAAGAAAGAAAGAAAGAAAGAAAGAAAGAATGTATTTTGTGTTGAAAGTGTGCATGTGCACGCATGCACATGTATTCAAAACAAGAGATTTTCACTTGCCACTTTACGTAAGTATTAAGAACATGTCATCAGATGCAAATGTCTGTTCATGTGCAGATATGTGCTAACTCATGGCTCAAAGTGATGAGCATGCGCAGTCACCACAAGATTCAGAAAAAGCGGCATTCTCTCGAAATTCCCAGAATAAATACCCACGTTTATTTTTTCTTCATTTTTCATGCAAATTCTGTTTGGATTATATCATTCTACGAAGTAGATATTCAGTTCATTCAAAATAATATTTCCAAAAGTAATGGTATTTACCCAACCCGTTCGCCACGGGTAGGATGTGACACGAGGTTGTAAGTTTGGAGATAGAAATCGCCATTTAGTAGCAATGCACATGCGAGATTATCTCCTAACCATTACACCATGAGGGAATGCTGGCCACGAAGTATGATAATGTTGCTCAAATTATGTCATGTCTTTCTCATTTCAACACTCATTTTTATTGGTAGTATATTGTTCAGATAGAAATCCATTACTTTAAGTTTCACGTGGTGTGCACGATCATTAGATGGAAAAGTAAGGAGAAAATAGTAAATATATACTGGTAGTAAGTATATATATATATATATATATATATATATATATATATTACTTTTTCTATTTTCTATACACCCCCCCCCACACACACACATATAAAATAGTTCTTTTTCTATCTTTCTACATATATATATAATACTTTTTTCTATTTACTAAACACACACACACACACACACACACACACACATATATATATATATATATATATATATATATATAAATATAAAAAAGTATATCCCGCAAAAAAGATTAATTTATTCTTGATGGTGAAGTCAACGGTAAAACGTTTCGTTTTTTATTCAACCTTCATCAGGACATTAGGATGGAAAAAATATTTTTGAACAGTGATGGATGTTTTTTGAATAACGGCAGTTAGAAAAAAACTTTTAAGTAAAAAAAATAATGCATATATATATACGGATATGACTTCTATAAGTGAACATAACATATGTATCTATGTGTGTATTTATAAGCTATTCTGCATCTGACCGAGGGGTTAGTAATCGGATTGATGAAAATAGGTCGGGTTTCGCTCCCGGCTGGAGGTAGTCCGCTAAGTCTAGCCACGCCCAAGAAACGTGAAACGTCGTAACACTGTGTCTGTGGATGACTATGATATATGCTCCCAAACCTGATAGCTCTCTTTGGAAGGGAATTTAGCTGACGGTCACCGTATTTCGCGTAAGCAAGGCTCCAAGTTATTGAGGGATATGAGATCTCTAAGTGACCGGAACATATGCACCTATATATGTATTTATCAGTTAAAATTCAGCTTCTGATATATATATATATATATATATATATATATAATATATATATATATATATATATATATAATAATATATATATATATATATATATTTCACTCTACTTATTTTTTGTTGTTGTTTCTTTGTATTCTAACAATATACTGAAAACTTTCATAGAACTATAAACTATTAATAATTGTTACCAATAACTATATTATCCAATTGTTACCATGTCTGTATTTTAGTATAATTCACAATTCTAATTCATTTCCATTTCGAAAAGTTATCTCGAGTTTCAGCTCTAAAAGTATAAACATTCTTTTCCCATAAATATGTATGTATCTTGAACAATCTAACCCTTGCCTATTCATCTCCCTGGTAGCATCCTCCCTCTGTAAGACGACTTTAGAATGAGGGGTGCTTACTTCATGCTACAAAGAAAATGGGAGAGGGTAAGTGCAAAACTTAAATGTTGAAGTACCCCCTTTTTTTTCTTTCTTGAACAAGTTTGTTATTAAGAGATTAAAACCTGGAAAATTACAATGCTTGGCAAAAATAATGAAATGAATCATCACTTAGATGATGTTTAGATATTTCTAATTATAATTATTCAATATATATATATATCATTGCAAGTAAACAAAGCATAAGATATAAAACAATTTTAAATGAATACAAAAATAGCTGAACATTCTGAGTTTATGGAAGCTAATTAGATTGAATTATGTAAAATAATGACTTTTTCCTGATCAAGTATAATATACTTATAAATTCACTATAATTTGCATTTCTAAAACAAATGTGTGTGTTTGTTTCACAAACCCAAACTGAACAAGTTTGATGTCAAAGGTTACATAACCTTTTTACTTCCTACTGAATGTAAATAGTTTAGAATCATTAAAAAATTCATTACTAATTAAAGATACTGAATTAAAGTTAATAATAAAAGACAAATCAAATTTACCTTAGCAGCAGATACCAAGACCCCTCTGAGGGCATTGAGGCTAGTGAGAACTTCACCCCTAGCACACCCAGGACCACCAACAACAAGGACTAACAAGGGAGAGTAACCCACATGACATATGAGCGTGTAATACCTTAAACCATGGGTAGCAGTGTGGTGGATGTGAGACACGTCGGACGAACCCGACATGGGCCAACGGTGTATCTCACAAGATGCTGGGTGAGCCCAAAACGGGCCAACGGCCAGAATCAAACAGTTCAGTCAGGAAACTACAGCTCCTCATCTCTAAGTCTGGCATCTGTTGATGAGTCAACAAAACAACCACCGAAAGGTATCGATGACATTGAGCCAACCAAACCTATGATAGCACACAAAAATATGAAATCATACAGCATCGCCTGTTCCACGGATTCTGGTGCGCATCCACGGGTTCGACCTCTGGACCGTGTGTCAATAAGTGAGCTACAGTGCCCAAAAAATATCACAAACACACACTGCATCATACCCAGAGCAAACAAGATATATCCACTACTATTGTCATAGCTCTGAACTCAATATCTAAAAAACAACCACAGAACCTAGATATAAAACACACATACTAAGGTGTAAAAAAAACTTTAAACTTAGCAACATTTAACGTCAGAAGACTAAAAACGATCAACCCACTACCCGAGTTAACGGCGTCTGCAGCCGACAAAAATATAGACATAATCTGCGTACAAAGAGCATAGATTTGATCATAGCGAATTAGAATTAAGATATCACGAAATAGGTAATAGATGGACGTTCGTGTCGGCATCTGCGTGGAAAAACTACACAAATGCCACCATATGAGGTGTAGGAATGCTCCTCAGCTCTCAAGCTCTAAGATCGCTAAGCAGCATAGAAAAATCCAACCAAGAATTATATGGGCTACGTTTAATGGGAATCCCTGCATGACAGTAGTCTCGTGCTATAGCCCCACTAATGCCAGCGAAGAAACGGACATCGCAAAGTTCTACAATGAGCTATCCTCCCTATGCAGACAGATAACCAAACACAATGCACAGATAGGCAAAAACGAGAACAATAGATACCGCTTACACCACAAATATCTCAAATAGAAACGGCGAACTCCTAACCGAATTCTCTCTTCAGAACAGGTATGTTTGAACATCAAATACCAAAAAAAGAAAGGCAAACTATGAACCTACACCTACCCAAATAATACAAAAGCCTAACTAGATTATATCCTAATAAATAAAAAAATGGATAAATAGTGCAATGAATTGCGAAGCATACTTCTCTTTTGAAGGAGTATCCTCCGATCACAGAATAGTCAGAGCAAAATTACGACTAAGCCTACGTAGAAACAAAAGGCAAACCAGTAAATCTGTACGATACGACTGGTCGTCACTAGCCAACAGCGATATATGCAATCGCTACTCTGTAGCAGTAAGAAATAAATCGATATACTCAGTAGATGAAAGCATCGCCCCAAACGAGGAATACGAAAATTTGTCAGTATCCACCTAGAAGCAGCAGCTGAGTGCGTACCGACCCAACTCTGTTCCCTGGAAGATAAAAGCAGTTAGAGAAAAGAGAAACTATATCAAAAAAGCAGCCCAACGTAATAAAACAAACCTAAATAAAACCAATATACAGAACCTTAAGAAAACCCAGATAGAACTAACCAAAACGTATAAAAAAGAACAAATAGAATGCATCCAACAACAAATAAATAAAATCAGACAATTGGTGGAAGGCAGACCGTTACGATTAGCATGGCAAACAGTAAATTAAATTAGTGGTAGGAAAAGTACCTCTAGATCAAAGCTAAAGGCAACCATCCAAAAAGATAGACTGCAGAAGTGGAAAGACCACTCCAGAAACTGCTGAGTAATCCTCCTAAAATCATAGAAATAAATAGTATCTAAAAGATCGTAGATAGACAACTAGACATCAAACTAGGAGATTTAATAACAGAAGAACTCAGCGAAGATTAGGGAAACTAAAAGGTAGAAAAGCTGCAGGTCTTGACGAAATACCCCCGAAGTATGGAAGATGAGAAAGTTCAATGGCATACTGCTTAGACTATGCAATGCTGTATATAGACAAAATAGAATAGATAAATGGTCGAAAGGCTGCATTCTCCCATTACCCCAAAAGGGAGACCTCGAATTCGCTAAGAACTACAGAGGCATGACTCTTACTGCTATTACTGCTAAGATATATGACGCCCTTATTCTTACTCGCATCCGACCCGAAATAGAGATTATCCTTAGGAAAAACCAAAACGGATTCCGCAGAAATCAATTCACAACCTCTTAGATTCTGACTATTCGACGGATCATAGAAGGGGTTCGGGTAAATCTAGAGACAATACTGCTATTCGTAGATTTCTCCAAAGCATTTGATTCCATACACAGAGGAAAAATGGAACAAATATACGAGCATACGGTCTCCCCAAAGAAACGGTTGCCGCTATAATGATGCTCTACAAAGACACTAAAGCAATGGTACGTTCACCTGGTTGTGACAGATTTCTTTAAAATAGCCGCTGAAGTCCTACAAGGAGATACATTAGCACCATATATATTTATGATATGCTTAGGCTACATACTCCAAACATCATTAGATATCATAAAAGAAAATGGTTTCACACTAAAAAAAAGGCAAGATGCAGGCGATATTCCGCACAGACTATCACTGACGCAGACTATGCAGATGACCTAGCACTTCTTGCAGATACACAGGCACAGGCCGAGTCGCTACTACATATCCTGGAGAAGGTAGCAAAGAACAGCGGCCTCTATGTGATCTCAGATAAAACTGAGTTCATGTGTTTCAAAAAGAAAGGAGGCATCTCCACACTCAACAGTAAGCCTCTAAAGCCAGTAGAACAATTCACATACCTTGGTAGTAATATCTCTTCCACAGAAAGCGATGTTAATACACGATTAGGAAAGGCATGTTCGGCTATAAAAAAATTATCAGTCATATGGAAATCCAATCTCACTGACAAGCTAAAACGACAATTCTTCCAAACTGTGGTTGTATCAGTACTGCTGTATGGCTGCACTACTTGGACCCTAACTAGGCGCCTTGAGAATAAGGTAGATGCGAGCTGCACAAGAATGCTGCGTGCGTCTTGAACAAGTCGTTGAAACAGCACCCTATGAGGAAGCACTGTACGGTCAGCTGTCCCCTATCTCACAAACCATCCGAGTGAGACGGACAGGACATGCTGGACACTGCTGGAGGAGCAGGGACGAACTCATAAGCGACGTTCTCCTGTGGAAGCCAGCACATGGACATGCTAACGTGGGCCGCCCAGCAAGGACCTACATTGACCAACTCTGCGCGGATACTCTATGCTGCGCAGAGGACCTCCCTGGACAGAGAAGGTTAGCGAGAGATTGTCATATATAACCGTGCTAATTGTGCGACATGATGATGATGAGGATGATATATATATATATATATATATATATATATAATAGTAAGCCTAATGAGTAAGAGAATATCTACCTATTGTATTAAGCACTTTAGTATATTCAACTTAGGCAATTCTTGCAGTATTTTTCTTTTGGCCATTTTAATAGTATCAACTGATTATTTTCATATGATTTGGTCCTTTCTTTTTTTTTTTTTTTCTCCATGCAAAAATTTGTATTTTGCATTTGCAAACTATAAAGCCGGGAGTTTTTATACTGTCGAAGTTTAGAAATAAAATAAATAAAACATATATATATATATATATATATATATATATATATATATATATATATATATATATATATAGTATGTGGTGGTATAAAGTATAGTAAATATATGATGATAAAGTCACGTGTGAAGATAAAAGTACACGTGACATTCACTCGTGGGAGAAAAGTTAATTTCTTGTTTCTCTATTTATTTCTTCATTTTTATTTCCTTTCTCCTCTTATTTTTCATTCCTTCCTTTTTTTTCCTTCCTTTTTCTTTTAATGTTTTTCAAATCCTACCCCAGTTTCTTTCTTTCTTTCTTTCTTTCTTTCTTTCATCTCTCTTCTTTTTCTTCTTTGTCTTTTCAAACTGCGAAAAATAAAAATTGACATAATCTAAATATCCATTATTCGTTATTTAATAATCCGACTCAATTTTAATAAAGACATTTCGAGGGGTACTGATTTGGAACCAAAACACCCCCTCCGCCGTCACTATAAATACCCGAGAGCGCATGACAAGTGCGTTTCCTGACTAATTATTAAGTGAATTTTGCAGTGAAATTTCGACTTTACAGTATTTAATAATCTGTGAGTAATTGAAGAGTTAGATGTATTGACAAGAATGAGATTATGTTGAAAAATATTTGTGGTGTAAAATAAATACTTGTTTCATCATTATCTTCGGATACTATTAATGCACACACACACACACACACACACACACACACACACACACATATATATATATATATATATATATAATATATATATATGGGGGGAATGTGCGTATGTGTATGTACAATAGCGAGCCAGCAACTTCGCATATAATAATCTATCTATAAAGGGCAGTTGGTATCGTATGTATGTATGTCCGGAGGACACTACGAAAATGAAACAATTAATGGCAAAGTAAATATATATACACATTCACTATCACCTGAGCTTGCTTTTTAAAAAAATAATGAAGATTTTAATTATATCAGGGATGATATTTAAAAATTACTATTTGAATACTAAGAGAAAGAAAATCAATGGTTACCTTTATGATGAAAACATAAATCAATAATGTAAGACTAAAATCAATGAATCTACGAGACTAACTTTTTTTATTATCTCCCCTCTGCCCAGGCAAAGACGGGTAGCTGCTTCTAGTCTATAAATAACAGAAATTCGGTCTCTATTTGTCTGTAACCAAAACTACGTCTCTGCTTACGTCTCAGTCATTTCAGGAATTAAATAAGTTAATTAATGGGTATTTAAGTTATAGTCAAAACCATTAATACAGAGAATAATTTATTATTATTATACTTGTTTTTTTAACGATTTCTCGATGAGAATCAGCTAGATTTGCTTTAAAACATCCCATTGTTATTAAGCAATGTGTACTATATATCACTAGGAAATAAAGGTTTACATAATATATGGTGAGGTTAATTTGTACACGGGTTTTAACAAAACTGGGTTTAAAAATAATTACTTGGTGTCATTTATCTCTAATATCACTGTTTTATTCTCCAACGTATTAAAATCAATCCGATGAAGGTTTCTTTTATATTGTAACCAATTAAAATACAATTAAAAAAGTGTAACTTTTTTATATGCGTTCTTATTTAATTTCGTTAATCTTTCTAATTTAATATATTTCATTACATTAAAACATAAATACTTACGCCGAAGATCGCATATTCTTCCTAATAATAATAATAATAATAATAATAATAATAATAATAATAATAATAATAATAATAATAATAATAAACCATATACTCTGCGAATGTAGCAAACTAGCACAACAAGAATACAAAACTAGACACGACTGGGTTGGGAAGGTGATCCACTGGGAATTATGCAAAAGGTTAAATTTTGGCCATACAACAAAATGGTATATGCATAAACAAGAATCTGTTCTTGAGAACGAAACGCATAAAATTCTCTGGGACTTATCACCTTATCCCAGCAAGAAGGCCAGACCTAGTGTTGATAAACAAAAAAGAAAGAACTTGTCAACTGGTGGATTTTGCAGTGCCAGCAGATCACAGGGTGAAGCTAAAGGAAAATGAAAAAATGGACAAATATATAAACCGTGCCAGAGAACTGAAAAAGTTATGGAATATGAAAGTGAAAGTGATACCAATTGTAGTTGGTGCACTTAGAACGGTACTAATAAACTTGGAAAAAATACTGGAGTATCTAGAAATCAGTGGAAGAATTACGACCATCCAGACTACTGCACTGTTGCAATCGGCTCGAATACTCGGAGGAGTTTTTAACTGTATATGTAACAAACAAAAAACTTCCGAATGAATATAACTTACATTAAACTAACAATCACTACAACCAATAATCCCCCTGATGATGACCAGTGACATGATTGAAAGTTCTTGAGTAAAAATATGGAACATTTTCTCAACGATTTGGATCCCGACTTACGGAAAACAAGATTTGAACGTCTAACCTTGAAAATTATAAAGAAAAAAATGTCGGTGGCGTTTACAACACCTGCTTATATATATATATATATATATATATATATATATATATATATATATATATATATATATATATATATTAGTCGTACCAACAAAAATAATCTATTGGTACAATATTTTGGCCAAAAGAAAAATAATTTATATGCATAATAATTATATATATATATATATATATATATATATATATATAATATATATTATATAAATATATATATTCATATGCAACCGCCAGGAGACTAAAGCTAATAAGTAAAAAGTGCTCAATGCCTAAGTAGAGCAAATAATAAAGATAAATCTAATGAGTCAGACAAGCCTACTAAAAGTTTCGCTTAATGCTCTTCAGTGTTAAAAGTCAGATCTTAGGCCTGAAGAGCATTAAGCGAAACTTTTAGTTCGTCTGACTCATTAGATATATATATATATATATAAATATATATATATATAAGGCTAGTGTAATTGCGAATGTGATCATCAGGCTGTTGATCCTATAGACGAGAAACTGACAGATATTGGGCACTCAATATAAATATGCATAGAAACACACACACACACACACACACACATATATATATATATATATGCACACATATATACATATACATACATTCATTGCATACATATATATGTCTATATATATATATACATACAATCACGCACATATATATGTGTATATACATATATATATATATATGTATATATATATACATACATGCACGCACATATATACATATAAACACATATATATATATTCATATACAGAGAGACACAGAGAGAGGGAGTCGAGTGAGGGGAAGGGAGGGAGATGTTTTTGAAGTAAATCGCATAATTAAATACACCCCTACCATTTCTTTTTTTTTATAAAAAGTTAATTTTCCTCAATTAGAATATCATACAAACAAGACAGATATTATTAGGTATTATTGATTACCAAATTCTACAGCATTGCAACCCTGTAAAAACGTAAATAGGTATTTGTCCAAGTACTCGTGGACGACCATCCAATAAGAAAGAATTGAAAGGTTGCTTATTGTCGCAATGAGATGCTATAGAGTTTGGTAAGGAATGGTACATAATAATATCAGTTTTGATTATAAACTATAAAATCCTGTTATCTGGTTAAAAAGGAATTTAGATTTTTATAAAAAGAAAGAAAAGAAAGAAGAAGAACTCGATAATATAGGAAAAAAGAAAGAAAGAAGAAGAAAGAAGCCTCGATAGTCTAGAATAGGAATGAAAGAAAGAAAGAAAGAAAGAAAGAAAGAAAGAAAGCCTCGATAATCTGGAAAAAGAAAGAAAGAAAGAAAGAAAGAAAGCCACGATAATCTAGAAAAAGAAAGAAAGAAAGAAAGAATGAAAGAAAGAAAGAAAGCCACGATAATCTAGAAAAGAAAGAAAGAAAGAAAGAAAGAAAGAAAAAGCCTCGATAATCCAGAAAAAAAGAAAAAAAGAAAGAAAGAAAGCCTCGATAATCTAGAAAGAAAGAAAGAAAGAAAGAAAGAAAGACTTGATAATCTCGGATAAGAAAGAAGGAAAGAAACAAAGAAAGACACAATATTGGAAAGAAAAAAAAAAGAAAGAAAAGAAGAAAAAAGAAAGAAAGAAAGCCTCGATAATGTAGGTAAAGTAAGAAGAAAGAAAGAAAGAAAGAAGAAAGAAAGAAAGAAAGAAAGTGTTTAGAATTAAAGAAATAAGCAAGAAAAGGAGATCTGAATGAGTGGGGCAATAAATTGTTTAGCGGGGTGGGAAGGATTTTCCCGATAACAGTTTCCAAAGAAAACAAATTGCTAAGAATTTAATCTCTACCTTCACCCTTTCTCTCTCTTCTCTCCCCCCCTCTCTTCTCTGCTCTCTCTCTCTCGCTCTCTCTCTCTCTCTCTGTCTCTTCTGTTTCTCTTCTTCTTTATTGGTTTGTGGAGATTGGATCTCTTATTTCTTCGGGCCATTTTGTCTAAATCATACTCACAACCTTATTTGTGGCAGGCTCGGACTTGCTATATTATGTCTTGTTTTCTCACGAAGCTAGTCGACGAATCATAATATTTCAAGAAATAATATCGGGAAATAAAGAGTAAAAAAAAAAAGTAAAAAATGATAAATGGAGCAAAAATTAAAGGGCTTAATATCAAGATTAAAATAAACCGTTTTTTTCACATTTTTTTGTCCTTTTTTTTCCCTTTCTTTTTCCCCTTTTTTCAGCTGCGCCAGCCCCTCCATTCTTTCTTCTCCTTCTCCGGTTTCATTCTGTGTTGTTTGTCTATTCTTGTCTGTTTTATCTAATTCAAGTTTTTTTTTTTTTTTTTAGTTGAAAAAAAAATTTGCTTTTCAGTATAAAAAAAATAGAAAGAAGAAAAAATTAATGGAAAGTGCAATTATAAAGTAATTAACAGACAGTTAAATTTCATATTTTTTCGAATAATGACAGGGATTGACGACAGCGATGGACAATATGTGACCTAAAAGTGGATGGAAGAAAAACATGAATTACTGTTGTTAATTAAACTTTTATATTGCAGCTTTTCTATTTTAATTTTTTATTTGCCTCTGAAAGCAGATTTTTTTTCAACTAAAAAAAAAAAAATTCTTGATTGATAAACAAGAAAAAAAAAAAAAAAAAAAAAAAAAAAAAAAGAAAAAAAAAAAAAAAAAAAAAAAAAAAAAAAAAAAAAAAAAAAAATAAAAAAAATAGACAAAAAGAATTAAAACACAAAGACAATTGAAAAGGAAGTGAGCAGTAATAAAAAAAAAAGACGAAATAATGGAGGGGCGTGGGAAGCTGAGAAAAGCGGGAAAAAGGGGGAAAAATAAGGACAAAAAAATGATGGAAGAAAGAATACGAGTTTTTTATTCTTTGATATTAAGCCTTTTATTTTTGTTCCTTTATTGATTTTTTACTTTTTTTTTTACTTTTATTTCCGAATATTTTTCTTAAATATTGATTCGTCGACAAGCGTTCGTTGAAGAAAACAACGAACAGATATAGGCAAGTCCGAGCTGTCCATATAGGGTTGGTGATGATTGATTTATGAGAAATTGCGAAGATAAGAATTGGCNTTCGTCATCGAGTTTACGGTTTCTTCAAGAGTCTCCTCAATTTCATCGCACGTGTAAGGCGACTCTTTAAAATAATAATAATAATCATAATCTTTTTTTAGTCTAAGTCTGTCGGAAAATATTCAATTCAGCTGTACTTTTTCCTTTACGATCCTTGAATATGTTTATTTAATAATACCTTAAATAATAATAATAATAATAATAATAATAATAATAATAATAATAATAATAATAATAATAAATGTTCTATGCTAGTAATGAAACAGGGTGAAAGAAAATTAATGAATGGATACAACTACCAAATCAGGACACTATAAAATCACTTGATGAAAATGAAAGTTACAAATACTTAGGAATTTTAGAAGCGGACAATATTAAACAAACAGAAATGAAAAGAAAAGTTAAAAAAGAATATCTCAGTAGAACTAGAAATCTTGTAGAAACCAAACTTAACAGCAGAAATCTGATCAAAGGAATCAATACCTGGGCCGTCCCCATTATAAGATACCCAGGACCATTCTTAAAATGGACAAAAGAAGAACCCAAACCGATTGACCAAATAACGAGAAAGTTAATGACCCTGCACAAGGCTCTTCACCCTAGAGACGATAGAGATAGATTATATGCGTCAAGAAAGGAAGGGGAAGAGGTCTTGCCAACATAGAGGACTGTGTAGAAACCACTATCCAACAACTTGAGGATTACACAAAAAGAGCAAAGACAAATTACTTATGGCGGCCAACAATAGTAGAATTGACAGATGGACAAACAGAAAAAAACAACCAAAGACTAGAAAAACAAAATGGGGAAGAAAAACAATTATATGGACACTTCAAGCGACGAATCGAAGAGGTTGCACATGGAAAGACTTGGACATGGTTAAGAAAGGAAACCTCAAAAGAGAAACAGAATCATTAATAATTGCTGCACAAAATAATGCCATAAGGACAAACTATATAAAAGCGAAAATTGATAAGACCCAACAAATTGTAAATGTAGACTTTGTGGTAATAGAGATGAGACTGTAAACCATATACTCTGCGAATGTAGCAAACTAGCACAACGAGAATATAAAACTAGACACGACTGGGTTGGGAAGGTGATCCACTGGGAATTATGCAAAAAATTAAATTTTGACCATACAACAAAATGGTATATGCATAGACAGAATCTGTTCTTGAGAACGAAATGCATGAAATTCTCTGGGACTTTGAAATAAAAACGGATCACCTTATCCCAGCAAGAAGACCAGACCTAGTGTTGATTAACAAAAAGAAAGAACTTGTCAACTGGTGGATTTTGTAGTTCGAGCAGATCACAGGGTGAAGCGAAAGGAAAATGAAAAAATGGACAAATATCTGGATCTTGCCAGAGAACTGAAAATGTTATGGAACATGAAAGTGAAAGTGATACCAATTGTAGTTGGTGCACTTGGAACAGTCCCAAAAGGATTAGAAAAGGTTTGGAAAGTTTGGAAATCAGAGGAAGGATTGAAACCATTCAGAACACTGCACTGCTGCAATCTGCCAGAATACTCAGAAGAGCCCTGAAGACCTGAGGAGACTTGCTGTCACTCAGACTCCAATGAAAGACCATCAGCTAATGCTGATGTGAAAACTCAAAAGGATATAATAATAATAATAATAATAATAATAATAATAATAATAATAATAATAATAATAATAATAATAATAATTGAGATCATCCAGACTACTGCTTTGCTGAAATCGGCTAGAATACCCAGAAGAGCCCTGGAGACCTGATGACACTTGTTGTCACTCAGACTCCAGTGAAAGACAAAAATCTAACGTTGGTGGGGAAAGTCACTAGGAGTGAGATGATAATAATAATAATAATAATAATAATAATATAATAATAATAATAATAACAATAATACCAGACCTAGTGTTGATTAACAAAAAAGAAAGAACTTGTCAACTGGTGAATTTTGCAGTTCCAGCAGATCACAGGGTGAAGATGAAGGAAATCGAAAAGATGGACAAATACCTGGAACTTGCCAGAGAACTGAAAAAGTTATGGAATATGAAATTCAAAGTGATACCAATTGTAGTTGGTGCACTTGAAACGGTCCCAAAAAAATTGGAAGAGAGATTGGAAAATCTGGAAATCAGAGGAAAAATTGACCATCCAGAATACTGCAGTGTTGCAATCTGCCAGAATACTCAGAAAAGTCCTGGAGACCTGAGGAGACTTGTTGTCACTCAGACCCCAGGGAAATACCATCAGCTGATGCTGGTGTGAAAAACTAAAAGGAGTAAAATAATAATATTTACTGTATCGAGTTTTCTTTGAATTTTTTATTTTATTGTGTTCTTTCATCAGTGTTTGGTTAAGCAAGTTCTCAATTCCTTCGTAAAAGAGAGAAAGCAGAATACCCGATGATCATGAAAGCATAAAAACTATTAGTAACCATTTCTTGTTTACACTGTCTCGCTATTTCTCTATCCCAGATACCATTTTTATGATAAATGTTGCAACCTTTTAAAACTTTAATGATATATTTATGTACATAAATGTTTCAAAAACATTCCATTATCTATCTATCAATATATCCATCTATCTATCTACCTATCTATCTATCTATTACTGTTGATATATCTTTTTTAAAGTTTGAAAGGTTATAAAAAGAAGTGAGGTAATAGACCTACGAAGGGTGCCGGAGATTGAACGAAAGAAAATAACAGCGTCGAATGCAGTGCCGTAGGGTTCCAGAAGATTTCCATTTTTATCAACCAATTCAATTTCTTCGATCTTTTATCTACTCTACTTTGAGATTCACTTTTGAGGAACAATCGATACTAGGAAAGGAAAAAAGTACAGGAGAGATAAAATTGATATAAGAAATTTAGAAAAAAAGATTTAGATGAAAAAATACAAAAAAAGGCAAAACAAAACGAAAGAAACAACTATATAAAACTATTTCATTCTTCTTCTTCTTCTTCTTCTTCTTCTTCTTCTTCTTCTTCTGTTTGAGTGATAATAAGTCTCCTCACGTCTACAGGACTCTTCTGAGTATTCCAGCTGATTTCAACAATGCTGTTGTCTGTTCTCAATTCTTCCTCTGATTTCCAATTCCTTTAGTTTGTTTTATAAACTATTGGGGACCGTTCCACGTGCCCCAACTACTATTGGTATCACTTTCACCCACATTTCCACAGTTTTTTTCGTTTTCTTTCATCTTCATCCTGTGATCTACTGAAACTGCAAAATCTACCAGTTAAGAAATTCCCTTCTTTTTTTTTTTTTTTTTTTTGTTAATCAATACTAGGTCACAAAAATTGATTTATTATTATTATTATTATTATTATTATTATTATCTTCTCTTTTTGCGAGTCTTTTTTTCCGCAAGCCTTATCTGGTGTTTTTCTTGGAGGTTAAGTGACAGCAAGTTTCCTTGGGTCTCCACGACTCTTCTGAGTATTGTAGCCGATCTGTTGTTTCATTGGTCTCGATTCTTCCTCTGGTTTCCAATTAATTCAGTCTCTTTTCCAAACATTTGGATAACGATCCAAGGGCAACAACACTATTGGTATCAACTTCAGCCTCACCTCCACAGGTTTTCAGTTCTCTGGCAAGGTTCAAGTATCTATCTATCTATCTATCTATTATATCACTCCTTGAGAGTTTTTCTCCCCCACTTTAGTTGGTGGTCTTTCACTGGAAGCTGAGCAATAACAAGTCTCCTTAGGTCCCCTAGGACTCTCCTGAGTATTATTGCCGATCTTTAAAATGCTGTTGTTTGGATGGTCTCGATTCTTCCTCTGATTTCCAATTCACGCAGACTCTTTTCCAAACCTTGTGAATAATTCCAATGGTACTAATTACAATTGGTATGGACTTTACCTTCATGTTCCTCAGTGATTTTCAGTTCTCTGGCAAGGTCCAAGTATTTGTTTTTCTTTTCATTTTTTTTTATTTTCACTTAGTTCATTATCATTATTATTACTAGCAAATATATGCACCCTCCGGGTGCAAGTATTTAAGTTTTAATAAAATATCATATTAAATTAGAAAGGCTAATGAAACTGAATAAGAATACAGATAAAAAGATTTGGAACAGAGGGGTTATGATTGAAAAATAGAACAACTTTGAAACTAACTCTTCCATCATTTTCCGTTACTCCGTCTTTCATTGGTAAATTTTCCTAATTTAACTATTTAGTTAAAATAGGAAGTAAAGATTAATATTACAGTTATTTCTTCTTGTTAATGGATTTCTTCTAAGATTTATACCCGAGATTTTTGCTATATTCAATAAGATAAAACCAAACAATTTAGAAACCAATAATACTAAGCATATATTTATTGAAATCAATTTTTTAAGATCAATATGCAAATTAGCCTTCCCATTCACACTGTAAACCGCTATTTTGTTGTATATATAAATAAAATTGCATGTTATTAGTATGTAGATATGGTAAACAGTATTAATAATGTAAAACAATTTTATTAATAACTGAGGTTTAAATAAAAATAAAATCATGGAGAATGTGACATAAATAACAAAAGGAATTGTGACTTGTTTAGTAATATAGTTTCGGTTACAGACAGACAAACCCACAATCTCCATTATAATAAGATTATTATTATTATTATTTTGAGTTTTCACATCAGCATTAGCTGATGGTCTTTCACTGGAGTCTGAGTGACAGCAAGTCTCCTCGGGTCTTCAGGACTCTTCTGAGTATTCTGGCAGATTGCAGCAGTGCAGTGTTCTGAATGGTTTCAATCCTTTTTCTGATTTCCAAACATTCCAGACCCTTTTCCAATCCTTTTGGGACTGTTCCAAGTGCACCAACTACAATTGGTATCACCTTCACTTTCATATTCCATAACTTTTTTAGTTCTCTGGCAAGGTCCAGATATTTGTCCATTTTTTCATTTTCCTTTCGCTTAACCCTGTGATCTGCTGGCACTGCAAAATCCACCAGTTGACAAGTTCTTTCTTTTTTGTTTATCAACACTAGGTCTGGTCTTCTTGCTGGGATAAGGTGATCCGTTTTTATTTCAAAGACCCAGAGAATTTTATGCGTTTCGTTCTCAAGAACAGATTCTGGTTTATGCATATACCATTTTGTTGTATGGTCAAAATTTAATTTTTTGCATAATTCTCAGTGGATCACCTTCACAACCCAGTCGTGTCTAGTTTTGTATTCTCGTTGTGCTAGTTTGCTACATTCGCAGAGTATATGGTTAACAGTCTCATCTCTATTATTATTATTATTATTATTATTATTATTATTATACCAAAACGGCAGAGTATCGATCATGATAGGGAGTGACAATAAATTATAACATAATGGAACATACAACTATATTTAAAAAAATAATGAAGACAAAGCAACGATGATGATGATGATGATGGGGGAAGAGGAGGTAAGCAAGTAAATTGAATAAAAACATTTTTTTATAAATCTCTATTCATTTTTGTAAGACAGAGCAGCCATGTTTATAATTAATGGAAGATACAAATAACAGCAACAACAACAAAAAAAAAACAATTATAAAAAAGAAAGAAATTCAAACTACATTAGAACGAAAGACCCAAAACTAGAGTGAAACAAACAAAAAAGATAAGTAGAATCTATCATTTAGAATCTAATGAGACCGATCCTGATTTTTCAGGTTGGCAACCTTAATTGAATTTAACTCATTGCCTACTTTGCTCTCCCGCCACTGAGCATACCAAAAACCAAGCAAAGTATAAAACTGATCGTTAGTTCATTGTATTTAAGCAGAGGGTTGGTTGGTTGGTTGGGTTTTATGGCATGTTAACCTTTGTTGGGTTATTTTATGCCGAAGACGTTTTGTTTTATTCATTCTTGATGGGTATTCAACATTTTTTCTAGTCCTATTATTATTGTAATCTGAATTCTTATGCTCAACCGCCCTCTCATCTGGGGCTGTAGATTACGCCGACTGCATCTCCCCAAAGGGGTAAAATCTCCCAATTGAGCCACCTATTGGCCATGGGTAGCGACCAGTCGGCTGGTCACGTCAAGCCCTGCCACCTATATGAGTATCCCGACCCTATTGCATATATAACAAACCCTCAGCTCTGTGCTAGAAGGCTGTGACTGAGGGTCTTAGTATTATGTGTATGATAAACTGCATCTAGTGGCGGGGTTCCAATTCTGGAGCTCTAGGGAGTGTGGAGTACCCTTTTATCACCATTACTCCTCGGTCTACTAGGACCCGGAGTGGTAGTACCTGTTAGGGTCCCATCTATGGGTTAAAAAAAATAAAAATGAGTTCTAAAACATGTGTTTAAATAAAAATTATTTATTAAAAAAAAAAAGACATCAGTATGAAAATTATAATACCTGGAAGTATAACCAAGGGATTGAACCCAGAACGTTGTTTCTGTTTTCGCTAAGTCTCTAACAACCACTTCGCACCTCCTTATCGATATTGAACGAACTACTCGAAGCTCTTTTATGTAGCGCTTCCTTCTAAACCGGACGCCTTAAACATGACAATAAACACCTCTTACCCCCACCCAATCACTCCCCTCACACACACACACACCTATATTTCTTCTTCCATTCGCACAAGACTTTCCATCATTAACCCTTTGACCTCCCACTCTGTTTGTTTACGAAAAACCCCGGGCTTTCTTCACCTGCAGTGGCGGCTCACAACCGTAAACAACTGGCAAACGGTGTCCCAACTTCAGACGAAATCGGCCTGTTTACAAAAATTTTAACGTTTACAACTATTCGACACTTAAAAGCGGGTCGCGGCAAGTGTTCGTGGAGCGTCCCGCACCTCCATCCACACATCCACGCATTCCTTACCAAACAAGGCAAGGACTCCTACCTTCTAACAGGAGATGGGGTTGGGGTGAGTTTAATAATTGAAGAAAAGATGGTGGCGGCGTTAGCGTTCGCGTTTAAGTGTTAGCGTTCGCGTCTACAAGACAGAGACGCCATGTCTGTTCTTTTCTCTCTGTTCTTTTCTCGATTTCTCCCTTTTAAAAGTGGCCGCCATCTTAATCGCGGTCAAGTGGCACACCGGGAAACGAACACTGGGAGGAGACCCATGCCGCTAAGGAAACTTTGAAAGTGGCGGTTAACGACAGTGTACTTTTCTGGTCGAAATAGCGCAGCCAGTGCAACAGTGGACACACAGTCGCTACAACCACAACTACACACACAAACACCCGAATACTCACACACACACACACATACACACATATACTCACACACACATACCCACATACACACACACACGTACCACACATACCCACATACAATCGTAAGCAAAGAAGATGAAAGAAAAGACCACCTTAAAGATTTCTATACGCCCTTTTTCTTCCCGAAATTCAAGTGATGTTATTTTCTGATAAACAGACTAACAGAAGAAAGACCTTGTGACTTTTTAATGCTAGCATCGACCGACACCCGAATCAATAATATGAAATCTGCGCTTAGCCTAGGAGGCGGGCCATATAATATGGTACCTAAAGGTTGAATATAAACGAAATGACAACAAACACCTTTTCACACTCATCATCATCATCATCATCATCATCATCATCTCTCTCTCTCTCTCTCTCTCTCTCTCTCTCTCTCTCTCTCTCTCTCTCTCTCTCTCTCTCTCTCTGCTCTCCAGACATCTCTCAACTATATGATAAAACGGCAGGGCACCAGCCATGATATATATATATATATATATATATATATATATATATATATATATATATATATATATATACGGTTTTAATACACACATCTGTATGTATGTAAAAGCCACTATATATATATATATATATATATATAATATATTATATATATAATGTGTGTATTAAAACAGTTAAAATCCCCTTCTGTGGCTGACGATAGCCGAGCGAGCTGTCCGACTGCTGCTGAATCGATCCGGTTTCTATCTCGGTTGTAGGTAGCTCACAATTGTCTAACCACACTGAAGAGACTCGATAAGTCGAAACACGTCTCTGTGGATGACTATATACACACACACACACATATATATATATATATTATATATGTATATATATATATATACGAGGGTGAGTAAAAAAGTAATGCCATTTTATTTATTTCATGTGAATTTTTTTCTTCTTACTTTTCAGGTTTTCAGACTCATAAGAAGCACAGAGCAAGAATCCGACGAGTAAGACCCAACTTTCCAATCAACAATCAACAATCTCCTCCTTCTGCATGACAATGCTCGACCACACACAAGCTTCAGAACAAGGAGGGAAATAGCCTCATTCGAGTGGACAACTTTACCGCATCTTCCATACTCACCAGATTCAGACTATCTCTTCGGTCCCATGAAAGAGGGTTTGGGAGGCAAACATTATTCCAGTGACGAGGAAGCGTAGCAGATACTAATACTCCGGGTAAGAATGGACCTGGATGTAATGGCGATGATGGGGTACTCGACACTCTCCAGAAGTCCTGAATTGGAACATGCCCACTAGATGCAATTCAACGTCATACCCAGGACGCAAAGAAATAATGATGATGCTGAAGAGGATGGAGCGGGAAAATTCATTGATTGATTTTAACGACTTGTCAACCTGTCTATGGTCATTCTATACCTATGTAACGTAGCGGCGTCGTCACGGTACCAAATAGATATATGTTACGTAGTGCCTTTTCTTTGACGGCACTAAATATCTATACGTTGTATACTTCTTACGTCTTACTCTGGTCTATTCTTCCGGCCATCTTCTGATCGTCTATCATCTATCTTCTATCTTGGTCTGGTATATCTTCTACAGGTCTGGTCTTTCTTATCTGGGGATTCCGGGTCTGTGTTGAGGATCATTTCTTATCAGAAGCCTTGTGCTATTGTTAGCTTTTAGTAATAACAACAAGACTTCGATTTACTTTTGATGTTACTTTATTCGTAGAACCCCAGACCAGACAATCACGCAGTGAGCTCACATCTTGCTAGCTTCGCTTCTAAGTCCTAACTCCAACTGACTAACTGAGTTACTTACACCTTAAACCGGAAAGGGGCTTCTATTGACTTCGTTCTCACATTCCATCCCCAGAACGCAAGGTGAGAGTGAGGTCAAAGCATCAGCTGTACTGATCGCCATAAGGATTTCTATACTACCTTAAAAAGTAATAGGAATCCAATTAATATGTAACACCTAGAGGTTAGAGAGTCGTGTACATTATACATTTAGATTTTTGTGTAGTTCTTTCTTAATAGGTTTTTTTTTATCACACAGTTATATGATATCAAACATTTCTATAATATTTGATTTTCTATATAATTTCTATATATTTTTTTATAATACATACTGATATAATGGAATGACCCATCTCCCCTGTACCTTAACAGTGGCGATGGTTTTAGCCACTATTTAAGAACACACAGATTACTCTGTGCAGAACTCACTTGAAGTACTTAGACGACGGACTCTCCTCCTAATACTCACGTGACCTTACTATATAACACATACATAAATTCATAATAATAACAATACATACATGAATAATTTGCCAGTACATAATTTGCCTACAGTTGTATGGTTTCAAATTTTCCCATCTTATGCAAACAATGTGTACACATTTATATGGATTCAAGTAACCATTTATATTTAATGATAATGCACAGTTTAATGTAGCTTATAATAATCGTTAGTAAACAATTATAGCTTCAAGTAACTAGTCTTAAGACAAATTATTTTTTCAGTTATATGGAGTCAGGTATTCCTATCTAATCTATTAATAATGGAGATTCGCTTCCGGTTTTTGTCTGTAACAATCACTGCTTACGTCACACTACCTAAAATCGTCATAACATAGAATGAATACACTGAAAATTTGAACATGCAATGTTAGACAGTCCTCATTGTTTTTTTAAACAAGTTTTAATAAATACATACCTGATATTATCTATGTATATATAGTTTGTTTTATTTTAATATCTTAATATAATGGAGATTGTGTGTTTTTCTCTCTGTAACCGAAACTATATTACTATTTAAGTCACAATTCTCTTTGTTATTTACGTCACATTCTACAGGATTTTATTTTTATTCAAACCTCAATTATTAATAAAATTGTTTTACATTATTAATACTGTTGACAATATATCTACATATTAATAACATGCAATTGTATTTATACATACTACAAAATAGCAGTTTACAGTGTGAATTGGAAAGGCTAATTTGCATATTGATTTAAAAAATCTGATTTTAATAAATATGTACTTAGTATTACTGATTTCTAATTGTTTGGTTTTATCTTAATGAATATTATCAAAAATCTCAGGGATAAATCTTAAAAGAAATCCATTAACAAGAAGAAATAACTGTAATTTTATTCTTTACTTCCTATTTTAACTAAATAATTAAATGAGGAAAATTTAGCAATGAAAGACGGGAGTGAGGGAAGAGTAAGTTTCAGTTGTTCTATTTTTTGATTATACACCCTCAGTTTCAAATCTTTTTATCTGCATTCTTATTTAGTTTCATTAGCATTTCTAATTTGATACAATATTTTATTACATTAAAACTTAAATATTCGCACCCGGAGGGTGCATATATTTGCTAGTATATTTAAAGTTATCAGAACTAAGTATCCATTTCAATTTTTTTATTTTTTACTCCTTTAATAAATTTAATTTATTTTTTACTCCTTTAATAAATTTGATGATTTTACTCTACTTATGATACAAACTCTCTGATATTAAATTTTCAACTCCCATCCCCTCAGGCAATATTTATTTTACGTCGCCCAGAGAGCGTTTTTTTATTTTGCTAATACAAATAATCTAATAACTGAAATACTTGAAATAAATTCAAGTATGACTAAACTAAATGTAGAGTATACAAACTGCTAAAATAAAAGGGGTACGTCGTAACTTTCCATATAATCGTATTTGATCAAATAACGGCCGCCATTTTTTTAATGCAGAAACATGAACTCACGTGACTTAGTTTCATTTACATATTTTACAACGTTTTCCCTCCTATAAGAATTAAAATTTGATTATTTTTTATTATTATTAATAATTACACCCATATCATTTATTGAGTTCGATATACGAATTGACCTCCGGGGTCACTCCGTATTAGACGCCGTTGATCCTGGATATCGGTTTAAGTAATTAATATTAATCCTTAGTAAACAACTTTAGATTCAAGTTACTAAATAAGCAATTTACAGTTAAACAGCATTCTAATATAATCTTATTATAATGGAGATTGTGGGTTTGTCTGTCTGTAACCGAAACTATATTACTATTCAAGTCACAATTCCCTTTGTTATTTACATCACATTCTCCATGATTTTATTTTTTATTTAAACCTCAATTATTAATAAAATTGTTTTACATCATTAAGTCTGTTGACCACATCTACATACAAATAACATGCAATTGTATTTATATATACAACAAAATAGCGGTTTACAGTGTGAACGGGAAGGCTAATTTGCATATTGATATTTAAAATGTGATTTTAATAAATATGTGCTTAGTATAAATAAATATGTGCTTAGATTTCTAATTTTTGGTTTTATCTTATTGAATATGAACAAAAATCTCGGGGATAAATCTTAAAAGAAATCCATTAACAAGAAGAAATAACTGTAATATTATTCTTTACTTCCTATTTTAACTAAATAGTTAAATTAGGAAAATTTACCAATGAAAGACGGGAGTAAGGAAAAATGATGGAAGAGTTAGTTTCAAAGCTGTTCTATTTTTCAATCATACCCCCTCTGTTCCAAATATTTTTATCTGAATTCTTATTCAGTTTCATTAGCCTTTCTAATTTAACATGATATTTTATTATATTAAAACTTAAATACTTGCACCCGGAGGGTGCATATATTTGCTAGTACAAATAATTTACGCACATTTTTATAGTTTCAAGCTTTCCCATCTCATACTAATGACTACATAGTTTTGAGTAATTATTCAGATTCAATAAAAAATACTTTGTTTGCATATAATTATATGGTTTCAAATAACTAATACGATGGTGAATTAAAAAGTAATGCCATTTTGTTTAGGACAGGCATAATTACCAACACAGGAACATGTATCATATATCGAATTGAAGCTAGTCCTTTGTTGATCACGACTTCTCCACTGCTTGTGTGTGATCGAGCATTGTTATGTAGAAGGAGGACATTGTCGATTAGCAAGTTGGGTTTTACTCGTCGGATTCTTGCTCTGAGCCTCGTTAGGTTCTCAATGTAGATCTTAGTGTTTATCAAAAAAAAGACTTCACATGAAATAAAGAAAATGACATTACTGTTTGACTCACCCTCGTAATAATCCTTAGTAACCAACTATAGCTTCAACTATTCTTAACAAAAAAGATAATTTTCAACCATATGGCATCAAGCATTCCTATCAAATAAAATGATTTACACACAATTGTATGATATCAAGTATCTCATGCTGATAATTATCACTGGGGAACGCAATTTTTGTTGAATTGGATCTGACACTTGATTTTGACTATTTTTTGACCACTGAATCTAAAAATGAACCTAGTTTTTCTATATCACGTCAACTTTTTTCAGCTATGGAATACCCTCGATTTTTCTCAAAGACAATAGAAATACATCTAACAATGTTTTTCTTATCTTATGAAAGGTTTTAAAAATGTATATATAATGGGAAATAATAAAACATTACACTGAGCATCACAAATTTTGTTAAGTTAGATCTGACACTTGTTTTTGACAGACTTTTGGACTCTGAATCCAAATATTTTCCCATTTTTTTCTTTATTACATCTACTTTTTAAGTAACAGGATACCCTCGCTTGGTCTCAAAAGACATTAAAATACTACATGTGACAAATTTAAGCTTATTTTATAGAATGGTTTAAAGATTTACAATGGAAAAGGATTTTTTTAAATGGCTTGACTGTAATGTTTGTACTAATTCATCTTGTTCAAACAAATGATATTATTACTGTAAGTCAAATTGTGTGCAAGTAGTTATGGTAAAATTTTACACATAGTTTGTTTTCTAGAGTGTTCAATATGTGGACAATTCACCTTTATGCTCCATAGTCAGTCATCATATTTTCATCCCATATACTTTGATACCATTCCTCCATGAATTTCAAATCTTGGTGGAATCATTCATCTTGCTCATAGCTGACCACATCAAGGTTTTTCAAGAAGTTAGCAAGATGGCTATGCAAAAAATGGAACTTGATGCTTATAATGCAATCAAGCATTTTGTGGCTAACCAATTTCAGTGTAATTCATTGCTCATGCTTTTCCAAGAATTTTCTTGACAGGTAAAGTATTTGTCAAGAACTAAGCATTCTTTTCGAGTTCTGACATTATCCCAATGAAATGTTCATCTTTGATAATTTCCAAAATCTGTTGACCATTAAACACATCGGTTTTGATTCTTTCAATTAACAGGTCAGGAAATGCCAAAATGTGGTACTTGAAACACTTTGCCTTCAATTGGCAATGCGTTAATGAATTGCTTCAAGATGCCTAATTTCATGTGCAAGGTGCGAACATAATTTTCTTTATATCAACAAATGGTTCATGTAGAATGCTGGGATCAACAGGTTTGAGGTTAGATCTTAAAGGCCAATTCCTCTCCACCCAATGCTTCTCTCAAGCTCTATTGCCCCACACTGGGATTTATGAGAGAGAGAGAGAGAGAGAGAGAGAGAGAGAGAGAGAGAGAGAGAGAGAGACCGAAACCTGACTGACTTTTCATTAGTCCGACCTTTTCCTTCAAGGCCGTCCGTAGCTGTCACTAAGAGGCGAACATTTTAACTGGTAAATACATACATCGGTAGATATATGTTACGATCACCTAGAGAGTCTGTAAACAACAGACGAGTAATGCCTTACGCTAAACCAGTGAAAGTTCCTTAAAATCGCTTCTAAAGAGCTCTGCCAGGCTCCGAGCATATAACAGTCAACCACAGACACAGTGTTTCGACGTTTACATTTCATCAGTGTGGCTAGACTTAACAACTACTTCTAGCCGAGAGAGAAACCTGACTAACTAATATATATATATATATATATATATATATATATATTAGCAAATATATGCACCCTCCGGGTGAAAGTATTTAAGTCTTAATGTAATAGAATATCGTATTAAATTAGAAAGGCTAATGAAACTAAATCAGAATGCAGATAAAAGATTTGAAACAGAGGGAGTATAATCGAAAAATAGAACAACTGAAACTTACTCTTCCATCACTCTCGTCTTTCATAGTTATTTTTTCTAATTTAAGTATTTAGTTAAAATAGGAAGTAAAGAATAAAATGACTGTTATTTTTTCTTGTTAATGGATTTCTTTTAAGATTAATTGAAGAGATTTTTGTTTATATTCATTAAAATAAAACCAAACAGTTAGAAATCAATAATACTAAGCACATATTTATTAAAATCACATTTTTAATATCAATATGCAAATTAGCCTTCCCGTTCACACTGGAAACCGCTATTTTGTTGTATATATAAATATAATAGCATGTTATTAATATGTAGATATGGTTAACAGTATTAATAATGTAAAACAATTTTATTAATAATTGAGGTTAAAATTAAAATAAATTCATGGAGAATGTGACGTCAATAACTAAGGGAATTGTGACTTGAGTAGTGATTTAGTTTCGGTTACAGACAGAAAAACACACAATCTCCATTATAATAGGATATATATATATGTGTGTGTGTGTGTGTGTGTGTGGATGTACAAAATGTATAGCTTAGAAAATAATGTGAAAAAATACGATTTCGAGTGCTCTTTCAACCAGCCTCTCATCAGGAGTAAATCGTTGGGAATTGTGAAAAAATAATTTCCATGAAAAAGAGAAAGAGCAGAAATAGAGGAACCCGATGTGCTGATGTAATTTACTAAATGTATTTACTAAAAATTTTCTTTTTATAAATTATTGAAAAATGGTTTAAAAACGACGAAAACCTACAATCTCAACAAGGGAGTGGGTTACTCCTGGGGTGATAATGGTTGAAAGAGCTCTCAATATCGTATTTCCGCACATTAATTCATATATATATATATATATATATATATATATATATTATATATATATATATATATATATATATCCTCCACTTCCCAATATCTTGCTACTATTTTCTACATTATTCCCTGTTTTGTTGTTGTTTTTTGTTGTTTGTTTTCTATTTTTCTTACTTACTTTCATATGCCAACTCTATTGTGCTGTTCCTTATTTCTTTCATTCTTTTTATTTTCCAATTATCCCTACCCGAAATAACTCTACCCTACAGATTCGGCCATTATTGATGCATACTATCTGCTCTTCATTCGGATAGTTTATGCCAAGGTCGTTTGGACACTAACATAATAATAATAATAATAATAATAATAATAATAATAATAATAATAATAATAACGAAAAGAAAGAAAATAACTTTCTTAACAATGATACATCATTAAAAATCTCCTCACATTTTTTGTACCTGGCGCCTGGGATAAGGCCAAAAGACTAACAAAGGTCGTATGTACATACACACACACACACACACACACACACATATATATAATATATATATATATATATATATATATATACACACTCAACACACATACAATCATGCATATATATATATATATATACATGTATATAATATATAAATATATATATATATATATATATATATATATATATATATATATAAGAACGTGTGTGTTTATAGTAGATCTATTAGCCAAAATGTATGTATATATACATGCATATATATATAGTTCTTATACCTAATCTTACTGATACTGACTCTGCTCTTTATACACACAAATATACACACACACACACACACACACACACACACACACACATAAACACACTCACAAACACGTATGCATATATGCATATACAAACACACACACATATATACACATATACATGTGTATATGAGATCTTTCCTCACATTTTTCTTTACGTATACACACACACACACACGCACACGCGCAAACACACACACACACACACACACACAATATATATATATATATATATATTATATTTACACGTAAGAAAAATTCTATGAAAGATATCACACACACACACACACACACATATATATATATATATATATATCTTAAGGTACCATGAACATGGAGTCAACACTGGTAAATGCTCTATCAATGATATTGAGCACTGTCTACTTACAAATATAGCACTCATATTATCTAATAATATATATGTGTATGTATGTATGTATGTATGAATGAGCTCAGCTTCTATAAAACAAGAGTGAAGATAATTTTTGAATTTCCTTTCTCCTATTTTTACTCTTTTACAATTTACCTTTCCTTTCTTTCTTTACTTCCTTCTTTTTTTCATTTCTTTCTTCCTTCGTTCTTTTCTTCATTCTTTGTTTTTTTTTTTTTTTCTTTGTTTCTTCTGTTTTTGTTTTTTGGTTGTTTTTTTTTTTTTTTCAAATTTGTCTTTCGTTTTTGTTCTTTTTTTCTGAGTCCGTCACACCGGTATACCGGCGATAGTTGTATTTTCCCCCCTACACCGTGACACCGGTTTACTGGTGCATGAGATCACGCTCAAACGGTAGACGGTTCAGGAGCTCGAGGCTTCAAAGGGTTAAGTTAGGATGACAAATTTAACAAATTGATGCAGTTTAAAAGGATTACAACACAGAATAAACTAATACCGTTGGAGGCGCCTTATGTAACGTTTACCGTCATAAGAAATGGAAACAAATATCGGTAGGGCGGACTGGGCTTTTTAACCTCGGTATGGCAACCAGTCTAGGAAAAGGAAAACTCTGAATTCAAACCAAAGGGACTCTCTTCTCGTTAGTCCTCCTCCTCCTCCTCATCTTCCTCCTCCTTCTTCTCCTCCTCTTATCCCCTCCTCCTTCCCTCCTCACCCTCTTTCCTCCTTTCCTTGATAGATGAAGTCAAACACCGAGGAAAAGAAAAAGAAAAAGATTCAGTTAAAAAATTAAATTAAGTCGAAGAAACAATAACGACAAAAATACGAAACATAAAAAGAGAATTCTGGAAAAAAGAAAGAAAGAAAGAAAGAAAGAAAGAAAGAAAGAAAGAAAATAAAACGAAAGAAAGAAAGAAGAAAGAAAGAAAGAAAGAAAGAAAGAAAAATATAGGACTAAATAAAAACAGAATGATAAAAAGTATGAAAGAAAGGAGGAAATAAACAAAGAAAGAAAAATGGAAAGAAAGAAAGAGGAATTTAATGAAAAAAAGAAAGAAAGAAAGAAGAATTTCAGAAAGAAAGAAAGGATGAAAGAACAATTTAATGAAAAAAGAAAGAAAGAATGAAAGAAAGAAAGAAGGAAGAAAGAAGAATTTAATGAAAAAAGAAAGAAAGTAAGAAAGAAAGAAAGAAAGAAAGAAAGAAAGAAAGAATGAAAGAAGAATTTAATGAAAAAAGAAAGAAAGAAAGAAAGAAAGAAAGAAAGAAGAATTTAATGAAAGAAGAAAGAAAGAAAACTTCATTTAAAAGTGAGTAAAGTTAAAATAAAATAAAGATAACTACATCCGGCTAATCTGTTTTGTTATTTTGTTTTTGTTTTTTGGTTTTTTTAAGCTTTTGTGTTTTTGTTGTTTTGTTTGTTTGTTTTTTTTTAATCCCATGTATACCCTCCGAAAATATCTACGTCGTACAGGAATCAAGTTTTTTATTCATCCTTTTTTCATAAAAGTTACTCTACGAACCCTTTTTTTGGAGTAGGACAAAAGTTAGATTTTTTATATCTGTGTCTTTTCGTCCATTGGACTAAAGAAACTCAAAATTTAGATACTTGATAATTAGCACACATTAACGTTAAAATATATCTAAGTGATTAAGATTGAAATGGCATAATATTTTCTGAAAATACAAACTTATATGCTGTTGCTTATTTTACACCCTTGTGTAAATTAATTAACAAAATAAATAATTCCGTTATTATTATAGTATTCGCAGTTTCTCTTAAAGGTTTGCTTGTGTGTTCGTGTAGCGTTACAATCTTTGAACGCTTTCTTGGAGTAACGTCCATTACAGACAATGACCATAGGACAACTAATCAACAGTCGAGACAATAGAGACTGGGTGTTATAAAAATCTAATGCAATCATGGATGAGGCAATATTTCTCAAAGCCAAACAAATTTCATCATAAACCCTGAAAAAATATTGCTGCACACCATTGCAAATGGCCTTTATTTGAGGAAAATATAGAATTCGCTTACACCCTGTCACTCTAGTGGGTTTAAAACTAATCGTATGGTTAAAGAAAGGGAACTAAAGCGGCTGTTTCAATTAATTTACGCAAGGGTGTAGGTTTTGTTCCTGTATTAGAATAAATTATTTAATGAAATAATATCTTGTGTTGTTTTCTCAATTTTCTCGAGTTTGATATTTGTTGAAATTGAACACTTTTTTAAAACTACATCTTTCCAAATGTATTTAGCATTTTTCCTGGATATTCTTTTTTTTACAAAAGTACGATCGTTTTTTGTTGTTTTTTTGGGGGGGGGGTTTTTTGTTTTTGTTTTTGTTTTTTGTTTTTTTTTTTTTGGGGGGGGGCAACTTTGGCAGTGCCTACATTAGGACAAAACATTTTCATTGATTCTGTACATTATCATTTCTAAGAGTTTTATCTATATATGTTTTATTCACTCTATTGAGATTTCATGTTATAAAACAAAAACTCTTGATTTCTTTCGTTTATTCAGGCATATCTTGTTCTAAGAAATCCTCGATGGATAAAATACCCCAGGAAACCAAAATACACAAATCTTATTATAATGGAGATTGTGTGTTTTTCTGTCTGTAACCGAAACTATATTCCTACTCAAGTCACAATTCTCTTAGTTATTGACATCACATTCTCCATGATTTTATTTTTATCTAAACCTCAATTATTAATAAAATTGTCTTACATTATTAATACTGTTAACTATGTATACATACTGTCAACATGCAATTATATTTATATATACAACAAAATTGCGGTTTACAGTGTGAACGGGAAGGCTAATTTGCATATTGATATTAAAAAATCGAATTTAATAAATATGTGCTTAGTATTATTGATTTCTAACTGTTTGGTTTTATTTTAATGAATATAAGCAAAAATCTCTTCAATGAATCTTAAATGAAATCCATTAACAAGATAAAATAACTGTCATTTTATTTTTTACTTCCTCTTATAACTAAATACTTAAATTAGAAAAAATAACAATGAAAGACAAGAGTGATGAAAGAGTAAGTTTCAGTTGTTCCATTTTTTATTATACTCCCTCTGTTTCAAATCTTTTATTATACTCCCTCTGTTTCAAATCTTTTATTATACTCCCTCTGTTTCAAATCTTTTTATCTGTAAAAGTTAAATACTTGCACCCGGAGGGTGCATATATTTGCTAGTAGTTATAATGACATACTTTTTAATTCTTACTCTACTAGTTTCGACTATTCAATCATTATCAGAATACAATAATTTCTAAAAGATACTTTATTCAATTTTTTTTTAATAATTTGATCATTCGGTGGAGGAAATATCCATTATTTTATAAATTGAAACCCTACTACAAATTTCAAGCCTAGAATTATACGACTCACGTCCTTTGAGTTTAAAACGAGACTTCTTACTTTAAAAAATATAACTCTCTCTTAATTCACACGCTACTGTCCACAGTCTACGAAACGAGTGCTTATGCATTTCTTACAGTTACAGCTGAATAATGACGCTATGAATTTATTTGAAATTTGGCTTAAGGTCATAGAAAGGCAGGGAAATTATTAGATGGCTGAATAATGACGCTATGAATTTATTTTAAATTTGACGTAAGGCCATAGAAAGGCAGAGAAATTATTAGATGGCTGAATAATGACGCTATGAATTTATTTTAAATTTGGCGTAAGGCCAAAGAAAGGCTGAGAAATTATTAGATGACTGAATAATGACGCTATGAATTTATTTGAAATTTGGCGTAAGGCCATAGAAAGGCAGAGAAATTATTAGATGGCTGAATAATGACGCTATGAATTTATTTGAAATTTGGCGTAAGGCCAAAGAAAGGCTGAGAAATTATTAGATGACTGAATAATGACGCTATAAAATTATTTGAAAGTTGGCTTAAGGTCATAGAAAGGCAGGGAAATTATTAGATGGCTGAATAATGACGCAATGAATTTATTTGAAAGTTGGCGTAAGGCCAAAGAAAGGCAGAGAAATTATTAAATGGCTGAATAATGACGCTATGAAATTATTTGAAAGTTGGCTTAAGGTCATAGAAAGGCAGGGAAATTATTAGATGGCTGAATAATGACGCTATGAATTTATTTGAAATTTGGCGTAAGGCCATAGAAAGGCAGAGAAATTATTAGATGGCTGAATAATGACGCTATGAATTTATTTTAAATTTGGCGTAAGGCCATAGAAAGGCAGAGAAATTATTAGATGGCTGAATAATGACGCTATGAATTTATTTGAAATTTGGCGTAAGGCCAAAGAAAGGCTGAGAAATTATTAGATGACTGAATAATGACGCTATAAAATTATTTGAAAGTTGGCTTAAGGTCATAGAAAGGCAGGGAAATTATTAGATGGCTGAATAATGACGCAATGAATTTATTTGAAAGTTGGCGTAAGGCCAAAGAAAGGCAGAGAAATTATTAAATGGCTGAATAATGACGCTATGAAATTATTTGAAAGTTGGCTTAAGGTCATAGAAAGGCAGGGAAAATTATTAGATGGCTGAATAATGACGCTATGAATTTATTTGAAGGTTGGCGTAATGTCATACAAAGGCAAGGAAAATACTTTGATGACTGAATAATGACGCTATGAATTTATTTGAAAGTTGTCGTAAAGTCACAGATCTTCAGAGTAATTACTTTGATGACTGAATGATGGTGCTATGAATTTATTTGAAAGTGAACTTTCTGGGATTGAACTCTGACCCAACATTGCATAACATTTAGTACTCATCCAACTTAAGAAGAGAGATGGAAGAAAAATTTTTTTCAAAATTTATCCTTGTCTCCAGGGTTTCCTTTCCTTCTCGATATGCGCAGAGGAGTAGCCTGCTTAAAATCAAACCAACAAAATTGAATCAATCAGATTTTTTTAAAAGGTAAGCACTAGATTGAAAATCTGCGTTCAGCTTGCAGTTATTTATTTATATATATTTTTAAGCGACAAAAAAATCTCGAAGGAGATTGGTAGTCGGGTTGATGAGGACAGAACTGAAGAGAACCTGGGGCATCTTGTGTCAGTTGATAAAAAGATTTTCTTCTTGGTAAATTTCTCTCTCACTTCATAATCATTTGAAGCCGCGAGTCATTCAAACTTTTTTTAAGCGGGAAATTACCGACGGCCAATTCTCGTTAATAGATATTTATTAATAGCAAAAACAACGCATTTAGCGAGGCTTATAGTAAAATTCCTCTGACTCTC
>CM042154.1:64480518-64490518 GCA_023376005.1 Doryteuthis pealeii
ATATAAAGATTCACAAAGAGAATTGTAATCAGTATATATTAGAAAATATTCTAACGCAGAATTGGATGGAGTTGTCTGAGTTTCAGTCTGAGTCTGAGAGTGATATATGTCTCAATAGATGGCATTTGGTATTGTTTAAATAAAAGAGAGTGCTCTGTCTGATGAGATTTGTGCTTACTGTTCTGTGAAATCTATCTATATATCTATACATATATAAAGGGTAGTTGTGTGTATATGAATGTCCGGGGGAAACTTTGAAAATAAAACAATTAACAACAAAGTAAATAGATATACACATTGAATATCACCAGGGCTTATTATTAAACAACCTTATAATTTAACGTTAAAATAATAAAGTTATTTTGTGGCGTTCTAAAATGTAAATAAAGTGAATAACGGAAGCTTTTCATTTTTTTCATTAATTTTCTACAGAGATTTTATGCCTGTGCATTTTTTTTTATTAATTTATGAATTTTTTTATTTATTTATGAATTCTAAGTTGAAAATTTTGTAATTTGTAAACAACCCGAAAATTTTGTAATTTGTAAACAAACCTGAAAATTTTGTAATTTGTAAACAAACCCGAAACAATCATTTTCGTGTTCATATGAAAAGTATGCACTTTATTTACCTGCAGTAATATATACGGGTTAGTGGGTAGTTTGGTTTCCGTTATATACATGAATTATTTTGCAAGGGGCGACTATTTGTTATGTTGGTAGAATCTCTCCCCATACAAAATTGACTTATGTAAAAGAATCGACTTCATTCTAACCTACAACAACTTCCAGTTCTACAAGCAACACTATCTACAAATCAAAAGTACCGCCATGGGTACCACCATCCACTTTTTAGACGTATTAATTCGAACTCAAAAATTATCTACATCCCTATACACCAAAACCACCGACAGCCACTCATTCATAGACTTCAACAGCCACCACCCTCTCAACCTAAACAATAGTATTATTTCGATTATTTTCCTCATCTTTATTGTTATCTACACAACGTTTCAGCCGATGTGCCCTTCGGCCCTCTTCATGTGTTTCTTATCGGACCTGGGGACGTTCTTTCGAACTCGGAAGACTACATGTCGTTACGGGAACTTTCACTGAACTTCCAACCGAATCCTATATTCAATCCACGAGTGTAGACTGTTCTTATTTCGCTAACCAAGTGTTAAGCTGTGTTCTATGTTATTATCGCCCTTCGCTAGGATTGAACATGCAACCTTGATAATTGTCACTTAGAACTGTATTAACTCAACACTTATATTTGTTGCGCCATGTGTCCAACTGGAAAATTCAGTGAATTTTTGTAACTTATATGCAAAGGAGACAGAACGTTTTTTGGTAGCAAGATATGGGATAAGAAAGAACATAACAGAAACACATCCAAATGGATGACGAAGGGGGAAACAACCTAGATCCAGAATGTATTGAGGAAGTAAAAATACACAAGGACACAATAGAATGGAAAGACCGAAAAAGACAACAGCAAACAAAACTGACAAATACAACTAGAAGAAATAAACCAAAAGAAATTGGTGAAAGAATGGACACTTAAAAGATACCTAAACAGAACCAAGCAATAAAAGCAAAACAGGACTTTCCAAAATAATGAAAGGAAATTCTACCAACAAGTCGGTGGAAAAAAACAGGAAGACAAACAACAACCGAATGCAAATGAGATAAAAAAATTTTGAGCAAGTTATGGAAAAAAAAACAGGAAGGTCAAATAGTTAACATAAAGAAATAAATGAGGACTTGAGGAAGGCCACGAGGTCGACTTAAATCTGAACTCACATAGAGCCACACTTAAGAAAGTACCAAATTAGAAAACACCTGGTCCAATTATAACAAAGTGTGATGTCATAATACACATCAAATGAGCAAATTTAGGTTATGTGGAGACGGGGATGAAACGGTTAATTCCCTAATAAGCGAATGCCGCATACTAACATATACGAAATACAAAACTTGGTACGACTGGGTGGGAAAGGTGATCCACTGCGAATTGTGTAAGAGATTGTAATTCGATCATATTTGTCATCATCAGCATGTCGCGCTAGCAGCACTGATATCCATGACAACCTCTCACCAACCGTCCTATCACTCATTGTACGCTGGTAGTCCTCCGCGCAGCATTTAGTACCTGCACAGATCTGGTCTATGTAGGTCTTTCCTGGTCGACCCGCACTAGCATGTGCTGTTTTCCATAGGAGAACGTCACTTATGAGTTCTTCCTTACTTCTACAGCAGTGTTCAGCATGTCTTGTTCCTCTTACTCGGATGGTGTGTGTGATAGGGAGCGGGTACACGCATAGCTGCTTCTTTGTAGGGTGTTTTTTCCATAATTTCTTCAGGACCACACGCAGCATTCATGTGCAGCTCCCATCTAACCTATTCTTTAGGCACCTCGTCAAGGTCCAAATGGTGCAGCCATACAGCAGCACTGATACTACCACAGCCTGGAAGAATTGTCACTTTAACTTGTTGGTGAGATCTGTTTTCTATATAACGAACAATCTGTTTATAGCCGACCATGCCTTCCCTATGGCGTGCATTAACATCGCTTTCTGTGGATGTGATATTACTACCTAGAGAAAAACAGGTGTAGGATGTGTGGGGACAAAGATGAAACGGTCAATCATATGATAAGTGAACGCAGCAAACTAGCACAAAGAGAGTACAAGACTAGGCACGATTGGGTGGGAAAAGTGATCCACTAAGAATTGTGCAAGAAAGTACATTTTCACCATGTTACTAAATGGTATATGCACAAACCAGAATCTGTTCTAGCGAATGAGAAGCATAGAATTATCTGGAACTTTGAGATAAAGACGAATCACCTTATTCCATCTTATCCCGGCTAGGAGACCCGACCTAGAGTTATTTAACAAAACAAAAAAAAAAGAACTTGTCAATTGCTATATTTTGCCGTAGATAACAGAGTAAAAAAGAAAAACGAAAATATAGACAAATACTTAGACCTAGCCAGAGAACTGAACAAAACTGTGGAACATGAAGGTAAAGGTCGTACCAATTGTAATTGGGATTCTTGAAACGGTCCCCAGGGGTTTGGAAAATAGTCTAGATGAATTAGAAATGCGAAGAAGAATCGAGACCATCCATACAATAGCATTGTTAAGATCGGCTAGAATACTCCTAAAGAGTCATAGAGACCCGGGGAGATTTTCTGTCACTCAGCCTCCAGTGAACCAGCGGCTACGTCAGGTGTGAAACTATAATAATAATAATAATAATAATAATAATAATAATAATAATAATAATAAACAGATCAAAAATGCCAAAAAAGATAGAAAAATGGAGATGAAGGAATAATACTATATTTGTTTGTCAGTTGTGTCACCTTATTAAATAAAGCGCCACATGCAAATCGAAGGTAATCTGACAAAATCCGAATGAGACGCTGTATTTTGTAGCAAACAGCGAAATAACGTTACTTGGCTTTTGCGAGAAGTGAAAAGATATAAAGAAAGAAAAGAGGTTGAGAGAAGTGTACAGAAGAAAAAAATTAAGGGAGTTATCTCCCTTTCTTTTCTTTTGCTGTTGTCGTTATTGTTGAAGGGAGCAAGGAAACAGACGAGAAGGAAAGAATGGAAAGGTAAAGAAAGAAAGAAAGAAAGAAAGAAAGAAAGAAAGAAAGATAACTGAACGGGTAAGAAATATGTTTTGGAAATAATACAGCCAATGAACGAAATAAGAAAACAAAAAATGAAAGAATGAGAATGAAGTGATAAATACAGAAGAACTAGAAAGAGAAATGAAAGAATTAATGAATGAATGATAAACGAAAGAAATCTAAATAAATGAAAGATTATGAATGAATCTTTCTGAATGGGAATGAGTGAGTTCTGTAAAAGAAACAGAAAATCTAATTAATTAATGCCTTTGTAAAGAATGAATGAGTTTTAGAAGAAAAAACTAAAGAATTAAAGAAAAGATGGAGAAGCCGTGAATGAAACTAGCCAGTAAGCAAAACGAAATAGAATACTACTGAATGAATATAAAGAAAAACTAATAGAAGGATAGATCAGAATAAGAATGAACGAGTACTAAAAGAGAGACAAAAAGGAAAAAAACGAACAAATGAGTCGTGAATGAATATCAATGAATTCTAAAAGAATAACAAAAGAAAAAAATTAATGAATGAGTCGGCAATGAGAATGAGGAAATAGTGAAAGATAAACAACAGAAAAATGAATGAATGAGTCATGAATGAGAATAAGTGAATACTGAATGAGAAACAAATGAAAAATGGATGAAAGATTTCAGAAAGAAAAATAGAGATACTGAAAGAGAAACAAAAGAAAAAAACGAATGAATGATTCCAAAATGAGAAGGATAAATTCTAAAAGAGAATCAAAAGAAGAAAAAACAAATGAATGAACCCAGAACTAGAAGGTGTGAATACTGAAAGAGAAACAAAATAAAAACCGAATGAGTGAGTTGTGAAGGAGCATGAGTTAATCCCGAAAGAGAAAAATAAGAATGAAAGAGTTCAGGAAAAGAAGGAGTAAATAAAAAACAGAAAAAATAATGAGCCCAGAACGAGAAGGAGTGAATACTGAATGAGAAAAAAAAACAAAAAAACGAAACGACTGAGTCCATAACGAGAAGAAACGAATACTGAAAGAGATACAAAAGAAAAATGCTAATGAATGTCCATATCAAAAATGAGTGAATACTGAAAGAGAAACAAAAGAAAAACGAATGAAAGAGTCGTGAAAGAGAATAAGTGAGTACTGAAAAAGAAACAACAGAAAAATCGGATGAATGATTTTAGAACGAGATTAGTTGAATACAGAAAGAGAAACAAAAGAAAAATGAATGAAAGTGTCAAAACGAGAATGAGTGAATATTGAAAATGAAACAAAAGAAAAAGAACGAATGAATAAGTCCAAAACGAGAATGAGTAAATAGTGAAAGAAAAAAATTAAGAAAAAAAAACGAAAGAATGAGTCCAGAAAGAGAATAAGTGAATATCAAAAGAGAAAGAAAAACAAATGAATGACTGCAAATCGAGAATGAGTGAATAATGAAAGAGGAAGAAAAACATATGAATGAGCCCAAATCGGGAAGGATAAATACTGAAATAAAAACAAAAGTAAAAAAAAATAATAATGAATGAGTCCTAATCGAGAATGAGTGAATGCTGAAAGAGAAAGAAATAAAGTTCAAATCGAGAATGAATGGATACTGAAAGAGAAAGAAAAGAAATGAATGAATTAGTCTAGAACAAGAGTATGGGAATACTGAAAGAGAAACAGAAGATATGCAAATAAATGAATGAGTCGTGAATGAGAATGAATGACTACTGAAAGAAAATGAAAAAAAAACGAATAAATGAATGAATGGGTTCTGGATAACTGAGAGAAATCTTTGTTAGAAATATAGGGTTGACAACTTAGGAAGAAAACTACTCACAAATTACTCACACATATTTTCAATTAGTGTTTTACTTTTTGCTTTTTGCTTTTTGTTGTTGTCGTTGTTGTTGTTGTTTTGGTTGGTTTTTTTTTGGGGGGGTTGTTGCTTTAGATGTTGCCACCACCCTACAGTTTCCTCCTTCTCCTTCTCCTGCTCCTACTAACCTGGGAACCAATTTGGCCCAATGTGTCTCTTTTACGACGTCCTACTGACACGTTTTTGTTGAGGGAGTCCGACGTCATGCCAACGAACCCCAGACACATTTTTCATCGACGAAACAAACGGGAAGAGATTTGTTGTTCTACCTGACAGTTATTGACTCCTGTGTTTCTTAATTTTGTTTGCTGCTTTGTTTTTTTTGCTTTTTTTACTGTTTTTTTTGTTTTTGTCCATTTTTTCAGCTTTTGTTTTTGTCCTCTTAGTTGCAACTAATCGACTAGAAGATCTATGTTTACCAAATCAAATTAACAGAGTCTGTTCGCCTACGAAAGGCTACCTCCTAAACCCACCAATGAAGAACATCTTCAATTCAACATAATACAGTATCTTGCAAAAATATGAAAACCCTTATTAATTCCATCATATTATTGAAATATCTGTTAAAATTCCAGTCACCATTGTAGATGTTCAGTTGGTCAATCCTTGTAATCCTAGTCGGTAGTGTTCCTGGGTATTATCGCATAAATGTATCCTGGCCTTCTGCGACACCCACCCCCAAGAAAAACGTAAAGCGGTGTCTGCTGAAAAACCGACCCGTGCTACTATTTAACTCCCTAGCTGTTTGAAGGCGTTTTTCCCGCCGAAAAGTTAAATGCGATATGAATATTTCTAACTTGCACTAAATTTTTGAGCATGTAGTTTTAAAAATCATCTAATATGAGTGTTCAAATTACAATAGTAGCTTAAATTAAAATTATCATCCCTTGATTTGTTCCCAGCAGAATTCATACTTGTTTGCTTTTGATAACAGAAAAAACAAACTGTTTTATAATATCTTGCAATGTTTTTACTGACGTACCTCAATTAATGAGGTAAATGGAGCTTAGTTGACAGGGTGGGGTGGGGGTTATAATTTTAATTCAAATGCTACTTTTGATATATCTTATTAATTTTATTTGAATAGAATAAATTGATAATATTTTCTGGATTGAAATAATAAGATTCTTGGGCAATTTTATATTTAAATGTATTATTAACAAGGCTTTTGAGACGCTTCATATTAGATTATTATAACACTCTTACGTTGAGTATATATATATATATATATATATATATATATATATATATATGATAGTAATTGGTAATTACACCATTTATCGTTTAACTTGCTCCAAATGCTTTAATTTCTATATAGGAAGTACAATTAGACCCCTCCACATTAGGATTAAAGAACATATCCACACACGTGCATCCTCATTCCATAAACATTTAATCAAATGCAAAAATAAGGACAATAATTTTTCCGTTAAGATAGAGACAATAATACGCAACGTTGGTAATCTCAGAATTAGGGAAAGTTTATTAATAGCTAAATTAGTTCCTAATAGAAACAATAGATTAGAATTAAACACTGAATATATAATTGATTAAAATACACGTTCCATATATAGTATATAGTATATATTATATGTATATTTTACATATATATATATATATATATATATATATATATATATATATATATATATATACATATAACAAATAAATAAATACATAAATAGATGAAAATAATAAAATTGAAATTGAATGAACAACGGCTATTACGACTATCACGATCTTCCGCGTGGCGTTTAAAAAAAGAATGCCACGAGACGCGTGTTTATAACATTAAAAAAATAATAAATAAAATAACGACACAAAAAACGCGTCCATTTCTGAAAACCGTCTCTGAAGATAAAGTTTACTTTGAAATCGATAAGACTAAAAACATATTTTTGTTTTTATTCTATATGCATTGTCATTGCTTTCCAATCATTAATATATAATAATAATAATAATATATATATGTGTATATATATACAGAAAAATGTTCCTCAACATCTAGAATACATATATACACACACATACACACACAACACACACACACACACACACACACACACACACACATATATATATATATATATATATGTGTGTGTGTGTGTATATATATAAGCAGTTTATAATTACAACCGCCCTGACATGAAACATTATCATGAAAACCGTCTCTGAAGATAAAGTTTACTTTGAAATCGATAAGACTAAAAACATATTTTTGTTTTTATTTTATATGCATTGTCATTGCCTTCCAATCATTAATATATAATAATAATAATATATATATGTGTATATATATACAGAAAAATGTTCCTCAACATCTAGAATACATATATACACACACATACACACACAAACACACACACACACTCACACACACACACACACACACACATATATATATATGTGTGTGTGTGTGTGTATATATATAAGCAGTTTATAATTACAACCGCCCTGACATGAAACATTATCATGAAAACCGTCTCTGAAGATAAAGTTTACTTTGAAATCGATAAGACTAAAAACATATTTTTGTTTTTATTTTATATGCATTGTCATTGCCTTCCAATCATTAATATATAATAATAATATATGTGTATATATATATACAGAAAAATGTTCCTCGACATCTAGAATACATATATACACACACATACACACACAAACACACACACACACACACACACACACACACATATATATATATATATATATATATATATATATATATATATATATATATATATATATATATATATATATATGTATGTATGTATGTATGTATATATAAGCAGTTTATAATTACAACCGCCCTGACATGAAACATTATCATGTAAACAATTAAACCAATAGATTTACTTGATTTAATTACGTAATTGAAATCTTAGAATCCTAGATGAGAGACATAGAAGATAGTTCAACATCTCAGTCTGTCTGAAAACAACAACACCCACGTTTTGTGCTTGTTCCTAACAATTGTCAGAGAATGGTCAAAAGCGTTTAGACCCATCATCATCATCATCTACCGTATTCTGCTCCAGTAGTAGTTTCGAACATCCGTCAACCGCTTTCAGCGTTTCTTCATTTGAAGCCACTTTATCCTTTGTGAAAAACAAGTTACATTCAATACTATGTCTGTCGAGCTTTAGGATACACCGACTGCATCTCTAAAGAGGGGTCATTAAAATCAATCAATCAATCAATTATGAAGACCATATGACCTTTAGGCACCCCTTTTTGATCTTGATTCAGAAGGACATGTTTTTCATTTGCACCGACAATATCCGGTTGTTTGTTAGGGGTTAGGGTTAGGGGTTAGGGTTAGGGTTAGCGGTTAGTTTTATAATTTAAAAAAAAGCTCTAAAAATCGTATGTTAACAATCAACCAGATATTGACGGTGTAAATGAAAAACATGTCCTTCTGAATCAAGATCAAAAAGGGGTGCCTAAAGGTCATATGGTCCAATTATGAGAAAAACTTCGGTGTTCAATCTTGGATACAAATCTGGATTGCCCTATCCGCTGGGGCAGTAGAATACGCCGACTGCACCTCAGCAGAGAGGTAAAATCCCTCCCGAATGAGGCTACTTCTTGGCCGTGGGTGGTGACCCATGATGCTTAAGGACGGATTCCTGATGGTTGAGCAATTCATGACATGCAACACTACACTTTGACTCTTACTTAGGCTAAGCGGTCGGAGAGGCCCATTCTAATCAATCGGCTGGTCACGTCAACCCCTAGCACCTATATGATCGTCTCACCCGTATTGCCCTTCTGGCAAGCCCCAACCTTTTTTATCATATATGTGCTAGAAGGTGGTGGCTGTGGGTCTTAATGTCCTGAGTATGATGTTAAACTGTCTTATGATGAAGTTCCAATTCTGGAGCTCTGGGGAGTCAACCTTCGCCGCCATTATTCCATTATTATTAATGTGAGTGACAGTATCTATTGGGGTCAAATCTATGGGATAAATAGAAACAATGAGTTTTAAAAATTATTTTTTTAAAATTTGAATACCCATCAAGAATGAATAAAACAAAATGTCTTCGGCATAAGATAACCCAACTTCGGCATAAGATAGCTCAACTAGGGTTGACATGCCGTAAAATCCATCCAACAAACAATACAATGTTTCCGCGCGGATTAGCTCGACTCTCTCTCTCTCTCTCTCTCTCTCTCTCTCTCTCTCTCTCTCTCTCTCTCTCTCTCTCAACATCCGTCCACATTCCCCATCGAATTTGGTTGTTCCTCTAGTTGTCATCCAGTGTCCGCAACAGAGTTGATGAATGTAAGTGATTCCAGGTTAGCCAACACTGATCTGTTTACAAATAAGAGTCCTTGGGAGAACAGTGTATATAAGTTCGTCCTTACTTCTTCCACGGGACCCAAAAATCCGTGCTCGTCTTACTTGGATGGTCTATGTGATACGAGGTAAGCGCACGTTCAAGTACTGTTTTGTAGAGTGATGCGTTTATTTCTTAGCATCTCTTTTTTATTACAAAAGAAAACAA
>CM042154.1:64495518-64528018 GCA_023376005.1 Doryteuthis pealeii
ACCAGAACCGAACCAGGAGCCTTGGAGTTCCCAGCCGGACACTCTACCGACTGAGCTAAGCTGGTCCTCAAAAACTGGCGTTGGTGGCGGGGTCAGAGAGCTATAGGAAGTGACATACTCATGCAGATACGTGACAGAACACACAGTTAGATCGGCATGATAGTTCTGCCCTCCCCCCTCCTCACTACCGCACCGACTCACAGAGACCCGTATCAACAACAACAACAACCCAAAAGCGTTAGTTGAAAATACGAGCGGCGAACGAGCGACGGTTTTCAAATCGAATTCAAAGTTTAAAAGGAGGATTGTCGGACGGTTGCGCTGGCTTTACGAAATACAGTGAAAGTCGTTGCCTTTTATCTTGTCCTTCGTCTCATTAGGGGGAAGCACATAAACCCAACGGCGCACGTTTCATATTCCAATAACGATATCAACAGGACAGCCGACAGAGGTCCGAGTGAACACACATTTACTGGCAAAAGGGTAGATAGATAGATAGATAGATAGATATGAGCAAGACTAAATAGATATATGATCAGAATGAGATAGATAGAAAGAGTAGCAAAGTTAAATACAACGATACAGACATAGAGAGAGAGAGAGAGAGAGAGAGAGAGAGAGATGTGAAAAGACTGGCGATCTAACACTACAATGAAGTTGGAAACAAGATAGATAGATAGATAGATAGATGTGAAGCGCCAGAGATAGATAGATAGATAGTTATATATAATATATATATATATATATATATATATGTGTGTGTGTGTGTGTGTGCTTAATTGGAGTCGGACCTAATTTTGAAAATTAATTAATTAATAATGAATTAGGCGGGAATACCTATTAAATGTATGGCTAAACAATCGAGAAAAATCAATCTCTGTATGTACAGCCTATTAGGCCTCATCAGCAGAGCTATAGATCGGAAGACCGCCCTGTGCGTGATTTGAAACCGGACTGCCAAGCTGACAGGCCGATCCCATAACCTCTACACTAAACGACCTCTTAGATTTTATGATTTGTTTAGAGTAGGTTAATATTCCTCTTCTGGTGACTTTTATTACACGACGATATGATAAGTTGTAACACGGTTTGTTTAGAATGGCTTTTTGCCGATAATTTTTGGGAGAATAAGTGCTTAATTGGAGTCGGACTTCGGGCGGTCTTCCGATCTATAGCTCTGCTGATGAGGCCTAATAGGCCGAAATGTACATACAGAGATTGATTTTTCTCGATTTGTTTAGCCATACATTTAATAGGTATTCCCGCCTAATTCATTATTAATTAATTAATTTTCAAAATTAGGTCCGACTCCAATTAAGCACTTATTCTCCCAAAAATTATCGGCAAAAAGCCATTCTAAACAAACCTTGTTTACATAATATATATATATATATATATATATATATTATATATAAATAGATCTAACACTACGGAATACTTTGAAATAAGATAGATAGATAATAGCAAAATTAAATATGTATACGCGATCAGAAATATACATATATATATATATATTTGACAATTGAATCATACTACCACGACCAGACAACTCGGCAAACACCATTTGCGACATCCGGAGTACTGGACAGCTGTTTCGACCTCCTTTGGTTTCATCAGCAGTGCAATCTCCGCCACTAGAGATTGAACCAGCGGACCACAGCATGAAGAGCGGGGACTCAACACACTGGCCACCAGCCCATGCCACAAACGGAGAATGCCAAATCATCTAGTCAATGGTAACATTAATTCAAACTGCGCAGCCACCTAACCTGTATTGCCGTGTATCCCATCGCAGGATTACAGAGGGCAAGGTCACCTCCAGGACAACGACTTCCCAATTCGGGGCCTGAATCCTGATATATATATATATATATATATATATATATATATATATATATATATATATATACAGAGTTTGGGTTAAATTTGACATATTTATATTTGATTATTTTTCTCCGTACGTTGGAGGTATTGACACACACTATGTATCATTTAAAAAATTTGACCCTTCTTCATTCATATACGTGATGATAGATAGAATGGATGACTGGAACCCACCTGAACCATCAAAGATAACAACTTGTATCATGATGATCTGCACCGGCATCAAAATAAGGAAATTATGGTTGCTGCAATGCTCCCTGAACACTGTAAAAACAATCAGGCATGAACTGGAGAATTGTAATGGAGACTACGAGGCTGTGGCTAGAAGAAAGCAACATAACAGATAATCTGATTGCGTCCATACAGCAGAATTCCTCAAAAATCTGCATAAAAAGTGTTGGAGGACCCTCAGATGTCTACGTGGAGTTGCTAAACCCTGTAGTCAAGCCCTGTATAACAAGGGTAGCCAATGGTAGGCCATATGTATGGCAACAGGATTTGGCCCTCTGCCACACCTCTGGAAAACGTCAAAAATGGTTATCGGTGAATTTTTACGACTACACCAGTCCCAATGTTTGGCCTCCGAACTCTCCAGATCTTAACCCCATGGATTATTATGTATGTGGCGCTGTTGAGAAAGACACCAATCGCCGTGCCAGTACGACAAAAGCCCAGTTAATCCATAGAATTAAAGTAGTTTTTGAGACTCTTGCTAGGGAAACTGTAACATCACCTTGCTCCAGATTCCAGAGCAGGATTGAGGCTGTGATCGATACTAATGGCAGTTATTTTGAGTGAACTTGTTTACAGTAGTGTAATTTCTGTGCCTGTTGAATTTCTTTACAATCCATTAAATTTTGTAGTTAACAAGCACTTTTCTTTTTCAAGCGTTCTATAAATCAGGAGTACTGAAATACTGGACAGTAGAGCAGTATAAAATCTAAAAAGAGAATTTAAATCTCACCTTAGTTTTGTTTTGATTTGGTTCTCAAGACACAATCATCGGGTGAAACTTTTGGGGAAGAAACAGGTGAAAAGAGAAATTATAATTCACAACAATTATCAATACGAAAAAAAGAATGTTGGCTATCTATACAATATGTAAAGGGCTGTTGTGTGTATATGTATGTCCGGGAGGAACTTCGAAAATAAAACAATTAACGACAAAATAAATATGTATACACATTAAATATCACCAGGGCTTGTTTTTTTAGTAAAAATAATAAAGATTTGATTCATATTCATGAAGATAATTAATAAATAAAATTTAAATGTTAACAGCATGGAATTTTTTTTTCATTTAATATTTTAGATAGTAGACATTAACATTTCTTTTTAGAGTAGCTGGATCAACGTAAGGTCTATTTTTACATAGGATTTAAATGAGGCATCCCACGAGGATTCAGATGACGATTAAGTATTAATGGATCTGCGGGACTAACTTTAAAAAATCCCCCTCTACCCAGGCGACGCCGGGTAGCCGCTGCTAGTTTATAATACATCTATCTATTATTCAGATCAAATTTCCATATGATAAATAATCTGTCTGTGGCAGTCAATGCTTTTTTATGCATACATTGACATTGCTTTCTGTAGATGAGATGTTGCTACTTAGGTATGTAAACTGGTCTACTAATTTTAGGGCCATTCATGTGAGACGAAAAAAAACATGCTAGAAATGCTGGAGAAGCAAGGACGAACTTATACGTGACGTTCTCTTGTGGACACCTAAAATATCAATAATTCACTATTTCTATTTTTCACTCTCACACATCATTCTTCAACAAACTGTCGGATTCACTTCCATTTTTCTCGCCAATATATATATATATATATATATATATATATATATATATATATATATAGAGAGAGAGAGAGAGAGAGAGAGAGAGAGAGAGAGAGAGAGAGAGAGAGAAATAGAAAATAGGTACAAAACATGATTTAGAAAGAAAAAGTAAACTAGTAAAAGGAATCATGCAAGTAAAACAAAAGCGTTAATCATTCTAAGTAAGTTATGGGTCGTAAGATGATTTGCAAGTGGAGAAAGCCGAGAAAAAGAATTGGTCGAAAAAGGAAGAATGTTTATATAGAGAGAGAAAGACACCGATGGATCTGGGAGTAATCCGAAAAATGGTAAAGTCCAGATAAGTGAGGTGTGGAGGTGGCAAAAAACGCTCATGTGAGGAAGAGAAAAGCAGGAAGAAAAGAAGTGCCGGAAAAAGAAAGAAAGAAGGGCGGGTAAAAAAAGAAAGAAGAGTGGGGGAAAAGAAAGAAAAGCAAGAATAAACAAAGAAGCATGTGAAAAAAAATTTGCGGGAAAAAGGGAAAATCGCGGGAAAAAAAGGAAAATCGCGGGAAAAGGAAAATCGCGGGAAAAAAGCAAGAAGAGATGGAAAAACGAAAGAAGTGTGTGACAAAGGAAAGAAGCGCATGAAAAAAAATGAAGAGTTGGAAATAAAGAAAAAAACACGAGAAAAGAAAGAACAGCGGAAGAAAAAGAAAGAAGCGCGGGAAAGGAGAGAAGTGCGGGAAAAGGGAAAGAAGCGCAAAAAAAAAGAAAAAAGAGCGGAAAAAAGAAAGAATCGCATGACAAAGGAAAGAAGCGCATGAAAAAATAAAGAAACGTTGGAAAAAAAGAAAGAAGCGGGAGAAAAGAAAGAAGTAAGGGAAAAAGGAAAAAAAAGCGGAAAAAAGACAGAAAGGTAGAAAAAAAAGAAAGAAATGCAAAAAAGAAAGAAACGGGTGAAAAGGAATGACCGTGAAAAGGGAAAGAAAAGCGGTAAAATAAGAAAAAGTGCGTGAAAAAAAGGGAAGAGTCGCGGGAAATGTGATCAGGAAAGCAAATGATAGACCAAATGCGCATTTCGCGCCAGTGCCGAATTTAATGAACGTTTCTCTCACTCGTTGCATCTCGGGAAGCGTGATCTGAGCCAGATTGAGGTACGTACTGGACTTGTTTTGGACTCCACTCTCAACAACCTACCCCACCACCCCCCATTCGTTCCTCTTTGGGTGTTCCAGCGACCCAGTTAGACAGATTGGGATTTATCCTGATTCAATATGTCCGCTAACAAATAGTCGTTTGTCGAAGAGTTGAGTTGGGAACGAATGTCTTTTTTTTTCTTTTTCTTTCTTCTTACTTTCTTTTTTTTTTTTTTTTTTTTTTTGCAAAATGTCGTCGACAAATCATATGACGGTAATAGGAATGACAGCCGGGGAAATATGGAAAAGCAGGTATGAGGGAAATACTCGGGAATTATGGGAAAATTCAGTGATTCTCTTATTAGCGCCCTCTGTCTCATTTTCGATTCATCTACCTACAAGCCTATCTAGTGGTCTGCCTAAGGCTATCTAACTCGAATTATGTGTCCATCAAATGTATTCTTACATTTTACGCTATGATTCTCGGATGGTCCCATTTTCAATCCCGTCCAATGATTGTTGGTTGGTTAGTTGGAATTTACGGCATGACAACCCTTTTTGGGTTATTTTATGAGTTCAATACCAGTTCATTAAAGTTGAGCAGAAGGACAGTTAGCTCAGTCAGTAGAGTGTACGACTAGGAACCACAAGGTTCCTGGTTCAATGCCGGCCCTCGCCAACTCAGCGATTGAGTAACACAGGGATCTGTGCGGTAAAGATGGTCGGTGTGGCGCTCCACCACAGACGTCAAAAACAATCTCCTTGGTCTAGCGCTAGTGAAAAGGGGATAGACTCCCTCGTTGTCTAGCTGATACCGACTTTAGGCCGCCCGATGACTTTACTTACTTATTATTTTAATCTGTAAGTAAAGTAAAAAAAAAAAAAGTAAAATCGACGAGGTGGCCTTTTTTCTTTTTTTACTTTACTTACAGATTAAAATCATAAGTAAGTAAAGTCGTCGGGGCGGCCTAAAGTCGGTATCAGCCAATAAGCGAGGGAGTCTATCCCCTTTTCACTTGCGCTAGACCAAGGAGATTATTTTTAGCGTCTGAGGTGAAGCGCCACACCTACCGTCAGCTCCTTACTTTACCGCACAGATCCCTGTGCTACTCATACGCTGAGTTGGCGAGGACCGGTATCGCACTGGGAACCTTGTGGTTTCTAGCCGAACGCTCTACCGACTGAGCTAACCCGGCCCATAAAATAATAATAGGACTTTATTATTTCTGTTATGTATTCCATCATCTTATTTTTACAAAAGAAAGGTCGCTATGTGAAGCCTTAGAATAGTATCATGCATGTGTCTTTTCAAATTGCTTCTCTGTGAAAATGCTGATCCACAAATTTCACAAGAAAATAGTTTCTCTCTCATGTGTGATCTTATGTGGCTTTTCAAAGGTGAATTACTTGAAAATCTGATTCACAAATTTGACAAGGAAAAGGTATTTCTACTCTATGTATTTCCGTGTCTCTTTTATAGAATTACTAGAAAATACTCGCCAATATTTAAAATCCATATCTTTCACAAGATATTCCTTTCTTTTCAGTTTGTGTTTGCATATGAGCTTTTCAACTGCAACACATCAAAATTGCTGATCCACTCACTGTATAAAAAGAACAATGTGAAATTACTGAAATGCTCACTTTATAAGAGTATAGTTTCTCTTCTGTGTGAACTTGCATGTATAATTTGAAATGTGAGTTTAGTAACAACGATGATGTACACTCTTTTCATGAGTGATGATTCTGTCCTTTTTTTTTTAATTCAAATACTTAACATTAATATGCTGGTCCACACAGCTTTGCAACAATAGATTTTATCTTCATCCATTTTCTTTTTTTTCTTTTTTTTTTTTTTTTTTTTGGTCCTCCACTGCATTTAATATCTGTAAATGAAGAAAAATTATTATTTTAAAAAAGCAAGAGACTCAGGCTTATTTGTAATAAAATTGTTTACATTATTAATACTACATAGTACTACTAACATGCATTGTATTTATATATACAATAAAATAGCGGTTTACAATGTGAACGGGAAGGCTAATTTGCATATTGATATCAAAGATTTGATTTTAATAAATACGTACTTGGTATTATTGATTTCTAATTGTTTGGTTTTATCTTAATAAATATGAGTAAAAATCTCGGAGATTGATATTAAAAGAAATTCCTTAACAAGAAGAAATAACTGTAATTTTATCATTTTCTTCCTATTTTAACTAAATAGTTAAATTAGGAAAATTTAGCAATGAAAGACGGAGGTGATGGAAGAGTAAGTTTCAGCTGTTCAATTTTTCGATTATACCCCCTATGATTCAATTTTTTATCTGCATTCTTATTTAGCCTTCATAATATAATATTTTATTACATGAAAAATTAAATACTTGCACCCGGAGGGTGCATATATTTGCTAGTTAGAATAACTCACTTTGTGTTTCAATTCATAATGACATATTATACCATTCATGTTCGGACATGAAAAAAAGAAACTAAACAATTTCAGAAACATAATTAATGGGAATATAATTTAAATAACAGGAATTTAATATTGATAATATAATTATCCCGAAGATGTTTTGTTTTATTCATTCTTGTTGGGTATTCAATTACTTTTTTGCAAGTTCAATTTTTTTAAAGATCTTTATGAACTCACTTTTTTCTATTTAACTCATAGATGAGACCCTAACAGTTACTACCACTTCGGGTCAGAGTGGACCCGGAAGTAATGGTAATGATGGGATACTCCACATTCCGTAGAGATCCAGAATTAAAATTTCACCATCAAATAGATTTTAACGTCATACCCAGAACACTAAGACGCTTAGCCACCGCCTTCTAGCACATATATGATAAAAAGGTTTAGGGCTTGCCAGAAGGGTAATAGTGTTGGGACAATGATATAGGTGCTAGGGCTTGACGTGACCAGCTGATTGATTGGAGGGGGCCTCCTCCGTCCGACCGTCTAGCTTCAGTAAGGAGTGTTGCATGTCATGGACTGCACAGCTACCATGGTTCCATCTTTAAGTATCACGAGTCGCCCCCAACGGATAACAGATGGCCTCATTTGGGGAGGGTGGTCTAACCCATCTGCAGGGGTACAGTCGGTGTATTCCAGGGCAATCTATCCAATGAGTACAACTTAATCTTCTTAGCGGACACTGCTACTATGAATTTATATTTTTTTAAATTAATGAATACTAGCAGGACCCGTGGATATACCACATTATGATAATTTAATTATTACAACGTTTGATATGTTTACTTAAGAACTATTGCAAATGCTTCAATATGTAAAAAGTATAATAATCTTTATTTAACTCTCTCTCTCTCTCTTCTCTCTCTCTATATATATATATATATATTATATATATATATATATATATATATATATATATTTTATATATATATATATATTTGTCAAGTTTATTTTCTATAAAGTATCGAATTTTATGCGATACATGCATTGTAATTGCCTTCAAGCAAAAATATAAATAATAATATATACTTTATTCAACAATGCTTCTAAAAATAAAAAAACATCCAAAAATCTTATATATAATATATATATATATATATATAATATATATATATATATATCACGCACTCTTTTTTCTTTCTTTCCTTCTTTTCATCTTTGCATCATATTCGAATAACGTTATCGCTTCCGCGCTCGCACCTCCTCTCTATCTTTCCCCTACTCCCTTTATTTCTTTCTTTCTTATTATATTTTTCTGTGTATAATAATAAAAACGGATAATTACGGCTATGTAAAAGCATGCAGAGTAAACACATAACTGTATTTAATGGTTAAGCTTGAGTTCTGGTGTTCTAAGGAAATGTACGTGATTTTCTCTTGACATAAAATAACCACAGAAGAGTTGAAATGCCATTAAAGTCAACCAATCAAAAATCTTGTTTTATACCCATGGCAGAGGGGTTGAGTAAATACATACATAACACTGAACTATGTGTTTTGTTAGTTAATAAACGTCATCGAGTGGTTAACGTGTATGCTTCCCCATTTGGTTTCCATTTCTCCTACTAAATTTTCAACTGAATATATACTTTATATATATCCGCACGAGCAGGATGTGACACAAGGTCAATTTGAATTCAGAATTTTCCTTCTCCTGACTCGGTCTGCCCTACTATTTATTCATAGCTGGATGGAGAGTAGGATTCAACCTTTTATTAGCGCAAAGTTAAATGCAATTATATATACTTTATATGGTTAAAAGATAATGCTTTCGTTTACTAAATTGACAAACAAAAAATAAAGGTATATTCTAACATTATAGCTCCCGATTACAAGAAGATTCAGAGTTCGGAAAGAAGATTCCCGAGTCCGAGATGGTTCCCGACTCCGACAAGAAATACCTGAAGAAGTCCGCAGGGCGCATCGGCCGAAACGTTGTACAGATAACAATGAAGATGAGGACAATAGTCCGAATAATACAAATAATACTAATTATCAAGCCTCATCTCCAAACTTCAGAGAAATAGTCTAACATTATACTTAGAAACTAATCGAATACTCAAAAATGAAAACTGTTTCAGCACAGTCGGCGGGTCTTAGAATACACTGATTTTATCTCCTACAAAAGGGTAGCATCACCCCCAAAAAGTATATGACCCGGGTAGGACACTAAACTACAACTGATGGTGTGGCTCAAGTTTTAGAGGGTGAGGTATACCCCTTTATTGCCATTTCTTCCAGGTCCACGCTGACCCGGAGAGGTATTACCTGTTAGGGTCCCGCCAATGGATCAAATAGATCTGTTTAAAAATTATTTGTATTCGATAAGAAATACAAGATAAAGATTATTTGTATTATCTGCGAGTCTGTTGGAATATTTTTGCTATATATATATTTACCAACTCCTCCGCACGAGCAGGATACGACACAAGGTCAATTTCTTAAGCGGAGTTCAACAGGGTTGAATTCAGAGTTTTCCTTCTCCTAGACTGGTTACCTAGCCATGGTTAAAGAACCCAGTCTGTCCTACTATTTACCCATAGCTGGAGGGAGAGTAGGATTCATACCTTTCCCAAGGGTATTAGCGCTAAGTGAAATGCAATTACCACGTCCAGGATTTGAACTCGGGGCGACGAGTCCATTTCCCATGACTTTAACCATTACACCACGCGCTTCCTATTTTTTGCTATATAAGGTGTGCTGTGGATCATAACTTAAATTTATAGACTCTTCGAGGCTGCGTGGACTGAATCGGCCAATCAACACGCTCGAATACGTGGTTGGTTAACTATTTAAAGGTCGTTCGATTATAGATGGCTTGTTAAGACGTTTTTTTCTTGCATGCCTTTGATTTGTCGTTAACTTTGGCATCTTTGTTTGAAGATCGGGTACTGAGGTGGATGTATTTTGATATTTTTGGTGGTCTTCAGCTAAATAATGGACCATTCCGTTTTTATTATAAAGAAAGAAAGGGAAGAAAAATGATATGCTGAAAAATATAATAAGAAAGAAGAAAGAAAGGGAGTAGGGGAAATATAGAGAGAGGGATTAGCCCACAGAAGCAGTAATTCTAATCTGTTTCAATCGAACATGAAAAAAGATGAAAAGAAGGGGAAAACAGAGAGAGAGAGAGAGAGAGAGAGAGAGAGCTAAATCAAGATTATTATACTTTTTACATATTGAACCATTTACCAATAACTCTTAAGTAAACATATCAAACGTTGTAATAATTAAATTATCATACTGTGATATATTCACAGGTCCTGCGAGTTATTATTATCATTATTATTAGTAGTAGAGTTTTTTTTTTATTATTATTATTATTAGTTAGTAGTAGTAGTAGTAGTAGTAGTAGTCTCCCACGTTGTCTGGGAAATTTAGATTATGAAAATATAAATTTGCAATTGGGCACTATTTACTTATAAGTATAGCTCTATATCATCAATATTGCTATATATATATATATATATATATATATCTATATATATATATGAATAAATAAATATTGATTTGTACATATTTAGCATACACACATACACAGACACACACACATACACACACACACACATACATATGCTCCCGAACTCGGTAGAGCTCTTTAGGCGTGACTTGAATTAACTTTCTCCGCCAGAAATGACAGAATCTCTCTGGTGATCGTAAAATATATAAACAAACGTATGTATTTAACAGTTTAAACACCACCCCTTTACGGCAGCTGTCAAATGGCCGAGAGTTTAAGAAGTCAGGCGGAAAAAAGTCAGTCGGATTTGGATCCTGGCCATAGATAGTTGCTGTGTCTAGCCACACTGAAGAGGCGTGAAACGCCGAAACACGGTGTCTGTGGATGACATATATATATATGTATATATATATATATATATATGTGTGTGTGTGTGTGTGTATGTGTGTGTGTGTGTGTGTGTGTGTGTGTGTGTGTGTGTAAAATCTATCTGAAGAGGCCAGACTCGTTTTGAGTTTCTGGCCGAATAAATTATTATAGTATAATGACGGTTTGATAAGTTTTTTCTTTCTTTGAAAGTCAAATATTCCTCTGTATATAATTAATTTATTGGCTATTATGCATTGAACTCTCTTAGGGATTTATAAAAATCCTCGTATGAATATATATATATATATATATATATATATTATATATATACATATGTTTGCACCTACAAGAGTATACAGTATGGTTATACAGTGACATTTAGATTATCCCAAATAGAATCATCCCTTGCCAGTCATTTGGATTATCTTACACACACACATACACACACACACACACACATATATATATATATACATATATATATATATATATGTATGTATGTATACATATTATTATTATATGTATATATTATTATTATATGTATATATATTATTCTTATGTATATAATACCTCTATCGCTGATATTGAATTCCCCCTCATTCTCTCTCTCTCTCTCTCTCTCTCTCTCTCTCTCTCTCTCTCTCTCTCTCTCTCTCTCTCTCTCTCTCTCTCTCTCTATCTATCTTATTCCAACTTACTATGTCTTTTGTTCATACCTCTGTCACTTTCTTTTTCTTCCTTTCTTCCTTCATTCCTTTCTTTCTTTCTCACTGATTCTGTGTTCTTTTCCTTCTTTTTCTCAAACTCAATCGAATCTCTTAATCATTATCTGATCTATTCGTCAACATATGACCAAATATAAAAATGGCCCTTCTTAACGGCCAGGTTTATCAGTATCTTTGGCCCCAGGCCGAACGGTCGTCAGTCAAGCAAACGCGTAAACGAATGGTGAGGTGTTATAAGTGAGGTCAGTAGGAAAAACAGACTCAGTTGATAATAAGAGTCGTTGAAACATTCTTTGGCGTTGGGCTGCAAAAATCAGTCTTTCATGAACGGACACAGAAATAAATAGTTGAATGTAATGACTTAGTTATTAATGATTCATAACCTGTTTACGATGTTAGTAGGTAGCAATTCAGCGAAGAGTGCAGTGGTTTTACAATTGGTGGCTAGCTGTTTCTTGAAGAAGAAGAAGAAGAAGAAGAAGAAGAAGAAGAAGAAGAAGAGAGAAGAAGAAGAAGAACCAGGCTGAGAGCGAGAAGAAGAACCAGTACGAAGACAAAAAGTAGCAGAAAAAGTAGCTGAATAAAAAAAAGAAAGATGAATTACTACTACTACTTCTACTACTAGTACCACTACTATTGATATTACTACCACTACGTCATCATACACTACTGCAATATATATATATATATATATATATATATATATATATATATATATATATATATATATATATTGAAGAGGTAAATATTTAAAGAAAATGCAGTATAATGTAGGAGGGGAACTGTAGTTACGATATATATATATATATATATTATATATATATATACTATAGTGTGGGATTGTTACTGTTTCAGCTTTTACTGTAACGGTGTGTCAAACGCAGTATTATTGGAAGAGTGTTCAATATAAAATAGAGCTGTTATATAATAGAATGAATATATAAAGGTTTTACATATCTATTTATTTGGTGACAAAAAAAACATTTGGTTTCATGCGTCAGCAATCATCAGGTGAACTTGTTTCAAATGCATGAAACCAAAATGGTTGTGACCGTTCCTTTGTCCCCAAATAAATAGATATGTAAGACCTTTATATATTTCTTCTGTTATATATATATATATATATATATATATATATATATATATATATATATATAGTTTCCATTTCATCAGTTAGAATTTTGCAAATCAGAAATCATTAATAACTTAAAATTGGTTAACTTTAAGATTTATAATATCTTCTCTTATTATAATGGAGATTGAGTGTTTTTCTGTCTGTAACCGAAACTATATTACTACTCAAGTCACAATTTCCTTAGTTATTTACGTCACATTCACCGTGATTTTATTTTTTATCTAAACCCCAATTATGAATAAAATTGTTTTGCATTATTATTACTATTGGTCATATCTACATTCGAATAACATGCAATTGTATTTATATATACAACAAAATAGTGGTTTACAGTGTGAACGGGAAGGCTAATTTGCATATTGATATTAAAATTTTGATTCTAATAAATATGTGTTTAGTATTATTGATTTCTAATTGTTTGGTTTTAACTTAATGAATATGAGCAAAAGTCTTGTGGATACATCTTAAAAGAAATTTATTGACAAGAAGACATAATTGTAATTTTATTCTTTACTTCCTATTTTAACTGAATAGTTAAATTAGGAAATTTTAGCAATGAAAGACGAGATGAAAGAGTAAGCTTCAGGTGTTCTATTTTTCAATTATACCCCCCCCCCGTCTAAAATCTTTTTATCTGCATTCTTATTTAGTTTCATTAGCCTTTCTAATTTAATATAACATTTTATTACATTAAAACTTAAATACTTGCATCCGGAGGGTGCATATATTTGCTAGTAAGACTAAATATCAATATAACTGGAAGCTTAAGTTTTGGGGATTGCCTTACTTTAATATAATCCACACATGGACAAAATTTTAGGAAAATTGAAGGAGGTGGACGACATGGCCTGCATGTTATGACATGGTAATACCCATATACAAAAAAGATTTGTCATTAAATTACCCACAGTTGAATAATTTAAGACGTGTCACAAATACAAGGGTCATTCAATAAATAAGGTGAGTTTTGCCGAATTTTCTGAGGGTCTAAAAAGTTTTGGAATGCCAAGGGGAGTATTGTAGGCCAATTAACTTTTTCTTCATTGTAATTTTCTGTCTTCATAAAAATAGCTCTACTTTCGATATTTTTAACAAACCCCATATTTAAGGAGGCATCATATCAAGAGTTTCAATAATTAGTAGGTTATTCCAGTGTTGATCTTACTCATGTTACAATATGTGAGTTTTATCGAATGAGTTAGTAATAGGAAGCACTGTTTATAGTTGCACCTTTGTTAAGGAAATCAATAGTAATGGGTCCTTTCATATGCGAGAATACTGTCAGTATGACCTTCTTTACTGACCACTGTGCCCGAAACATTTTCTTTACTGGAGAGTCAATGTGTTTCCTCTCTATGATTCATAGTGTCAAGCCCTGTTGAAATGAATGATAGTTGGTCTATAATTTTCTCAAACATTGTATAAAGATATATATGTTGAACAAAAGCACCTCACGTGGTGTAATGGGTAGCAAGCTAGATTTTCAGACCATTGTTAGTGAGTTCGATTCTCATTGAGTGCCGCATACTTATTGCTTTGTGCCGCATCTAAGCTAAGCTTAGTAAATAACTATATATTGAACAAATTCCGTGTTATAACAAATATACTTTATTGTATAAGAAAGTCTAACAGAAACAATACAAAACGGGAAAGATGAATTTCCAAAGGAAAAGAGTCTTTGTAGATAGTCTGAGTCTATTAAATAGAGAAATAAATTTTGTTGCATAGGGCCAAGGTCGAGTTGTAGTAGTAGTCGTTAGTAGTAGTGGTCGTCGTTAGTTCAGAAACAACATACGAAGTCGTATCGTCACAAAGGGGTTGTTTATTTCTTTCTAGGCTTGTGGGTTCTTTTTCAGATAGAAGGTGAGTGAGAGAGTAAGGTCGAGCGGTTCTATCTTAGAGCAGGTTCATGCGCGCTGTTCGTTTCTCCCCTAGATATGTCACGACGGAGCTCCAACATACGCGTCAGAACCTCCTTGAGTCCGGCGAGAAAAAAAAAGTGGCCGAATTTTCTTTACTTCCGTTTGTGGTCCCAGGGAGTGGGGAGAAGGTCACATCCACTTCAGCTCCTCCATAGAAACTGGTTTACCGTTCCAAACTTTAACCTCTCTTTGTTTTATTTCCTTTTCTTCTCTTTCTCCAGAAATCCGAATACCGTTTTCTTTTCAATCCCAATTCCCCGTAGACCATAATACGCTACATTTTGTCAATTACAGTGTACTAAAAAAAGGACGCAACTGGTGCATTAAATAAACAACTAAGAAATGAACATGGGTTCTTTAACCTTTGTATGGCAATCAGTCTATAAGAAGGAAAACTCTGAATTCAAACCTGTTAAACTTCGCTTAAAATTGACCTTGGGTCATATTCTACTCGTGCGGAGGGGCTGGTAAATACATATCCTATTGTTTCCTAATTGGCGGGAAAGCACAAAATCTAGTGAAATTGAACCTGGTTCATTGCGCCCATTTTCTCAACAATTCTTATTGAGTCACTCGCGGCTATTAAAAGAATATATAAAGCAATGTTAAAATTATTAATTAAAATATCTAACTGCGAGTTAGCTTCATACCAGTGTGAAATTTATTTAACAAAAAGGCGATTGTATTATGAGAATATGAATAAGCCACGCACTCTTTTCTTTTATATAAATGTCATAAAATGTCTTTGATGACGTGAATTATTGTTACTTTTAGTCTACAGTCATTGTCCTTATTCTTATCATAATAGTCGTGATACACACAGAGATTTTTATTATGCACAAAAACATATCTCGTTCCCCACATCTGTCAGCGCTTCAGTTTCTCTACAATCAAGATTTGTCTCCCTACAACATTCCGTCCTTGGTATGGCGCTAAACAGCATCTAGTGGTGAGGTTTCTAATTCTGGAGCTCTGGGGAGTGTGGAGTACCCATTCATTGCCATTACTCCTAGGTCCACTCTAACTTGGAGTGGTAGTACTTGTTAGAACCCCCGTACAGCTTGAATAGATAAAATATGAGTTTTAAAATTTTTTTTTAAATTAGTTTAAAAAATTGAAAACCCAACAAGAATAAATAAAATAAAAACGTATTTGACATAACATAACCCTTATGCCATAAGATCCAACCAACAAATATAAACCGTACAAAGCGGGATAGATGAATATCCTAAGGAAAATGTCTTTGTGGATAATCTGAGACTATTAAATGGAGAATAAATTTTGTCACGTACTGTGTACTCAGAAAATGGGCTATGTGCTTGCATATAAACTACAATAGTCATTACATTCAAACTAGTACATATATGCACCCACCAGGTGTAAGTATTAAGTTTTATGTAATTATATTAAATTAGAAAGGCTAATGAAACTAAATAAGAATGCAAATAAAATCATTTGAAAGCAGAGATGGGTATAATCGAAAAATAGAACAACTGCAACTTACTCTTCAATCCCTCTCGTCTTTCATTGCTAAATTTTCCTAATTTAACAATTTAGTTAAAATAGGAAATAGATATTAAAATTACAGTTATTTCTTCTTGTTTCTTTTAAGATTTATTGAAGAGATATTTTATCATATTCATTACGACAAAACCAAACAATTAGAAATCAATAATACTAAGCACATATTTATTAAAATCAAATTTTTAATATCAATATGCAAATTAGCCTTCCCGTTTACACTGTAAAGCTCTATATTGCTGTATATATAAATACAATTTCATGTTATTAGTATGGAGATATGGTCAACACTATCATTAAAGTAAAACAATTTTATTAATATTAATAATTGAGGTTTAGATATGAATAAAATCATTGAGAATATGACGTAAATAACAAAGGGAACCGTGACTTGAGTAGTAATATAGTTTCGGTTACAGACAGATAAACACACAATCTCCATTATAATAAGAAAGATAACAGCTCAAGAATTCATTTCAGTTATCTAGAAATTGGAACTCCCAAGTCTATTGTTTTAATTTTTATTTGACAGGTGGCCTCTCGTTGGGTGCAACATAAGAGAAACCCGATACTAAGAATTCGAAACCGATACGCCGTTTAACATAAGACAAAACACGTCGTCTTTCCGAGACGGGCCACGATCCCTACCACCCTTCCTCACAGAAGGCGTGCGCAAATACAGTGTTTCCAAATCGTTGTATATTGTGAACTCTATACTTTTTTCCCCTGGGGGCACTGTCACTGGACACGGCTAGCCAAGAAGATAAGATTTCTGACGAATAAACAGATTGTATCTGATTTTATTCGATTTGTCCGAATTAGATTAGGGGATAAATGCAAGAGTAAGGAAAGGCAAGATGTTTACACAAATTAAGCCGATTGCCAGTAAAACGAACTTTTCCTGTGGTCCGCCATATTCGCCAATGTTGGCAGGGAAAGATTTGATTGTGAGTGAAGAAATTACAACGCCAGTGACTGCACATTGTTCTGATGCAGTTGCCAGACAGATTTATAGAAGCAACTCTCCATCGGGGAAAGTCCCAAATGTAATAAAGACGACGAAGCATAATCTCGTACGCCTACCTGCGCCATTACGATATACACTAGTACGTGGATATTCATATTCACTGACAGAGAGTGGGGATAAGATGAGACGGATCTCAGGGAATGGTCGGCAGCTATTCTTGATCATAGACTCCTCTGAGGACCAAATAGTTCTTCAAGACATGTTGTTGTATTAGTATTTCCCATCGGGACAGATGTGTTACAGGAATGGGATCAAAGTAATATAATATACTAATAATAGTATGTAATTCACACGGCTCGTTATTTCTACGAAAGAGCGCATCATGTATTATAGTCTTTAATATGCGCCGTTCTTCGCAATGGAAGCAATAAGGAGTCGTGCGATTTATGTACTATTGTTAGTATCATTAGTATTGTTACTATGATTGTTTGTATAAACTAAAAGTAACTAAAATTAAAGATGAAAGAAAATACCAGTCAGAAATACTACTAATACTACTACTACTACTAATAATAATAATAATAATAATAATAATAATAATAATAATAACTAGGAGGAACTGTTGATATATCACAGTATGATAACTTAATTATTACAGTGTTTGAAATGTTTACTTAAGAGCTATTGCCATAGTTCAATATGTAAAAAAGTGTAATCACCTTGATTTAACAACCCCCTCTCTCTTTCTCTCTCTCTTCTCTCTCTCTCTCTCTCTCACACACACAACACACACACACACACACACACACACACACAACACACACACACACACAAACACACACACACACTTTTTTCTTTCTTTCCTTCCTTCTTTTCATTATGTTCGATTGAAACAGATTAGGGTTTTGCCCCCTCTTTCTATCTTTCTCCCACTTTCTTTCTTTCTTTCTTTCTTTTTATTATATTTTTCTGAGGAGCATGTCCTTTCTTCCCTTTATTTCTTAATAATAAAAACGGAATGGTCCATTATTTAGCTGAGGTGATGATACTCACAAGAAATAAGAATTCTGCGGTAATCAACACCAGATACTCAGGATTCACATTTCATCTTGCGATTTGGACGATTTGATTTTTAACCAGAGGGTGTTAACAGTCGAAATATTAAGGGACAAGCGTATTAATATATAGATATTATATGATGCTATAATAATAATAATAATAATAATAATAATAATAATAAACTGTGGAACATGAGGGTGAAGGTCGTACCAATTGTAATTGGGGCCCTCGGATCAATCCCCAGGGGGGTTGGAAAAGAGCTTGGATGAATTGGAAATCAGAGGAAGGATCGAGACCATCCAGACTACAGCATTATTGAGATCGGCCGGAATACTCAGAGGAGTCCTGGAGACCTGAGGACACTTGCTGTCACTCAGCCTACAGTGAACCACTGGCTACGGCAAGTGTGAAAAACTCGAATGGGGTGAAATAATAATAATAATAATAATAGACCTGAGGAGACTTGTTGTCAATCAAACTCCAGTGAAAGACTTACGCTGGTGTGAAAAAAAAAACTCATAAAAATAATAATCGAGAGCAACTCTCTCTCTCTCTCTCTCTCTCTTCTCTCTCTCTCCTCTCTCTCTCTCTCTCTCTCTCTCTCTCACCATTCAAGTTTCCGCACAACATGCAGTGTCCGTACAGAGGTGATAGGAGACCAGAGGAGACTTGCTGCCACTTAGACTCTAGTTATGGTAGGTGGGAAAAACTCGCAAGGAGTGAAATGATAAAATCGTGAAAAAAAGACTGTGCAAATATGAGAGTGAAAGTTATTCCAAAGTATTGCCAAGACAACAAAAAAATCAGTTTTTTTTTTTAAACAAAAATGATTAAATTAAAACAGAATTTGACTGCGGTCTATAACAAAACCTGTTAAGACAGATTGCAAGATTACAACCAAAATACTTCTGACCTTAGGTCATCGTCAGAAGAAAATTTTTTGCGAAGGAAAGTTTTGCGAAATTTCTTTAGAAAGTTGTTATTAATATTTTTAAAAGTGTTGATATGGTATAAAAGAAGAGATGTAATATGAACTAATGACGTAGCATATTCATTCGTTGAACGAAAATATATATATATATATATATATATATATATATATATATATATACTATTTGAATCATCTTCACCAGATGAATGCATCGATGAAACCAGTATGATTGTGAATGTCACCCAATAAATAGATACGTAAAACCTATATATTTATCTATATATATATATATATATATATATATTATATATATATATATATATTATTATATATATCTATATATATATATATATATATATATAGAGAAGAGAGAGAGAGAGAGAGAGAGAAATCGATAGATAGATAGATAGATGATTACGATTGTTACAGTAAGTCATACGTCATGCGTTTATACAATATTGCACTTTAAGCATATAAATAATGATATATAATATATATATATATATATGCCTATAGCACCTTTCCCATCAATTCTCTTCTTTCCTGCCTCCACATCCATTAATATAATTCGAAAAACTGGACACAATCACCCCTGATGATGGCACTTCGAAGTGCCGAAAGTACTCGGGACATGGACTTTGGTAGACTAATCCACGAGTTCCACCCAAATATTAAAAAGTTGGCCAGGAGATGTGTCTTTTGTTTAATTCAACATGCATATATATATATATATATATATATATATTAGCAGGGTGTGTATCCATTAAACGCTGGCTTATCCGAGTAACACTTATACCAACCAAATATTGAGACCAACCCAATATTTTTACCGGTAAGTCATTCCCTTTACACACACACACATACACACACACTCACACAGATATATATCTTATTATAATGGAGATTGTGGGTTTGTCTGTCTGTAACCGAAACTATATTACTATACAAGTCACAATTCCTTTCGTTATTTACATCATATTCTCCATGATTTTATTTTTTATTTAAACCTCAATTATTAATAAAATTGCTTTACATTATTTACACTGTTGACCATATCTACATACTAATAACATGCAATTGTATTTATATATACAACAAAATAGAGGTTTACTGTGTGAAAGTGAAGGCTAATTTGCATATTGATCTTAAAAAATTGATTTTAATAAATATATGCTTAGTATTATTGATTTCTAATTGTTTGGTTTTATCTTATTGAATATGAGCAAAAATCTCTGGGCAATAAATTTTAAAAGAAATCCCTTAACAAGAAGAAATAACTGTAATATTATTCTTTACTTCCTATTTTAACTAAACAGTTTAATTAGGAACATTTACCAATGAAAGACGGGAGTAACGGAAAATGATGTAAGAGTTAGTTTCAAAGTTGTTCTATTTTTCAATCATACCCCCTCTGTTCAAAATCTTTTTATCTACATTCTTATTCAGTTTCATTAGCCTTTCTAATTTAATATAATATTTTATTATAAAATTTAACTAAAATACTTGCACCCAGAGGGTGCATATATTTGCTAGTATATATATATATATATATATATATATATATATATATATATATATGCGTGTGTGTGCGTGTAATTGCATATATAATGAGTCTTTAGGCAGCGTTAATTTCATTAATGTAAATTTAATTAAAGACAGCAGAAAGGAATGTTTTACTTAACCTTCCTTTTTTCATATTTCAGCTGTTATCGTGTAATCAAAAAACCCCGAGCAAAATCAAGATCTTCAGATTTGAAACTCAGATTTAAAATGCATTAAAAAAACTGACATATGCATTCAACCTGGTGCAAAAATCCTGTTTGCTCATAGCCTCGTGCATTATGTCATCGTACAAAACGATACAACGAACAGTTTTAAAGTATTTCTGAATTTTATAAAATTAAAAACAAATAACATTGGTAGTTTTGGAAGGGGGGGGGGTACTTAATCCTGATTAATAGCCAGAAGTATTATCAAAATTTCAAGATCTCGCGGGTAAGTCCCCGTGGCACGTGGGTAATCGTTTGATGCTCTTAAAAATGTTAACTAAAATTTTTTTAAATTAATAAAAAAAATTATTTTTAAAAAAGCATTAATTATCTCAAATCTGTTATAAACGAGGTGAGAAATGTTTCCCGTAGAGAAGTGGGTAATGTGCTGGATTGCGAAATTGTAGTAAGCGAGTTCGAACTCCAGTCGTGCCATTACTTTCACTTTCAGTTTAATACCCCTGGAGAAGGTCTGAACCCCCTTATCCTGCCAACTAGTGGCCAAATAGTACTACTATTGTTCTTCTACCGGGTGCGGATAGTTCCCGATGCGTAGTGGCTAATGTGCTGGAATGCGAAATCGTAGTAAGCGAGTTCGAACTCCAGTCGTGCCATTACGTTCACTTTCAGTCTAATCCCCTTACAGAAGGTTTGAACCCCTTTATCCTCCACGATATAGACTAAATAGTATCACTACTCTTCTTCTACAAGGATGCGGAGAATTTCCGAGGCGTAGTGGCTAATGTACTGGACTGCGAAATCGTAGTAAACGAGTTCGGACTCCAGTCGCGCCATTACGTTTACTTTCAAGCTAATACTCTAATACCAATATTTGAACCCCCTAATCATCCCAGCTATGGGCTAAATTGTGCCACTGCTGTTCTTCTACAAGGATGCGGAGAGTTCCCGAGGCGTATTGGCTAATGTGCTGGATTGCGAAATCATAGTAAGCTAGTTCGAAATCCAATAACGCCATTACGTTCACTTTTGAGGTTTGGACTCCCTCAATCTTCCAGGTATGGGTTAAATCGTAGACACTACTGTTCTTCTACAAGGGTGGCTTTGGCATTAGATAAGGTTGATATGCCTTTAAAAACGTTGGAAGCGACAGACGTAGTTTTATAGCTTCCTCAGCAGCTACTGCTGAGGAAGCTAAAAATGGTGCCTGTTTTTGTTCCCAGACCTCCTGAAAAATAGTAAGTGGTTTCCATCTGCTTGTTGTTTAACTTTTTTCCATGTTCCTTGGAACATATTGTGACTCTTTTGTGGTTTGGGACGGGGACTATGTTTCCCTTTGTATTGTATGCAAATTAATGTTATACGGTATTAGTTAACGTGTCTTTGCCCTACCGAATATTCTGTGTTAGGTTATCCCTTTTTGGATAATCTAATGCATTATAAAATACGGGTGTTAGCTACGAGTTTAACACTTCACCAATTCTTATAAAGTTAATAATGAATCATGAAAATTATTTACCCTAATTATTAATACACATCTTATTATAATGGAGATTGTGTGTGTTTTTATGTCTGTAACCGCACATACACACACAAACACACCAGAACAGATAGTAAACTAAAAACACACTCACACGACGTATCAAATATAAAAATCTAACAAACTAAACATATACACAGGCAGGGAAGGACTTGGCTCCACACACATATAAAGACCTGTAAGCTACAAATTTCAAAAACGATAAAACTAAGATAATAAAAATTTGCCAGGTACAAGCACACACACAAGCACACACAAGCACACACACACACACACACACACACACACACCTGCATACGCACAGATGTTACCTATCTCTGCGATCCCACCAGACAAGAAGGAAGAGGGAAGAACGTATATATATATATATATATATATATATATATATATATGAGGAAAAATGAGTAAAGAAAAGAAATGTAGATGGATAAAATGAATTTAATCGATATCACATAATCGATGATATCGATTAATGTGATATCGATTAAATTAATTTTATCCATCTACATTTCTTTTCTTTACTCATTTTTCCTCATATTGTCGGATTCATTTCCTTTTCCATTTTCACACACACACACACACACACACACACACACACATATATATATATATATATATATATATATATAATATATATATATATATATATATATATATATATATATATATTCGGACACAGAATGTGGTTAATCAAAGCCTGAAGAAGATATCAGAAGATCTGAAATACATGTCGCTAATGTAAAATGATAATTTTAAATTTAAAAACATAATCCATTTTGCAGACCTTCTTTTTTATAAAAAAATATATATTTCAGTATATATACATGGTACGACATACATACAAAAGTATTGTTATGGTCGACAAGAATATTCAGAAGAATCCAGTAGACTGAAGGATTTGCTGTCCCTGAGACTCTAGTTAAATACCACCAGTTAAAACAGACGTTAACATCTCAAAATAATAATAATAATAATAATAATAATAATAATAATAATAATATAATAATAATCTAACCATTTTATTTATTTCAGTTATTGTTTGTCAAGATCTTGATAAGAATGGAACAGCAAAAACCAGGAATTTCCGAACAGGAAATTAAGCATTAAATACCAAATAAAAAGCATGATCACGTGGGAATTCTTTGGGACACAAACAAGAACTTTATGCATTAATGGTAATCTCCCTTCACCCCTAATCCGGTAATTGGCATTTCATCGTCAGTTCATCTCATGGATTTCGTAATAGTAAGAAAAATACACTAATTTTCAAAGTGTGTTGATGAAAAGTATTAAGACTGAACATGTATTTACCAAGACAGAAATAAACAATGAATGAGACGTTGATTTTCTTCAAGAATCAAGGTGTGTTCAAAAACTATTGAGACTTAAGCTGTATTTACCAAGACAGAAATAAACAATGAGTGAGTCGTTAATTTTCTTTAAAAAATCAAAATGTGTTCAAAAACCATTAAGACTCAAGCTGTATTTACCGAGAGGGAAATGAACAATGACTGAGACATTAATTTTTTTTTAGATACAGGTATGTTCAAAAATTATTCAGAGACTCAAGCTGTATTTACCAATACAAAAATGGTCAATGAATAAAACATCTATTTTCTTCAAAAATCAAAGTGTGTTCGAAACGTATTGAGACTGAAGCTGTGTTTACCAAGACAGAAATTAACAATGAATGAGACGTTGATTTTTTTTTTCAAAAATAAACATGTGTTTTAAACTATTGAGACTCAGACTGTATCTACCAAGACAGAAATAAACAATGAATGAGACATTCATTTTCTTCGAAAATCAACGTGTGTTCAAAAACTATTGAGACTGAAGCTGTATTTACCGAGAGAGAAATAAACCATAACTGAAGCATTTCTTCAAAAAGGCTTCCCGACTCCTTGCTTTTAATATATTCCCGTGAGTTTCCCATTAGTCGAAGCACTTCTTAAACTGTTTTTTTTAGGATTATGATGTTGACGATGATTATGATGATGATGATTTTCATTATTATTATTATTATTATTATTATTATTAGCAAAATAAAAAACACCCTCCGGGCGATGTAAAAATAAATTTTTGAAAAATATTGCTTGAGGAGGTGGAAGTTAGAAATTAAATGTCGGAGAGTTTGAACCATAAATCATGAAATCATCAAATTTATTAATTATTAATGTGCCATTATATCATTTTTAATTCTAAATATATTTACCAACCCCACGGCACGAGTGGGATGTGACACAAGGTCAATTTCTTAAACGGGGTTTAACAAGTTTGAATTCAGAGTATTCCTTCTCCTAGACTGGTTGTCTAACCAAGATTACTACCATACTACCCTACATTTACCCATAGCTGGAGGGAGCATAGTTGGATTCATACCTTTCTCAAGGATATTAGTGCTATGTAAAATGAAAGCAGCTTAGTCCAGGATTTGAACTCGGGTCGCAGTATCCATTTCGTACGATGATAATCATTACAACACGCACCTCCATTTTTAATCTTAGGGTTGAAATAAATCTTCTATTTAGAAAAAAAGAAAAATAAGTCTTGTGAGGGGGTGTTACACTTCTAGAAACCTGTTTTTCACCAAAAATATTTCGTTGAAAGACTATCGCGAATGACTTCATATTTTTTCTAATTGTCACTTATTTGTCCACGCCACTAGACAGTCGTCTAGATGTTTAGACATTATCCCTTTATTGTTTCTCAGATGTGCCACATGTAAAACTTAAATTAAAAACCTAACTTTTAAAACCTTCCGTTACTTTTGATTATGGCTCAGGCATCATAATCACACCACGCATGCATACACACACACACACACATATATATTATATATATATATATATATATATTATATATTTAATTTGCTGAGTTTATAGATCAATGTTCATTATAAACAGCTACCCAGGTTTCATGCCAAGGGGCAATCATCAGGTCGTTGAGTTAGAATCCCATGGTGTTTGTTGAAGATCTTTACTTAATGTCACATTCTGGACCGTAAATAACGTCGGTTACTTCCGCGTAGTTGGGATTTATTAAAAATTTAAAATTTTTTCAAAAGTTGCATTTTTTTTGTAAACAATGCAACGAAGTTACCTCCCTTTATTTGTTAAAAATAGAAAAATTTTTCTTTTGAAAATTTTTTTTTTATTTTAAATTAATTCCGTTTGATATATATATATATATATATATATATATATATATATATATATATATAATCACACATATGCATGCACATACAGACAAGCACTATATATGACTGTCTGTCTGTGAGTGTGTGAACAGAATGAGATAGATAGATAGATAGAGTGAGACTGAGACATACCTGGACAGACTGAGATAGATTGATAGATAGATAGATAGATAGGAACATACTGAAATAGGTAGATTTATATGAAGATAGATAGATAGATAGATAGATAGATTGAGACTGGTGACATACCTGGACAGAATGGGATAGATAGATAGATAGATAGATAGATAGATAGATAGATAGGAACAGACTGAAATAGGTAGATTTATATGACCATAGATAGATAGATAGATACATACATAGATAGATGTCCATTTTCCTTTCGTCGGACACACAGAATCTTCAACACTGTCGTCTGATCGATCATGAAATTTTCCTCTTCCATCTGTTGACAAAATCAAATTATCCAAATCTGGAAATGTTGTTAGTTTCCGTTTTCGCCATTTTAAACATTTAACCAATTGAATTCCCGCCTTTTTAAATTGCAAAACCAGACACAACACTTTGATTTATTCTTAAGAACAACGAACGTCATGACAACGTTTCAATATAACGCAACAACTATAAATACAATGCTGTTAAATTATATTATTTCTCTCCCATAATAAGAGGGTCATTCAATAAATAAGGTACAACTCTTGGCCGTTTCTAGATAGATATTCTTCAAGTGGACCATGCTGGATATTTTCTCTGGCACAAGGCTTGCTGGGTCTGAATAGAGGCACGTGGTGTAATGGTTAGAGTTGTAGGAAATTGACTCGTCTACCCGAGTTCAGTTCCTGGACGAAGCTGTTTTTACATTTTCACATGACGCTAATACCCTTGGGAAAGGTATTAATCCAATTCTCCCTCCAGCTATGGCTAACCATAGCTATGTAACCAGTCTAGGAGAAGGAAAACTCTGAATTCAAACCTATTAAACTTGACCTTGTGTCACATCCTGCTCGTGTGGACGGGTTGGTAAATATATATATACAAAATAATCCAACACAAAAGATCAGCTTCATTTGGATGTATGATGCATGTTGATCATTATACACAAATAAACACAATGCTTAAGAAATTGACCTTGAGTCGCATCCTACTCGTGCGGAGGGGTTGGTAAATATATATGTATATGAGCTCTTAGAGAAAGTTTCAGAGTTAGAATATTTTTTCGATATTATTTCTAATTCCCTTGGAAGGTATGGTTTGGAATGATAGGATACCAAGTGGCACTCAGGTTTAGGAGCATGTCGGGGCCTAGACTCCCGCAAATATACCGCTGCAAGATGGGACTCTTGGAGAAGAGGCAGATAACACATATGCATCTTAGTGATCTCGAAGCAAAGTGTGTAACAGTCTGATAAGCTTCTTGGGAAAGAGCTGAATTGGCGTAACAACAGAACACACGTCCAACTCTTATTTTACCAACTGAGGGCGCTAAGGTGAGGGTATGAAACTAATGCTGTCAATCTCGAAGCATGAACACATTGGGTGTATGAGATACATAGTAACTAGTGGAGATGGAAGGGTGTTGTGAAACTTACAAGGAGAAGGACACATGCTATTAGTTATTTGAGTGAATTGTGCACCTATCTAAATATCTCATAGAGATAATATCCGCGATAAATTCATAACTCTAACTATCCTACAAGGCATCAAAGAGATTGAGCATAAATAAAGCTCATATCTTTAATATCAATGCAACACGAGATAGCATATATATTTCTAAGTGACGCAGTAGACTGATAATTAGTTTTTGAGCAACGCATGCTACGCAGAGTGGATGAGAGAACGATATGGAGTGAGGTAAAAAGAGTAGATTGTAGCACGCACGAGTGAAGATTTATATGTATCTCAGATTCACTTTTGCCCACTCGAATCTAGTGGAGTAACAAATAAGTGTATTTACGGAACAAAATTATGGTCTATTCTATTAAGTGTATACGTAATGCTCGGTGTTAGTTCGCTCAACCTATATATGTTTGTACATATTAAATCATGTGTGACAAGATCACATATCTGGTTATGTCGGCATAAGTGACTTGATATGATTTCCTCAGCAATCAACATGTGTGTTTTCTAATATTTTTCTTAGATCAAAAAGTTTTGACGGTTTCTCTCATCATCCTATTAGACTTTATTAACTGTAATTTTGATATATTAATGGTCGTCTGGCATTGTGAGATATATATATAATTCACTTTAATGGTTGTAGAGTATATATATATCTGATGTAATATTTTGATAGGAGAATATAGAGATGGTTTATATAAGTTGGCGAGGATTCGGATAGTGGTACTTAGGACATACTTCATGAACATATGTCTATATGACAATCAGAAGTAAAGAGAAAGATAACGTATACAAGATAAAAGAATACTTCCTACATATAAAAATGGAATGCTAATCTATACTAATGGCGGAAAGAGAGTGTAATAAAATGAGATCATTACGTTTCAGAATAGAAGGACATATATGAAGATAGAGATATAAAAACTCTCTCTTAGATTATGTCATCATAGATAAGAAAGAAGAAAGAAAGAAAGAAAGAAGAAAGATACTATTCTTATCTAATAATTATGCACAATGATACTACAGATAAATTAAAGATATACAAATACTAAAAAACAGATCCTAGCAAGGAATGTAATATAATGAGCAGAACAGAGAATTTACACAGAACGAAAAAGAAAATAGGTTCATATGACAAATATAGCGTTATAATTAGAGAAAGGTGTAACACAGGTTATACAAATATTAGAATGATAAATATGAATACAGAAAGAAACAGATAAGATCGATTCATATAAATTATGCACATAATAATGGGATTAATTGTCCAGTGTTGCATCGAAGCATAGTGAAATAAAATATAAGTAAAATATCAAGTAAAAGTGGATGGACCGAAAAGCTACAAGACAAAAAAATTAAACGCACGTGAAGGAAGAAGGCTGAGATCAGACAGAGATATCTCGGAAATTCTTAGTTTGAATTAGTATTATAATAAAATATAGGGAATGTAAAGAAGATATAAGATCATTAAAAAAAGAGGAATACGAACAAAATGAAAAATATGTAAATATAGCTCTATATCTCAAGAAGGTATAAATATGAAATGTGCCACATATAATACAAACACAGAAACTAAGTAAGTGTAAGAGATAAAGAGAAGGAAAGATAATAGAAGATAAATGGACACAGTTTGACAATCCTAGATATTATAAAAATAAATAAAAAAAGTAGATAACGAAGTGAATAATTGATCAGTATACAATTAGTATATATAAAAACACAAAATATAATTATTTCTACTCTTCTCATTTAAGATAGTTTATAGAGGAGAAAATAAGCGATTTAATAGATAAATAGAAGAAAGTAAAGAATGAAAGAAATGTAAAGAAACGATATGAGAAACAATGAGAGAGTACTATACTAAATATATACCACAGTAAGAAGGTAATTAGAAATAGATGCTATATTTTTTATCCTTGAGATTGTTGAATGTAAAATAAGATATAAGTTCTCATATATAAAACAGAATATTTATAATTCTAAAGATATTATACAGAGAAAAGAAGTTCGATTAAAATCTGTGAAGTGAAGAGAAAGAAGATAATGAAAGAAAGATAGAAAGACATACACTAAAATAGTACGTATAAAAAGAAGATAGAAGTATAAGATACAAACGAAAAGAATACTTCAATAACTCTGAAGAAACAGAAAGAAGAAAGAAAGAAAGAAAGAATAGAAAAGAAAGAAAGTAGAGCTTCTATGATAACATTTAATTCATCACAAACAGAAAAAACATAACAGAAGAAAAATTTTTCAATGTGAAGACACTTTTTCGTGATGAAAGTAACCCGAGAAGAAAGAAAGAAAGAAAGAATGGACTCTTCTTGATCAAATAAGTAAAGATAAGATTTCTGTATATATAACGCAAGTTTTAGAGAGAAAAGCAAAGAGACAGGAAATGGGTGCAGGTCTCGGTATGTAAATATTTTTAATGTGAATAGACGAAACAGAACAAAACTTAGCAGAAAGAAAGAAAGACAAGCATAATGAATAAGAATAATGTAAAGAAAGAACAAAGAACAAATAGAGCAAAAATGAGGATCTCTGAAGAACAGAAACAGAAGAGAAGACTCTGAAAAAGCACAAGAGAAGAAAATGTTGAACGCACATAGAAAAGAACAGAAAAAGTAACGGATAAGGGGCAAGTGCGTGCTAAATTCATAGACTTATCACAAAACAGAACAGTACAGGAAATAAAATTTGTCAATGTATTAAGCATGAGTACTAAATGGAACGCATAAAGACCAATCAAACTAACATGAAAGGACGACAATCGCTACAGATTGTAAACGCAAATATAAACTCTCCTGGCGATCAAACAAAAACAACCACACTGTGTTATATATGATTTTCTAATAAGCATGCGCAAATGCGCTTTACAACAGGTGCATGAGCAATATAAAATGGAATATAGAAAGTAGAAAAGAAGACGACTGTCAATTCGTGTATATTACTATGAATGACAGTCTTCGAGACACACCTTTCAGAATTAATAGATATTTATATTAAATCATTGTGTAATATAATTGCGTGTGATAGGTCAGATAATGATAAGAAGGGGACGAAAAAGATGATTGGCGGGACTCCGTTGATAATAGTGTATTATGTTTTGACAGGACGCAGACAGAGTCATGAAAGTATATCTTCGCCCCTGGTTAATTTAAAAAGCTCTCTTTAATTTTCACTTGTGTGTGGTAAGTCGTAATAAAGGTGAGAGGGTCTTTATATATAACAGACCATACGTAAACTAGCTCTTCTAGATCTGAGCAGATCATAGCCGTTTACGGTAATTAATAACAAACTAATTTAATCTGCGAACAGTTGAATAATATATAATAGCTCGAAAAGCATGACAACAGATAGATACGCAGTCCTAAAACACAAATATAAAACACCACTCGGTTGCTAGGACGTAACGCAGAGCAATTATAACACTAGAAGAATAATATGTTACTCATGAAATATATAGGATGGTTGACATTAGCGAAATATTCTTGAGTTCCATATCCTCAGCACATTGTCTCTAGTGGCCAGAAGAAGATGAAAGTAAGAGAGATAAGATAGAAGAAGAAGAAGAACAACTATATGATAGAATGAGTTAGTTGTCAGTGTGATAAGAAAGATAAAAGGCTAGAAATAGAGCTCCGAGGTCAGAAATGATAGAAGTATATGCATAGTAAGAATGATCAGGATACAGATTCCAGAACTGTACAGTACTAGCCAGGACAGAGATGCAGAAAAATAAGAATCAGTAAAAGGGCACATGACCAGAAGAAGAATGTAATGCGAATAAGATAGATGAAAATGTGATAAAGAAAGATATAGATTGTGTGTAGTTGTATATGTCATAAATAGCGATTGATAGAAGATCTACAATTAGGTAGGAAATAAGAAGTTTCGTGAGCTAGACTAAAGATTAGAAGTAAAGAAGAATAAGAAAGAATGTAAGATAGAAGAATCAGATGAAAAGAAGAATAAGAAGAAGAGAAGAAGTAGAGATAGATAGTAAAGAAGAGATGAGTAGTTGTAGTTATAGATAGAATTAAAGTGCGTATTAGAGTCGGTGTATATACGATAGAGAATATGATAAGTTAGAAAGAGGAGATATATGTACAGAAAGAAGAAGAAGAAGAAGAATGGTAGTTGTAGTTAATAGTAGAATAAAGTGGCAAGAGTCGGGTGACAAATTCTCCTCGGATCAGTGATAGACAAAGAAGTAAGAAGAAGAAGAAGAAGAAGAACAAAGTAAGCTGAAGTTTTATTGATAGATAGAAATGAAAAGAATAACAGAAGAAGGAGAATGGGTAGTTGTATTATAGTAAGAAATAGAGCAGTGGAAAGATAGTCGACCGTATATGTCGCACGCACAGTATATGTAAGAAGAAGGAAGAAGAGAAGGGACTAGAAAAGAAGAAAGTTAGAAGAGATATAAGAAGAAGAAGTAAGTGAATAGATAGATACGAAAGAAGAGAAAGTATGAATGTGTGTAAGTGGTTATACTGATTAGTACGCTCACCATTATAGTGGAAAGATGATCACAGTAGATACACGCGACGAAGAAGAAAAGACAAGTTGGATTGAAAAGTAAGGAAGCAAGAAGAGAGTAAGTAAAGAGAAGATAGGTAATGAAGTATAGATGGTGTAGTTGTAGTTATAATAAAAGTGTAATATTAGAAAGAAGGAAAAAGTACGGTATGATCCGACGAAGAAGAAGAAGAGAGACCCAGAAGACAGAACCCGAAGAAGACCCCCAAAAAAGATACGTAAGATAGAATGACAGAAAGAAAGAAAATAGATATAAGTATTATAGATAAGTTATAAGTAGAGAAATACACAGATATAGGAAATAGGAGTCGGTAGACTAGTCGATATCGATAACTGATGATAAGAAGAAGAACGTAAGAAATTATTGAACGCACAGAAGAAGAAGATGGGTAGTTGTAGTTATAGTCGAAAATGTAAGTGTGTTAAAAGAGAGAGAGAGACGACCGAATCGTATGAAAGAGAGGAAGAGTAATGAAGGTAACAGAAAGAAAGCAAGAAGAA
>CM042154.1:64530518-64573018 GCA_023376005.1 Doryteuthis pealeii
CACACTAAGTATACGTGTTAGTTAAAAAGATTGAAATTGTGAGGTTTTTCGTAGGGAAGCACTTGAGAGAAAAGGGAAACAGTTCACTGAAAATGACCACATGAAAAAATGAAAAAATAGAAAGTTAATTAAAAATTTTTAAAAAGCAGCAACTAGATAAGCAAAGATTAATTTAATAATAATATAATATAATTATTTAATATAATTTATATATATATATATATATATATATATATATATATATATATATATATATATATAGTGTTAATGTTACTTTTTATTCTTAATGTAAGAAAATATATAAAATCAAGTTTTATTTTCACACACACACACACACAATTTTTATTCTGAAAATATAACGTTCCATTCATTATTTTTCCAGAATACAATGTGAGTCGAAAAGTACCAAAGATCTCGATACTTTTTTGACACACCTTATATATATATATATATATATATATATATATATATATATATATATATATATATATATAATAGTTATTCATATACATCTATTTACCTATCTTGAGATTGTATTATGCTTCTTGTACCTCTATAAAGTAAATTGATTGTATTATTGAATGTTACCAAACTTACCTTCGATTCAATAAGAAATCTGTTCACATGAAGAAAAAAAAACTCTGTCTATTCGATTCCCTGATAATAAATTAGATCCAAAGCCAATATTTCGATTATGTTCGAATCTACATTTTTACGTCGTGTATTTCGCAGCCGAAATTTTTATATTCTTTTATTTTTATTGATCACTGTAGATCAGAAATGGGAACCTGAAGCCTTAAGGCCACATGCAATTTTATAAATGCAGCCTTCCACTGCTTTTGACTTAAATGCCCTACTGCCTTTTAATTTTCGCAGTATATCCTCCAAAAACCTACTGGTGTTTGGTCCATCTGCCCCTTATTATACGAGGGTGAGTAAAAAAGTAATGCCATTTTGTTTATTTGTGTATAATGATCAACATGCATCATACATCCAAATGAAGCTGATCTTTTGTGTTGGATTATTTTGTATATATATATATATATTTACCAACCCCTCCACACGAGCAGGATGTGACATAAGGTCAATTTCTTAAGCGGAGTTCAATAGGTTTGAATTCAGAGTTTTCCTTCTCCTAGACCGGTTGCCTAACCAAGGTTAAAGAGTCCGGTCTGCCCTGCTATTTACCCATAGCTGGAGGGAGAATTGGATTCATATATTTCCCAAAGGTATTAGCGCTAAGTGAAAATGCAGTTACCGCGTCCAGGATTTGAACTCGTGGCGACGAGTCCATTTCCCATGACTTTAACCATTACACCACGCGCTTCCTTTATAGACTAAGTAAAGTCACGTGGTTTAGCCCTCAGCCAATCAACAGGCTGAATCCGTGGCTGGTTGACTACTACTGATACTGAGAGACGTCCATTTGCAATCATTGACGAAGGACTTGCAATACTGAGGAGCACTAAGGAACAACCAAAGGATTCTTTACCAAGGATTTCCGCTGAACAAGCGCTTTTGCTTGAAGCCTAAAGGATGGCCCATAAAATCGTAACACTTTGTAGACCTGAGGAGACTTGCTGTCACTCAGCCACCATTAAACCACTTTGCTAAAGCATGTGTGAAAAACTCTAATGGTGTTGTAAGTTGATAACGGTCGTACAAATAATGAACACGAGTATAAATACATTATGAGGAAATTGCAGATAATTTTTGACTCCCCCCTTGTACATTGTTGTAAATACGAGGGTGAGTCAAAAATAATGACAAGTATTTGTGTGTGCGCGCGCGTGTGTGTGTATGTGTGTGCGTGGGGGTGGGGAATATTGATAAAAAGTACTGAGTATATATATATATATATATATATATATATATATATATTTATGAAAGTAAACAAACAGGCTTATAGTCTGTTGAGATGACGAACCGACAATTTTGGGAGAATAAGTGCTTAATTGAAGTCATGCCTAATTGAAAATTAATTAGTTGATAATTAATGAATTAGGCGAGCATATCTGTTCAAATGTGTCATCCACAGACACCGTGTTTCGACCTTTCAAATAGACAGCAACTAATCCGAATGAAGCCAATTCGTTAAATTTGTTGTTTAAACTATTAAATACATACATTTGTTTATATATTTTACGATGAGAGATCCAGTCTGTTCATTGCTTCATGTTGGCTAATTTAGTCGGAGGCTTAATTGAAGTCATACCTAATTTTGATTAATTAATTGAAAATTAGTGAAAGGCAGGTATATCTGTTCAACTGTAAGGCTAAACAAATCGAGAAAAAGTCGATCTCTGTATGTACATTTCGGCATATTATGCCTCATCAGCAAAGTTATAGACAGGAGACTGCTCTGTGTGTGATTCGAACCCTGACTGCCAGGCTGACAGGATTAGTGTGTGTGTGTGTGTGTTGTGTGTGTGTGTGTGTGTGTGTGTGTGTGTGTGTGTGTTTAATTGGGCAGCATCTCTTCATTTAGACATATTTTGTTGAATGGTGTCGACATATTTTGTTTCCAATCCTTTAAAATCACAGAATTAACAAGTCAAAATTAAATAGTTATTATTTTTAAAAGAGAAAAAAAAGCTAATTTACAAAATTTGTGTATTTTTAAATCTAATCAAATTTTTAAAATAACAAGAGTTGCTGCACCCACCCACCCCCATACACACTAAACGTTTTACCAATGAACGACCAGCGAGGGAAAATTTAATTGAAAAATAGACGTCGACTTTGAGAGATTAAATATAGACGATCATTTAGAGTGATTGAGTGCAGACAAGCAACGTTTTGAAGGTCAGTTGAATGTTTGGATTTTAATAAGCGGTGTTTAAGTCGGGTGGTTACGATAGAAGTTAGATCTTAACTTTAAATCTGTTAACCAAGTGTCGGATAATATTTGGATATAATTTTCTACCAATGGTAAAATGACAACTTGTTATATATCCACTTCATCTGCTGTGTATATTCATATTCCTGTACAAAAAGTAATAAACCTTTTCCGAGGACAATAGTCCGAAAAATCTAAATAATGCAAACCAAGAAATAATTTCACTTAACTTAGATTCTTAGTTGAGAAGACAAGGGGGTCACTATTGACTAAAATTCTTTCAATCCATTCAGGTAAACAGAAGAGGAACGGAAGCATGAGATGAATGGGAAGGCGTTCTATTTCACCGACTGGCCATTTGCTTTTGGGTTTATTTCCCTGGTCACTTCCTCTGGTTGATACGGGTACTTTTTTTTCTGGGCTCCAGTTGTTTTTAGTTTTTTGATCATGAACGCAAGACTTATTTCTTTTTTCTCAGACGCATTTATTAAACCCGAAACCCAAAAGGGTTTAACCGCCGCGGCGAGAAGATGGCTTACTTCGGAACAGACGACCATTGCGTCTGCTCCCATCGACGAACTGCCAAATTCTGACAACTCTAACTCAGTGCCCTTCACACAGTTTGCCTTTGGCCAATGAGAAATCACCGACTAGGTCAGTGAAAGGTGAACTGCTGTTAATCACTTCTATAACGGTCATGCTATGATTCAGTGGTAACTTTCCATTTACGTTATTTAGATTTTACTACACTACACTACATAATTTGCAGGCAACCCACGAATTATGTAACAAACTTCCGACTAACTTACGAGTCGGCAATGTAAAAGAAAAGGGTTTTTTTATTAATTACTCATCTTACTAGGGAGACGCTCTTGTATAAGATTTATGCCCACAGGAAAAGAAATTAGCAACCTGAGTTCAAATCCTAGGCGAAACTGCTTGCATCTCACTTTACATTTAGACCCTTGGAAAGGCATGAATCTACCTGTTCTTTACTCAATGGAAAATAATAGAGCAAACTTTAGCCTTTGTAAGGCAGAAGGAAAACACTGAACTTAAAAATTGACTTTGTGTGTTACATGATTCATAAATAGTCAATGAATTATGTAAGTACTGTAGTAATAATATTTTGAATCCGGGTTCGTTATGTTCAGAATAACGAAGGTCCAGTAGAAAATTAACATGTCCGATGATTGGCAACTGGTAGCATTCGGTTGACCTTCTGGTAGAGTGCGATTAGACGCGTTAGAAGTTTTAGTTAGATGCGACGAGAAATTCAGAGTGGATGGATGCATAGGCCCGCTCGCTCTGAAGTCGTTTGTCCACCGTGCGGTTGAATCTTTATGGGCTGTGTTGTTTTAAATAAAAGACTTAAGAAAAAACAACAAGTCTTGTTAAGTTATTAAAACAAGAAATGACCAGTCCGAAGAAATGAGCTTGAATGAACAAAAAGTAAAAGCAACCCGGTGAAACAGCCCGAGAGTCAGCCCTGGGGAATATGGTGGTCGACGAGTTAGCAGCAGTAGAAGCAGAGAGTAACAAGTAAGAGCCCTTCATCTCTCATACTCTGTCTCTCTCTCTCTCCCATTATATACCCACGATGTGTTATACGGGGTATATACATAATCCGCGTTATGGCTATTACAGGTTCAGGGATTTATGTAAGGGTGCACCTCAACAGTAATCTGTGGGTTAAATGAACTGATAGTAAAAAATTATAATAGTAGAAAATAATCAGACATTTGTGAGACCAATAATAAAAATATGTGCACACGTAGCGAAAGATATATAGACCGGCAAGGAGCAGACATGAAATATGGAACAACGAGAACCGACGACCGGCCGAAGAACAGAAGAGAAGATAGCGAGACGACTGTGTTTCCGTTTGACAACTGTATGCTACATATGAATCTACAAGTAACGTCCACCTTGTCGGCTTGGGCTGTAGAATAAACCGACTGGACTTCTTTAGATGGTCAAAAATCCCCCCTCCCCCAATGCGGCCACCTGTTGATCGTGGATACAGCAGTCCACTTTAAATCTTATTTAAGCTAAACGGGCGGTCAAAGAGGCTCACTCTGACCAATTGGCTTGTCACGTCAAGCCCTAACACTTATATGATGTTCTGGAATTGGAGCACCCCTTTATCACCATTACTCCCAGGTTAACCGGAGTGTTAAAAAATTTGTTTTAAAAATTTGAGTTTGAAAAAAAAATTAATACCCAACAAAAATGAATAAAAATGTCTTCGGTTTTTGGGAAAACTTTGTTTTTTCTAATTTCTATATATTGTCGGATTCATTTCCATATTTTACATATATATTATATATATATATATATATATATATATATGTGTGTGTGTGTGTGTGTGTGTGTGTGTGTGTGTGTGTGTAGACCATAAACATGGGGTTTGAAAGTACACGCATTATAGGTAGCGTAACTTATTGCTTTCACACACACACACGCACACACACACACACACACACTCATAAATATATACATATATATATATGTATATATATATGTGTGTGTATGTGTGTGTGTGTGTAAAGGGAGAGAGAGAGATCCAGAGACGGCACACACATTTCTATATGTATGTCCTATATGCTATCTCACTGCATATATATATATATATATATATATATATATATATATATATATATATATATATGAGACAGAGAGTTCCAGAGACCTGTAGAGTTTGAAAACTTTCCAACAACCCTTCGTATATACTCACATACACACACACACGCACTCACTCCACCCACACCCACATCACACACCCACATATATATATATATTTATAATTACGCGTAAACATGGTGTCTGACGGCACACACATTTCTATATGCATGTACTTATCTCACTGCGTATATATATATATATATATATATATATATATATATATATATATATATATATATATATATATGTATATATATGAGACAGAGATTTCCAGAGACCTGTAGAGTTTGAAAACTTTCCAACCCTTCGTATATACTCACATACATACAACACATACACACACTCACCCCCACACACACACATATATATATATATATTTATAATTACGCGTAAACATGGTGTCTGACGGCTCACACCTTTCTATATGCATGTACTTATCTCACTGCATATACATACATATATATATATATATATATATATATATATATACATATATATATACATATATATGTATATATATATATATATATATATATATATATATATGAGACAGAGATTTCCAGAGACCTGTACAATTTGAAAACTTTCCAACAACCCTTCGTATATACTCACATACACACACACACACACACCCACATACACACACTCACCACCCCCCATATATATATATATTTATAATTACGCGTAAACATGGTGTCTGACGGCTCACACATTTCTATATGCATGTACTTATCTCACTGCGTATATAACACACACACACACACACACACACACACACATATATATATATATATATAATATATATATATATATATATATATATATATATGTACAATTTGAGAACAATACGTCCCATGCAGAAGACTTTTTTTTTCGAGCAAAAGAAAAAAAAGATTAGTCCTTCCAACAAACAAGAACAAGCTGAAGCCCCGCCCAAACTTACACAACATTCATTTTTCATTCTCTTCATTAAATTTTGTTTAAGTCGACAGTTCCAATCCATTTGCCGTTATTTGTTGTCTTTTTGACGTTGCTCGAGTGTCTTGTTTGTTTCACAAGACCACAATACGTTCAGTAATTTCTTTTCTACTCTTCTTTCCTTTATAACTTTTTTCCTTTTTTTTTTTTTTTTTGTTTTGTTTTGTTTTTTCGTCATTTGCCGCTGTTTGTTTTCTTTTGGCAAGTGCAGTCAGCCGACGACCCAACAAGAGTGTTTTCATCACCTAACCACTATTCAAATTACCCGAAAGAACCCGGATAAGCGCTTCTTCCCAAACGAAGCGAATCCAGCGATCAAATCGACTTCATTGAATTCATTAGAATCAACTCGCAAGGGTGAGAAAGAGGCAGACGGAAATAGAGGAGTAGGTGAGAAAGAGAGAGAGAGAGAGAGAGAGAGAGAGAGAGAGAAAAGAACGAGAATGGGAACGGGAACGTGAGCAATTATATGCGCCATTTCCTAGATTCTTTTTTTCTTTGTTTTTTTTTCTTTCTATTTACCTATTTGGAATCAGCACCTCACTTTACCCATCTCATATATATATATATATATATATATATATATATATATATATATATATATATATATTCTTTTAAACATGTTTTATTAAAGATAACAGACGAATAAAATCTATTGTACTATTTTATAAGCATCTCCTGTTTTCGAATTTAGTATCGTAGTGTACTATTGAAATCATGGAAGTAAAGTCCTCAGGGTGGCCTAAGCGAGGGAGTCTATCCCAATTTTCAATAGCGCTAGACCAAGGAGATTGTTTTTAACATCTAAGGCGGAGTGCTGCACCTACCATCAGCTCCTCACTTTACCGCACAAGTCCCTATGCTATTCCTACGCTGAGTTGGTGAGGGCCGATATCGAACCAGGAACCCTGGGGTTCCCAGCCGAACACTCTACTGACTGAGCTAAATCACAATATTCATAACTACAGATTTCGCACAGGAAAATATATTAAAAAGTTAAAGTTTATCATTTTAATATTATGAATAGTAACGTTCATGTTGGTTGGTTGGTTGGTAGGCTGGCTGGTTGGTTGGATTTTACGGCATGCCAAACCATTGGGTCATTTTATGCCGAAGATGTTCTTGATTTATTCATTCTTCATGGTAACTCAATTCGTTTTAAATACATTTTTTCTATTTAACCCATAGATGGGACCCTATAACTGCGAGTCAGACGGGACCTGGGAGCAATGGTAATGAAGGGGTGCTCCACATTCCCCAGACCTCCAGAACTGAAACCTCATCATCAGATTGAGTTTAACGTCATACTTGGGACATGAAGACCCTCAGCCACCGTCTTCTAGCACAAATATGATAAAAAGTTTTGGGGTTTGCCATTAGAGCAATAGGGTCGGGACAATCATATAGGTGTTTGACGTGACCAGGCGATTGATTGGAGAAGGCCTCTACCACCGCCCGTCCAGCCTAAGTAAGGGTCAAAGTGGAGTGTTGCATGACATGGACTGCTCAGCCACCAAGATTCCATCCTTAAGCATCATGGGTCGCCACCCACATCCAGCAGGTGGCCTGATTAGGTGGGAGGGTCTTAACCCTCTGGAGATGTGTAATTGGTGTATTCTAAAGCCCCAGCCGACAGGGCTGAATCTCCCCATACCCCTAGGGTTGAGCCCTCTGAAGGGGATTCCGCTGTGGGCCGCCAACTCAAGCGTAAACGCGACGCTCTCCTATATATAAGGGATGGAGCACTCTATGACGGCCTTTACATACACACAGATGCGTGTATTAAAACAGTTAAAATCACCTTCGCATTCTGTAGGTGATGACAGGTTAAGATGACGGATTTCAATCCCGGCTGTAGGTAGCTTACAAATGTCTAGCCACACTGAAGACACTTGATAAGTCGAAACACGTGTCTGTGGATGACTCTCTCTCTCTCTCTCTCTCTCTATATATATATATATATATATATATATATATATATATCAGTAAAAAAAAGGCGTCGGCGTGGCCTAAAGTCGGTATCAGCCAATCAGCGAAGGAGACTATCCACTTTTCAATAGCGCTAGACCAAGGAGATAGTTTTTTTGTCTGAGGTGTAGCGGCACACCTACCATCAGCTGCTTACTTTACTGCACATATCCCTGTGCTACTCATACGCTGAGTTGGCGAGGGCCGGTTTCGAACTTTTTGTCTCTATGATTTTTAAGGGAATGGTTTATAGCTAAATGTTTTTAAACAAATTGTTAGAGTGCGATACAACAGTTGATAATAAATTTAGCTTTAAATGTGTATTTTTGTAGAACTCATATTTTATCTAATTATCCCATAAATTGAACACTAACAGGTACTGCTACTCCGGGTCAGAGTGGGCCTGGGAGTAATGGCGATGAAGGGGTACACCACAGTCCCCAGAGCTGCAGAATTGGAACTTCACCAGTAGATGTACTTTAACCTCATACCCGGACACTAAGACTTTTAGGTAATTCCATGTCAAATCATCCAGAAAAAAGTAAAATTGTCACCCACCCATCCAATTTTGTCCAGGTTAGGACTATGTTAAAGTTAGACAATCCCCATAATTTGAGCTTCCAATTCCAAAAATAGGCGTAATTCTGTCGATTTTTATTTTTTTTGGGGTCGCGAAAAATAGTGACTTTTTGATTAATCTATTTTGTCTGTAAAATGAGTTCTAGAGCTTTCCTACTTCTAAAAATTGGTTTATAAAAGTATTTTGGCCCATGGAAGCCAAAACAGAAAAAAGTCTTAAACTTAACCGATTTTAATTTATTAATGATTTCTATTCCAAAAAAAAATTCTATTATTATTTTACATATATTGAACATCATTTGTACCAAAACATAGTTTAGTTTTTGCTCAGAGCCGAAGCTACAACATCAGTTAACATTTTGCACATTTATGTTTTAAGTGTCTAAGTTCAACCATTGAATAAGTTCTATATGGAGCAAAATAACTGTCAGAGGCCAATAGAAATGATTCGGATTATGTTGGTGGTTGGATATATTTGAAATAATATAGAAACAATACATTTCCCTTGAATAGAGTAACGAAGACACAAAATCAATTTCTCGGCTATGCAATTTTCAAAGCAAATGAATTATTTATATTCGTACTTTTCTTTATATACTATTGTGTGGTGCATCATGGGAAGGCTAGTCAAACTCATGGGTCCTGATGGGGGATTACTAGCTCACCTGACGATCGAAGATGTAAAACTCGAAGTTGTGAGTAATTAGCCTGCATTATTTTCCTAATTGTTTATATATAGTTATATTGCTCTGTATTTTTTGTATTGAGCACTAAATAGATTTTGCTATTTGGAGACGCCTGTGGCGTTATATTCTAGCCACAAATTCTAACTCTCTCTCTCTCTCTCTATATATATATATATATATATATATATATATATATATATATATATATATATATATAGTAATGGTATTGTGGATGATTTGGACTCATAACTTAAAGTTTCATGGTTATGCAATCCTCAAATGAGTCAAATGGTTGAGATTTTAAAAACCAGTAGTTTTTTAGCGTTTATATAAATGTGAAGAGTTTTCACGCGATGTGATGATATAATGCTAAAATTGTTTTTTTAAACTGAGGCTTGTTTAACGTTTATGTGACGTGGATCGTGTTCACGTGATATAATGTTATGACGTTAAATCTGTGTTTTAAAAAAATGATAATAAAACAAACTTTAAGTTATGAGTCCAAATCATCCATAATACCATTACTATTGATTATAAATCTGCTCTGCTTTATTAGCATTGAGTACTTTTTCATGCCAATACTTTTCTCATTTATTCTCTATTCATTCTCTATATATATATCATTCATTGGCAATTCAGTTTCGAAAGACTATAATAAAAGTTTGTGTGTGCTCCTGAGGTTGCAGCGCCTCCTGTGACTATGAAGTCCTATGTTTGAGAAACATTCTCGACCACAAATTTTGCATTTGTAGGTTGTCCCTGTAGATGATGATGTCCCGATGCTTTGTTGCCGTTGCTTTCTTATGGACCTCTTAGCTTCATGATGTTGTATCAGGGTGAATTCTGACGTGTACAGGCCTCTATGGAGATTCTGCCGCCACCGAGGGCGGTCTTGAGCCAAATTTTCCCAGCTGGAAGGGACAATGCCAAAGCACCTGAGATCATTTTTGCAGACATCCTTGAATCGCAGTAGGGGGCGACCAATCTGTCTCCATACAGGATGTCTTTCGGGATTCGTCCATCATCCATCCGATGTACATGACCCAACCATCGGAGACAACAGCAAGCTCACTATCCGTACAAAGGTACAAGTGTATAAGGCATGTGTTATCAGCACCCTCATGTATGGAAGTGAAACATGGACCTTATACTCCCACCAAGAGCGGCGACTAAATACCTTCTACCTTCGCTGCCTTAGACGTGTACTGGGCATCACCTGGAGGGACAGGATCACTAACACAGCAGTCCTAGAGAGAGCTCAACATCCCAGCCTGTACTCTCTACTGAGACAACGTCATATATATATATATATATATATATATATATATATATATATATATATATATTGGTTTGGAGGTTGATTTTGAAGGCTATCACAATGCAGGTGTAAAGAATAAGGTAACAATGGTGTTGTGTGTTAACCTGTATTTTATTCTTGAATTAGGGGGTAACAGAGGACAGGTCACGTAGGCATGGGTTACGTGGGCAAGAAAAAGTCCATGTATTCTCATAAGTGAAAATTCCTGATGACGAGCAATTCATTAAAAATGACGCTCAGAAACCATTGGTAGAACGAAACCTTAAATGTATTGTACACTATATATATATATATATATATATATATATATATATATATATATAGTCATCCACAGACACGTGTTTCGATTTATCAAATCTCTTCAGTGTGGCTAGACATTTTGTGAGCTACCTACAACTCTGATCGATTCAGCATCAGGCGGACAGCTTAACCACTCGGTTATCGTCACCCACATAATGCGAAGGGGATTTTAACTGTTTTTAATACACACATCTGTATGAATGTAAAGGCTGCCATAGAGTGCTCCATCCCTTTTATAGGAGAGAGTTGCGCTTACGTTTTAGTTGGCGGTCGTCATCGAAATCCCCTCCAAAGTGCTCAACCCCAGGGGGATGGGGAGCATATATAGTCATCCATAGATAACAAGGTATTGAAAGGATGATTTTATTATAGTTATAAGTATTACTCAATGTTAAAACTTTTGATTTGTATATTAAACCATCATCAGGTGATCGTTAATATGTGATGTAACTTTTGAATAAATAATGATTATGAAATGTCTCACAAAATACATCTATTAAATGATTGAGTGGAGAGGGGAGTTCTCAGCGGTGTTGGATCGCTGGAATCACTGGAAATTTCAACATCGGATTTTTTCCCCCAGGAGATCAATCGGGACGGATCAACCCCCGACTCTCCCTCCTCAGCAACTGGCTTTCACTAACATCGCCTCTTACTGGACAAATCCAACCAATGAGATCTTCTTATATATGATTCATTAATTGAATTAATCGAGTTTGGTCTCACTACCTCGAATAACAGGCTGTGGTAAGATTGTTTTTCTCTTTTTTCTTTTTTTTTCTCCCCCCCCTCTTTATTAATTTTCTCCCAATTATTCATTTACAACGAATATTTACTACAAAACTTCGGCCTATTTATTTAACCATTAAAAAAAAAACACTTTTAAACAATACCGGGATTCGCAACAAAACCACGTTCTACATATCAAAAACATTAAAACCATTTTAAATATATAACATTTGCAAATACACAACGAATATATACAAAAAAATACGTTTTACTAATATAAATATAATAAAAGACGTTTAAAACTATACGGTTTCACTATACGCTACGAGTATTTACAATAAATCGGCGTTCTAATTATTTAACTATAATAATACAAAAAATGATTACGTCTTGCATATACATATATAAATGTTAAAAAAAGAGACAAAGTTTAGCATTCTATAGCCGTTAGTTAGCATTCTATTTCAAAACTGTGTGATGTAATTTGTATTTGAAATTATCTAAAATAAAGATATGCCTGTATATTTATTTGTTAAAATGTTGCTCGTGTCATTACTCTTACTTTATATTTATGTAGTGTCCCAGATTTATTCAATATATATATATATATATATATATATATATATATATATATATATATATATATATACTCGGTTACCTTCGTCAAAAGCGGCTCAATGAAATCCTTGCTTTCATTATTTTAAGTAAGTGCTTTATGTTTAGAAAGTCGACCTGTAATCTTTATCTTATCATGGCCGAATAATAAAATCATCGTCTATACCCACTGAGCCTCATGGTCCATTCGAAGTGCCAATCAAAGGATCAGAATGAGAGAGATGAAATAAAACGTTGAGCGACTGTATATATTGACGCAAGCGTCGAGGCTTGTTCTTTTTTTTTTTTTTTCTATTTTTCTTTTGCCAAAGATTATAGATGTGAGAATCAAAGGCAACCTGCGATGATATGGCGTCCAAAGGGCGGGAAAAAGAAAACAAAAAAAATGAAAAGAGGGTCATAAAAATACACCTCTCTCCCTCTCTCTCTCTTTCTCTCTCTCTCACACACACACACACATGCGCGTTCCCCCTCTCTCTCTCTCTCTCTCTCTCTCTCTCTCTCTCTCTCTCTCTCTGCCTCAGTTCATCGGCCATCTTTAAGTATTCATACCTCTCAAGAAATATATCCCCCTCTCTCTCTCTCTCTCTCTCTCTCTCTCTCTCTCTCTCTCTCTCTCTCTCTCTCTCTCTCTTAGCTTATGGATAATCTTTAACTGTTCTTGCCCTTTAAGAAATACCTACCCGTTCTCTCTCTCTCTCTCTCTCTCTCTCTCTCTCTCTCTCTCTCTCTCTCTCTCTCTCTCTCTCTCTCTTCTCTCTCTTTCTCTCTCTCTCTCTTAGTTTATCGATGATCTTTACCTGTTCTCAACTTTTTCAGAAATACATTCCTCTCCCCTTTTCTCTTTCTCTCTCTCTCTCTCTCTCTCTCTCTCTCTCTCTCTCTCTCTCTCTATCTATCTATCTATCTATCTATCTAAGCTTATGGATAATCTTTAACTGTTCTTGCTTTTGAGAAATACCTTCCCTCTCTCTTCCCCCTCTCTCTCTCTCTCTCTCTCTCTCTCTCTCTCTTTCTTTCTTAGTTTATGGACAATCATGAACTGCCCTTGACTTTTAAGAAACACACACTCTCTCTCTCTCTCTCTCTCTCTCTCTCTCTCTCTCTCTCTCTCTCTCTCTCTCTTAACTGTTCTTGGCTTCTTTTTTTCTCATTGGTCTTGTTTTCTTAGCTTTACACACCAACCAAAGCTTCTGACCGTTTTTATCGGATCTGAGGTCCACCCGTGAAACGAGCATTTTTTCCGCGCGATTTTTCCCATCATCCCCTCTTCCCATCATCCTCTCTTCCCTGTCCTTTCGATTTGTTGCTCTAATTCATTTTTCTTTCAAAGTTTCTTTGTTTCGTTTGAATCTGCATTTTTTGTCTTTCCCCATCTGTTCCTTCCCCTTCATATCTCTTTTTATAGTCCTACTTATCATTTCAAAATACTTATATATGCACATATATATATATATAAGTCACCAAAAGTGGAATATAACTGAGTTCAAAACAAACGAAAAATCTGGGGAAAACCCAACTAGTGTAATGGTTAGAATCCCCGCATGTCAGCCTGACAGTTAGGGTTCGAATCACACACAGAGCAGTCTTCCTGTCTATAACTCTGCTGATGAGGCATAATAGGCCGAAATGTACATACAGAGATTGACTTTTTCTCGATTTGTTTAGCCTTACAGTTGAACAGATATGCCCGCCTAATTCACTAATTATCAATTAATTAATTAATTAATTTTCAAAATTAGGTATGACTTCAATTAAGCACATATTTTCCCAAAAATATATATATAAATATTTTGAAATGATATGCTCCCAAAAACCCGGCGACTTAAATTAACTTTCACTGCCAACATGAAGCAATGATTGTCTGTTGTTTACAGACTGGATCTCTCTGGTGATCGTAAAATATATAAACAAATGTATGTATCTAATAGTTTAAACACCGCCCCTTAACGGCAACTGTCAAATGGCCGAGAGGTTAACGAATTGGGCTGAGGAAAATCATTCGGATTTCGCTCCTGGTCCGTGGTAGTTGCTGTCTAGACACACTGAAGAGACGTGAAAGGTCGAAACACAGTGTCTGTGGATGACTTATATATATATATATATATATATATATATATATATATATATATATATATGTGTGTGTGTGTGTGTGTGTGTGTGTGTGGTTATTATTAGCTCATTTGGTGAGTTAGTGGTGGGCCAAAATTTTGCGACATTATTAGTGTTCAATATCAGTGATTGAGCTATTGTATATATAAGAATGAATATACATTATTTGATATATATATATATATATATATATATATATATATATATATATAGTGATGTTCAAGGATTGCCCAAGGAGATAATTTTTTTTTTTTTTAATTTGTTAATTTTAAAACAATTACCAAAAATCTGGGAATTGTCCAATTTTAATGAAATTTTCACCAAATTATTTTCCGACGATTTCATTTTATAAAGATTAGCTTATCTTATTATAGAAACTTGAAAATATTATTTTTATCAATTCAGAATGTGGGGGGGGGGGGGGGTTGACCTTTGTCCATTTGAAGAAATTAAAAATTCCCGGTCCCTAATTTTTACATTTCTTGAAAGATCATATCCTGAAGAATATATAGAAAAATAAAAAAAAATAAAAAGATATAAATTCAATACCCTAAAAAAGTGATTTTAAAATTTAAAAGTTATTTTCTTAAAACTCAAAAAATAAATAATGTAGCATGTTTTTTTCGGAGTATTAAAAATATATTTTTCTTTAAGTTCATGCAAAAAAAAATATTTTATCTAAGTTAAACTAAGTTTTTTACTACCTAAAAATGTCAAGGTCAATTTTACATGCCGGACAGCATCCAGGTCTAACTTGAAAAGTTAACAAAAGATAGCCCTGAATTTTATCTTTGAAAAAAAATCTAAATTAAAAAATATGCTATGATGTACTGTATATTTTCAGAGATTTTAAAAGATTTTTTTTTAAAATTGTCAATTTTTAACTATGGATGACAAAACGGGCCGAATTCTCTCCCAGTCTAAATAAATATGTCAATCGCAAGAGAGAAATGTCTTTGTGGCTACACTTCCAAGAAAAATATTTTTAAAGGTATTGGATAGAAATTCCAATGTTTTATCTTTTACTTCGAAATACTCGGATGTGAAAACATACGAGATAGTGAAAAATTAAGCTTTTAAGGCCACCATCATATTTTGCCCTGCGACTAAAGGTAAGGGAGATAACTCCTTATTCATTTTACAAGAGTTATGTCACTTGTGCAATACTTTTATATATATATATATATATTGCATGGAAGAAATTATGTAACCCTGGGTTCCATACCTTTTTGGTATTCATCAAGTTATTGCTACCTACATAATGTTTCGGCCGATGTGCCCTCCGACTTTTTTTAGATCTTTCTTCTCAAACTCAGGAACCTTTTCGTCGAACTTTGGAAACTTCATGTCGTAATCGGGATTCAGTTGGATACATGACACGATGGATATACGGGTTGAGTTAGTACTGTAGTTTGCAGGTTCAATCCTGACTACGGGTGGAAATAACAAGAATGAGAACAATCTACCGCAATGGAGTAAATAAATAGTTCAGTTCGAAGTTCCGTGACGGTCCCTGATTATATGAAGGCTCCCCATTACGATATGAAGGCTCCAGAGTTCAACAAGAAACTCCTGAAGAAGGTCGGAGAGCATATCGGCCGATACGTTGTGTATATAACAATAATTATGAGGAAAGCTGTCCGAAAAAATCTATAATAATACAAGTAATTTTGATAAACAAACGACACTAGTTGCTTACAGTACTTACTGTTGCTTAAGTGATCACCCAGCTAAGTATTGAACAGGCTCATCGCTGCTTAACTTCGGTGATCTAGCAAGAACTGGTGCTTTCCTTTCTAATAAAATTATTATTAGATTAAAACTTAAATAGTTGCGACCGGTGAAGGACGCATATGTTTGCTAGTACATATAATTAAGGGATTACGAATGAATCTTATTCTCTATTTTATCTGTCCACGTTTTCATTTTAATATTTCTTTCCCCCCCCATCTCTCTCTCTCTCTCTCTCTCTCTCTCTCTCTCTCTCTCTCTCTCTCTCTCTCTCTCTATCTATCTATCTATCTACCTCTCTCAGTTTCTTTGTCTCTGATTTTTTTATTATCTCTTATTAACCCAGCAATGTTTTTCACCTCATCTTTTGACAAGGAAAGGCAATCATCTTGGTCTGTTTACATCTATCTCTCTATCTATCTATCTATCTATCTATCTTTAATGAAATCTATCTATCTACCTAATCTTTTTATATATCTCTATCTATCCCAGTCTTTTTATATCCATCTATCTATCTATCAATCTATCTATCTTAGTTTGTTCATATCTATATGAATGTCTCATTCTGATTATATTTATAAATATCTAGGTTTCTTCACATCTCTCTCTCTCTCTCTCTCTCTCTCTCTCTCTCTCTCTCTCTCTCTCTCTCTCTCTCTCTCTCTTATGTATATATATATATATATATATATATATATATATGAAACCTATCTATCTGTCTCAGCCTTTTTATATCTATCTATGATGCAACCTATCCATCTATCTATCCCAGTATTTTCACACACACACACACACACATATATATATATATATATATACATATATATATATATATATATCAATCTATTTATCTCAGTCTTTCTATATCTATTTAACTCAGTCTTTTTGTGTCTACCTATCTATCTATCTATCTTTCAATCTTTTTACATATAAATATCTATCTCAGCGTTTTATTATCTATTTATGTATCTCTGTCGGCACATTAGTCATTACACTATTGGGACTCCCCCCTTACGTACACACACACACACACACACACACATACTAACACACTCACACTCACACACACACACACACACATCGTTGATAGATAGATGTGTCCATCAGTAGAGAGCCCTCACTAGCTCTATGCGGACACTGGTGCAATCTAGTGCAGTAGCCAATAGGGAGGAATGCCGAGATAAAGTCAGAGGAATCCGTGCTGTCGGCACGTCTTGATTTGGTGTGGTTTCTTTGTTTTATTGGCATATCAAACTGCATGGGTTATTGGTATGGTAATTTACTACGCACTCATAAACTCTTCCAACTATAAATAGCAGCAGGTTCTGCACTTAAGCGGAGAGTTGGTATTTCAGCGGGTAGCCGATAAGATAGCCCAACGTGTTACTGACTCATTGGTATATGTTTGTACTACTGTTCTTTGTTAATATATTTGTTTAACTCATTTCCTCTCTTGTGTCTTTATTCTGGCCCCTGACCAGGCCACAACAGTTATTTAATGTCAAAGTACACATAAACGTATGTACACATATATACATACATGCATATATGTATCTTGATGATGATGATGATGATGATGATAATGATTGCTTACCATATTAGTTCATTTCTTCCGTTTTTCCTTTGCTTACGTTTGTACAACCGTTTTATTTTCCCTCAAACTTATAGAAGTATTTCGTTTGGTTTAAACTATTTATGGTTGGTTGGTTGGTTGGATGGGGGGTTGGTTGGTTGGCTGGTTGGTTGTATTTTGCGGTATGTCAACCCTTATTGGGTTATTTTATGCCAAAAATGTTTTATTCATTCTTGATAGATACTCTTTTTTTTTAAACTTAGTTTTTTAAACACATTTTTAGACTCATTTTTTATCATTTTTTAATACATGCATTGAACCCTAATAGGAACAACCACTGCGGGTCAGAGTGGACCTGAGAGTAATATCAAGCACACCTTGATGATGATGATGATGGTGGTGAATGCTAACAAAATTAGTTAATTTCTACCCTTTTTCTTTTCCTTACGTTTATATAACCGTTTTATTTTCCCTCAAACTTATAGAAGTGTCTTTTGTTTTGTTTTTTAGGTATCTAATTTACATACTAACCTCGGTTAACAACGTGACTGTACCCCCCCTTGCCCCCCCCCCGGGAAACACCACCAACAACAACCAAAAGTTGGAATAATAATAGCGAAGTTGTAATAATCGTAACAATGACGAAATGCTTGAATGGTTGAACATGATTTAATTTACATATAAACCACCAGATAACAATGTCGTAGTCCAATACGTTACCGACTCCTCCACGGAGACGACGACGATGATGATAATGATGATGATGATGATGATGATTGCTACAAAATTAGTTAATGTCTTCTCTTTTCTTTTTTTTTCTTTCTTTTCTCTTTTTTTCCAAGTACCAAGTTCATTACAACGTAGTTTACGATCATACATAACTAACTTAATTGCCACCCGATTCGGCGGCTTTTAAGTTAACTAATAATTTTTGCTGCCATAATTCTAGTGATATTTTGCCATAGATGGAGTGTCTAAATTAGGCAAATTTTACTATGAATTAAGGTAAATTTTTCTGTTTTCTCTCAAAACTTACAGAAGTCTATTACGTTTTGTTGAAACTATTTCATTTACATACTAACCCCACATAACAACGTGTCTGTACCCCGCCTCCTCCCCGAGGGAAATAACAACAACAACAACAACAACAACAAAAGTTGGAATAATAGTTACGAAGTTGTAATAATCGTAACAATGACGAAATGCTTGAATGATTGAAAAGTACTTGATTGACCTTAATTCTAAATTGAGAAAGAAAAAAAAATGGCGACAACAAGAATATTCAGGAAAATTACGACAGCGTAAATGAAAACAATCCAATTGCGTTTTCTTACCGGATCAGAGGGAATAAAAAAAACCCTTAACTTTTTTTCTTCCGTAAACATTAAAGACAAAAGAAAAGAAAATGTCCCCTTTATTCCATTCTCCCTAAAATGTTTTGTGTATTTTTTTATCTGTTCGTTAAGAACACAAACGTAAGAAGAATTCCATTTTTTTATTTTTTATTTTATTATTATTTTTTTTTTTTTAGATCTTTACGAAACTATTTTTGTTTCAAGAATTATCCCTTAGTCTGCAAGATGAAAATAAGACTACTTCATCAAAAAATAAGAAATAAAAAAAATAAAAATAATTTTATAAAAAAAAAACAAAGAAAAAAACTAATAATATATAAGTAAATATCTCCATGTTAAAAATCCTTATCTATTTTTTTTCTTTTTCAAATAGATAAAAATAAGACAACTTAATCACAAAACAAAACAAAAATTTTAAAAAATAAATAAAAAATGCAGTTGACAGGCTCGAACTCTTGTCAATAATAAATAAGCGAATTTCACCACGTTAAAAATCCTTATATCCTCGTAGATCATAATATCATTGTTATTATTTACCTTCCTTAAATTCTTAAGAAAATAATAAAGGCCAACGTCCTTCATTTTCTGATTATGAGGCGCGGAAAATAAAAAATAAAAATATAGTTATTTGTGTCTTTGTAATGATACGCTGCATCGAAGATGGCTACAAAAAAATTTGCAATCAAGGACACGGAGAAAATGAATAACAAATTTTTCAATACGATTAAAGCAAAAACATAAATTAATGTTTCCTGAATTTTCGACTTCTTTTCCAAATACCAAGTTCATTACAACGTAGTTTACGATCATACATAACTAACTTAATTGCCACCCGATTCGGCGGCTTTTAAGTTAGTTAACTAATATTTTTTGTTACCATAATTCTAGTAACATTTTGCCATAGATAAAGTGTCTAAAGTAAGCAAATTTTCCTATGAATTGAGGTATTTTTTTGTTGATTTACGTTTAATTAATTAAAAAAATGATAGTTTCTAATACTCAAATTATGGGCTTCCAAAATGTTCACTTTATAATGGACAGTATCATTGATAGAGCATGTGCATCTAAGTTAGAGTAGTCCCTTTGACTTCATGTCTAGGCTGCCCTAACTTTTACATACATATATATTTTATATATACTAGCAAATATATGTACCCTCCGGGTGCAAGTATTTAAGTTTTAATATAATAAAATATCATATTAAATTAGAAAGGCTAATGAAACTGAATAAGAATGCTGATAAAAAGATTTGGAACAGAGGGGGTATGATTGAAAAATAGAACAACTTTGAAACTAACTCTTCCATCATTTTACATTACTCCCGTCTTTCAGTGGTAAATTTTCCTAATTTAACTATGGGAAGTAAAGAATAATATTACAGTTATTTCTTCTTGTTGATGGGTTTCTTTTAAGATTTATCTCCGAGATTTTTGCTCATATTCATTAATATAAAACCAAACAATTAGAAATCAATAATACTAAGCATATATTTATTAAAATCAAATTTTAAATATCAATATGCAAATTAGCCTTCCAATTCACACTGTAAACCGCTATTTTGTTGTATATATAAATACAATTGCATGTTATTAGTATATATATATGGTCAACAGTATTAATGATGTAAAACAATTTTATTAATAATTGAGGTTTAAATAAAAATAAAATCATGGAAAATGTGATGTAAATAACAAAGGGAATTGTGACTTGAGTAGTGATATAGTTTCGGTTACAGACATACAAACCCACAATCTCCATTATAATAAGATTACACACAAATATACATTATAGTCACTCAATTTACATATAGTAATAGCATAACCTTTACAGATCACAGCCGTCCTCACAATTCATCTGATACAACTTAAAGGATATCCTTCCTATGTCATATTTGCATCAAACTTTGTGGATCTGCAGCGGGTTTGATGAGTTATTTGAGAGCTCATGAGAGGAAAGGTTCTGGTGGTGACCCCACCAGAACCTTTCCTCTCATGAGCTCTCAAATAACTCATCAAACCCGCTGCAGATCCACAAAATTTGATGCAAATATGACATAGGAAGAACGTCCTTTTCGTTGTATCAGATGGATCAGATGATAAAATGTTATGCTTATGCACCACTTACAGACTTTATTACAGATTGCATAAGACACATTGTTTGTCCCTGGAATATGCATGAATTGTCCCTGATGAGATTTCCTATGATTGACATATCCATCCTTAGAAAGCAGAATTCGACCACATGTCTGACATTTCCAACCCTCCATGTTCTCTCCAATATGACAGGTGTATCCCTTTCGAGGTTGATGCTTGAGGTTTTCATGCTCAATTCTTTCACTCTCAAAATTGGAACAACCATCATCCACATGAATCCTCCAGTCAGTTCTCTTCAATGCCAGCTTTTCCCAGTTGTCAGGATCTATTTTTATTTTTACAATTATATATACTATACACATACTTTTATACATACATTATCAAGACAATCTAGATGAATTTACCAAGTAAATGGTGTCCTATAATCAAATGGTCTGGTCACTTTTGAATGTACATTTTTCTTAATAGAATTTTTTGTAACTTGTCATTCCTTTTTTTCATTTTTTTCTCATATTTTCTTCTGACGATGACCTAAGGTCGAAACTAGTAGAGATCTATTTAAAAATAAATAAGATAAAAAATATTCCTGTTTGTCCTATCACTTTTTGTTCATATATATATATATATATATATATATATATATATATATATATATATATATATGTACAGGGTGTCCAGAAGTCGTGCACCATATAACTTTTTTTTTCAAATTTTATTGGATATGGGTGATAAATTAACAATACAAGAAAGAGTTCAATTGTTTTTTATGTTTGGAAGAGATGGGGCTACATACCGCTCTGTAGCTGAAGAATTCAACCGCACTCATCCCTAGCGAGAAAGATTATTGAACCATACCACTGTCTGCCGTTTGATAAAACGTTTCCAAGAAAATGGCTCAGTTGCTGACCGCGAGAGATGTGGTCGACGAAAGAGTGCAACTGATGAAGCAACATCAACTATGGTTTTGGCGAATGTTGCTAGAAGCCCCGTGAAATCAGTAAGGAAAATAAGCCAATAGCTTACGAATAGCAAATCCTCAGTACATCGTATTCTTAAGACACAGAAAGTTTTATAAAGAGCATTGATGTATGTATCAATGGAGAGGGTGAACAATTTGAGCATATATTATGATTATGATGAATAAAATTGATATTCATATGTCTTTTTATACTTTTTATATGTATTTTCATATATGGTGCGCTACTTCTGGGACACCCTGTATATATATATATATATATATATATATCATAAAATATTAAAATTCGAAGGCAATACAATGCGTATAAAAAATAAAGACAAAAAGATGTTTTTTATGTCTTATCGATTTCGAAGCATAAACTTCATCATCAGAGTTTATTTTCAGAAATGACGTGCTTATGTTTTTTTATTCGTGTGGTTATAATTTCTCTTCTTATTTCCTTTTCCTCTCCTTTTTTTTCCTCTCTTTCTTCTTCTCCTCCTTCATGAATGAAATGGGTGAATAACTGTAATTTCTTATTTCTCTCTTTTGTTTAAGTTTGTGGAGAACAAATATTCTTAATATCGGCTGACATCCGGTCAAATGTTGCAAGTATGTTGCCAATATGTTGCCACTGTGTAGACATGTCAAAATTTAAAAAACAAAAAATGAATAAATAAATAAAAACCGTTAATAGAAAGAGTTAATATATATATCAGTTAGTGACGTGGACATGAGTCAACGGCGGGTGGTTACTAACAGTTTCTCGCCTATGCGATCTTCAGATATATATAAGAAAAATGGAAATAAATCCGACGGTAAATATACGATATGAAAAGAAATATTCAGAGGATGTATCTATTTAGAAATGATAATATGTCATAATTCTAATGATGTTTTGCCAAAGATAAAATGTCTACATTAATCAAATTTTACAATAAAAGAGGGATAACTTCTTTCAGAATTTAAGATATACTAATTGAAAAGACAAACGTAATAATTGAGGTTCCAATACTCAAGTTATGAGCATCTAAAATTTACCATATAGGGAGTTTAATCACCATTAGATTGTCTTGATATTATTGGAACTAGCAAGTATTTAAGTTTTAATGCAATAAAATATTGTATTAAATTAGAAAGGCTAATGAAACTAAATAAGAATGCAGATAAAAAGTTTTGAAACAGAGGGAGTATAATCGAAAAATAGAACAACTGAAACTTATTCTTCCATCAATCTCGTTTTTCATTGTTATTTTTTCTAATTTAAATATTTAGTTAAAAGAGGAAGTAAAAAATAAAATGACAGTTATTTGTTCGTGTTAATGGATTTCATTTAAGATTCATTGAAGAGATGTTTGCTTATATTCATTAAAATAAAACCAAACAATTAGAAATCAATAATACTAAGCATATATTTATTAAAATCAAATTTTAAATATCAATATGCAAATTAGCCTTCCCATTCACACTGTAAACCGCTATTTTGTTGTATATATAAATACAATTGCATGTTATTAATGTGTAGATATGGTCAACAGTATTAATAATGTTTAACAATTTTATCAATAATTGAGGTTTAAATATAAAATCATGAAGAATGTAGCGTAAATAACTAAGGGAATTGTGACTTGAGTAGTAATAGAGTTTCGGCTACAGACAGAAAAACACACAATCTCCATTATAATAATAAGATAAGATTTGCTGAAAGATAGTGAATGGACTTGTCATCTTGTCATTTACCTATGGTTTAAATTTCAGGTGAATCTAAGGGGAAAAAATTTTAGCGGAGGTTTGTGCCTCCTATGGACACCGTTTGATTAACAGGAAATATACTAATACAAGTACCCTGGGTAATGTACTTTCAGAATATATATGTTTATGGGGTGTGTGTTGGATTATTTTGGGTATATAAGGTGTGCTACAATTCCCCACCTAAATTTATAGACTAGGTGAGGTCACGTGGTTTATTCCTCCGCCAATCAACAGCCATAATGTGTGGCTAGTTGACTACTTAATCACTGATAGTGAACAGACGTCCATTTGCAATAATTGACGAAGGAACTTACAACTGAAGGATTCTTTACCAAGGATTTCCGCTGGACAAGCGCTCTTGCTTGAAGCCTAAAGGACGGCCCATAAAATCGTAACAGTCTATCTAAAAAGAATTTCATTTAAATCGAAGGTAAAAAATATGGTAGGGGGTATGTGCTCCCCTGAGGACACCCTTGATCAAAATGAAATATACTTATCCAAGTACCCCGGGTAATGTATTTTCCGAACATATATGCATAAGGGGCCTATTTCCAAAACCACAGGAGGAGTTCGTGAACAAACAAACGTACATGAACTACACTTATATATATATATATATATATATATATATATATATATATATATATATGTGTGTGTGTGTGTGTGTGTGTGTGTGTGTGTGTGTGTAAAAATGGAAATTGGAAATGAATCCGACAATATGAGGAAGAATGAATAAAGAAAAGAAAGTACAGAATGGATAATAAAAGATGAATTTAATCAATATCACTTACACATGTGTTTCGGTCAGTTCATCTGTGTGAAAATATTCCGCACACAGAGAAGATTCGGCCTTCATCAGAGTGAAATTTTATTTTTTATATTGATTAAATTCATCTTTTATTATCCATTCTGTTCTTTCTTTTCTTTATTCATTCTTCCTCATATATATATATATATATATATATATATATAATATATATATATATATATATATATATATAAAGTTAAAGTAGCATGGACATGAAGTCAACACCTGGTTACTGATAGTTTCTTGCCTATGCGATCTTCAGATCAAGGTTGATGCCTATTCAGTAATCAGGTATTAACTCCATGTCCACACCACCTTAACTTAAATATAATTACTCTATCAATGATATTGAACACTGTCTACCTCCAACATAGCCATATTATCCATATTATCTACAATATCCATATTATCCATATTATCTACAATATATATATATATATATATATATATATATATATATATATATATATATATGTAAAAAAATCTAGCTATTTTCAGCCGACAGTATATTTGGGAGAATATGTGCTTAATTGAAGTCAGACCTAATTTTTTGAAAGTTAATTCATTAATGGTTAATTAGGCGGGATTTAACTACTTAAATTCGACATAAGGGTTTCGAGTCACACACGAGGCGATCTTCGTATCTATAGCTCTGCTGATGAGACCTAATAGGTCGAAATATATATTCAGAGATTGATTTTTCTCGATTTGTTTAGTCTTACATTTAAGTAGTTAAATCCCGCCTAATTAATCATTAATGAATTAACTTTCAAAAAATTAGGTCTGACTTCAATTAAGCACATATTCTCCCATATATATATATATATATATATATATATATATATATATATATATATATATACAGAGTTTCGAGTGCGTATGTACATTAGCAGAGCCAAACTTCCTTTATAAAACCTGTAATAATCATTGAAAAAATAATGGTGATTTGCCGAAAGCTGGAAAGACAAATTGAAAAATATAGTAAAGGTTATTCTTACGGTCAATATAATTGATAAAAAATCAAATCAAACATATTCTTCGAAACGTAACTCTTATCTTTTTCTTGTAATACATTCATTTTACTTCAATTTATTTTATTTCTCACGTACGTGACACAAGGCCACATGTATGGGGCACCCATTGAGACTCGAAATCACTAATAATGGCTTATAGGCTACAGCTTTAGTTTTTAAAATGATGGTTCAATATTTTTTACGTAATGATTAAGATAAAATCACAAAAAGTGTCCAGTTATTTTTCTCACATGGGTTTCTTGGTTTCAGAATTAATTAATTAATCTCATTGGCTAATTTTAATTTCGGAGCTTCGTAGTTTTTATACGTATTTCATTCCTTTAAAACTTAATTGATTATGAAACCAAGAAACCTATGTGAGAAAAATAAGTGGACACTTTTTGTGATTTTATCTTAATCATTACATAAAAATTATTGAAACATCTTTTACACCTGACAGAACTAAACGATAATAGTTATGGAATTGTAGTCTATTGGTAGCCTAGTTTGATAACGATTACGCAAGGTACCTCGTAACTATCCGAAAAGTAAGGTAGGTATTTACCCAACCCGTTCGCAACGAATAGAATGTGACATAAGTTCGCAAGTATGGGACATCCAGCCTGGATCGAACTTACTATTCAGGAGCAATGTATGTGCGAGACTAGCTTGCAAAACTTTACATCCAGAAGGGGCACCCAGAGTAAGGTATGTATTTACCCAACCCATTCCACACGAGTAAAATGTGACACAAGATCGCAAGTATGGGGCATCCGGAGAGGATCGAACTCACTAATCAGTAGTAATGGATCCGTGAGACCAGCTTGCAAACTCTTACACTAAGATAGGTTGCCAAAGACATTTACTAATCCAACATGTTTATTACTATACAAATAAAAAAAATATGTGCGTAAATTACCGGCACTACTATGCTCCTTTTCCACGTATCGCCATGGATGTATGAACACATATGCACCCTCCTCGAAGAAGGTGGTTTCAGTGTATGAATTTTATCTTCAAATTATTTTTTTCTTGTCCAGACATTTTTTAAGAATGGTACAATTTATATAAGTTTATCTTATCAAGTGGAAAAATAATTCAGTGGTTAAGCTATACATGCTGTAGTTTAGTCCTTTAGGAGAGGAGGGGGAGAAGTGGATGGATTTTATTTGGTCAGGTGCTATGTGTAGCACGAAGCGTAGCCTGATGTGTAATTATTTTGAGCATTGTTTCCTTATAAATATTGCATCCAATTTATCTATTTAACGGATAGAGCCCACGTAGCAGCCTTATATCTTTATGTCAGTAAATTCCCTTTCTAAAAAGTGGGTTGTGTAGATGAAACAGAAGTAACTCTTGTTTTGTATATATATATATATATATATATATATATATATATATATATATATATATATATATATACAGATTTTTTTTTAATATATGTTCAGAGCATTGTTTAAAAGCGAAATTATAATGCTTCGTCCAAAGATTATATGCAAATGACAAAATGAAACGAAAACATGAAAAGATTCTAAGTGTTCTATTATCGTTAATAGTGTACTGTTTTTCTGTTTCAACCTCGCCTGAAGGTAATTGGATGAATATAAAAAAAACAAACGAAACATTAAACGTTGCATATTATCATTTATAGATAAATGCATCCTCTGAATGTTTTTGACACACACACACACACACACACACACACACACACACACACACACATATATATATATATATATATATATATATATATATATATATATATATAATATTAATAATAATGGTTTGAAAATTGCATTGGCGATAAATTGTCAATTACCAAACGCCGTCGACTTCATGTCATCCAGGTTTTCACCGAGAAGGATCTTCAGGATATAAACACCAAACGTAATTAAAATCTCACATTCGTTTTATTACTTATTAGGTGCCTCATGGATATATATATATATATATATATATATATATATATATATATATATATAGCTTACAAATATCTAGCCACACTGAAGAGACTTGATAAGTCGAATCACGTGTTTGTGGATGACTATATATATATATATATAGAGAGAGAGAGAGCTCATTACCAAATTTATGGGGCTCATTATATATATATAAAGTAATCTGCAGACGCGCGTTTCAGGGTTTCACCCCTCATCAGTGCAGCTAGACTTATTTTTCAGCAGCTACCTCTGGTCGGGATCGAGACCCGAACGAACTTTCGCTCGTCAAGTCTCTTATCGATGGGTCCACAAGCATCCCAGATTTTGACTTTTTTTAGCATCTTTTTTTGCATCTTTAAAAAATCTTTAAAAAAGAATCTTTACACAAAAAATATATAATATTAATATAACTGGCAAATATATGCACCCTCCGGGTGCAAGTATTTAAGTTTTAATGTAATAAAATATTGTATTAAATTAGAAAGCCTAATTAAACTAAATAAGAATACAGATAAAAAGATTTGAAACAGAGGAAGTATAATAAAAGATTTGAAACAGAGGGAGTATAATAAAAAATGGAACAACTGAAACTTACTCTTCCATCACTCTCGTCTTTCATTGTTATTTTTTCTAATTTAAGTATTTAGTTAAAAGAGGAAGTAAAGAATAAAATGACAGTTATTTCTTCTTGTTAATGGATTTCATTTAAGATTCATTGAAGAGACTTTTGCTTATATTCATTAAAATAAAACCAAACAGTTAGAAATCAATAATACTAAGCACATATTTATTAAATTCGATTTTTTTAATATTAATATGCAAATTAGCCTTCCCGTTCACACTGTAAACCGCTATTTGTTGTATATATATAAATATAATTGCATGTTGTCAGTATGTAGACATAGTTAACAGTATTAATAATGTAAGACAATTTTATTAATAATTGAGGTTTAGATAAAAATAAAATCATGGAGAATGTGATCTCAATAACTAAGAGAATTGTGACTTGAGTAGGAATATAGTTTCGGTTACAGACAGAAAAACACACAATCTCCATTATAATAAGATATCTATACACAGATCAAATTTTGTTAAGTGATTCATTTGACAATTCTTCAAAAATGCCGTTTTACTTATTTTTCTTACAATTATATCTGAAATAATGGAATTCAAACTTTTTTTTTTACACTTATTGCTGTTTTTTTATTCGATTTGACAATTCGTTCCAAAAATATATTATTCTACTCGCAAAACATCCAATTGGTTAATAGACTTAGTTTTTGAAATCGGCTTTGACTCTTTCCAGTTCCAGGAAAAATATTTTTTTTAAATGTCTACCGTAATTAGAAATTCCATTAATTATTTTGAAATATCATTATATTATAATATCAGTTATACATATATTATGTTCTCATTATTTTTAGTATTATTAGGATTGTTCGGGCTATTGTCCTCATCTTTGTTGTTATCTATATAACGTTTTTGGATGATGTGCACTCCGGCCTTCTTCATGTATTTCTTGTCGGATTCGGGAGCCTTCTCGAACTCTGGAACCTTCTTTTCAAACTCGGTAACCTGCTTGTCGTAATCAGGAATCATCACGGAACTTTGAACAGAAGGTTCTCGAGCTCGAGAATGCTCCGGAGTCCGAAAGAAATACCTACAGAAGGGTGCATCGACCGAAACGTTGTACAGATAACAATCAAGATGAGTACAATATCCGAATAATCCTAATAACACTAATTATCAAGCTTCATCTAAAAAATTCAGAGAAATTTTTATTTTTATTAAATTTATTGAATTATGTTATTTTCATTATATTATTAAAATTGTCATATCATTTTTTGAGATGACGTCGAGAGATGACGATGCTGCTGCTGCTGCTGCTGCTGCTGCTGCTGATGATGATGATGATGATGATGATGATGATGATGATGATGATTTTTCATACTATTTTTCCTCAATACAAAGTCTCACAAATGTCACCATTTTAAAAATTGAATAACTTTTGAATTTTAAAAAATGTAAAGAAATATTTATTTAACTCTTTGCCTACTAAATTTCACCCTATGGCTGTACCAAATTTTCTTGGCATTTTTTTACCTGTATGATGGGATATTTCAACGTTCGTATCTATTCACCTCAGAACTCATTATATTCAAATAAAGTCCTATTATTATTGTCAACTGAGTCCTTCTGCTCAATTATAATGAACTAACCATTAGTCTCTGTACTTTGATATTAAATCTTGGTAAATACAGCTTCAAACTTGGCACTTTTATGGCACACCTTGTATTCCGAAAAAAATAACGTTCCATTTATAGTTCATTTCTATCTTGGTAAATACAACTTCAATCTCGATACTTTTATGACACACCTTGTGTATATATATATATATATATATATATATATATATATGAAATCTTGACAAATTTTTATCTATATTACTATATTAATGTTACGTGCTGTCCTGAACAAATCCTGGAAGTCGCATCCCACAAAACAGCAACTGCACTGCCACTTACCTCTTATCATACAAAGAATCCAATTTAGACGAACAAGACACGCTGGACACTGCTGGAGAAATAAGGATGAACTCATTAGTAACGTTCTTATGTAAACACTTACACATAAACACACCAGGGAGAGAGCCGACCAGCAAAGACTTACATTGATCCCTTCTATGCGAATTCTGGATGCCGTGAGAATGACTTTCCAATTGTGATGACAAATAGGAAAGTAATGGGTGGTGAGAGAGTGAGAGAGAGAGAAAGTCATATATAGTCATCCACAGACACCATGTTTCGACGTATCACATATTTCCCGTGTGGCTAGATATTTGTAAGTTAGAAACCAAGATAGAAACCCGGCTATCGTCACCTACAGAATGGGAAGGGTATTTTAAGTTTTAATACACACATCTGTATGTATGTATCTAAAGGCAACCACACATATATATATATATATATATATGTGTGTGTGTGTGTGTATGTGTGTGTGTGTGTGTGTGTGTGTGTGTGTGTGTGTGTGTCATAAAAGTATCGAGTGTGTGTGGGTATTTTATTGATCGCACCAGAACAAAGTATAACTTCGCAAGACTATAAAGAAATTGGACCGATTGAACGACTCACAAAAAAGGTTAGATCACTTTATAGTTTTGTTGATACTGATTTTGAGGTAATTATTTATCAAATTATAATCTTTGATGCAATCAGAAATTTATTTATTCAATGCTAAACCGTTATTCAACTCTCCTCCAACCAAATTTCCTCCAGGGCTGTGCCACATTTTCTTTGTATTTTTTTCCTATATGATTGGATATTTCAAAGTTCACTATCTTTTCACCTTATTCTATTCAAATAAAGTCTTATTATTGTAATCTGAGCCCTTCTGCTCAATTATAATGAACTAACCATCGGTTTTTGTACTTTGGGTCACAGTGGTGGGAGAGCCATTGCGAGCGGCTTAAAGTAGGCAAATAGTTAAAAAATCTTCATTTTCAAACTTCACAACTTTATATCATCTTTCAGCTTGGTTTGGTTTGGTTTAGTTCGGTTCTGTTTGGTTTGGATTGGTTTGGTTTGGATAATTTCTTTAACGGTGCATCAACTCCTTGTGGGGTATTCAATGGCATCAGCGCTAGAGCGACGACAACGAGCGACACCGCACGCGCGCAAAGGTTTCCGCCCGGCAAGACCGCGAGGTGGATGTACATGCCAGTCGACACCGGCGGAAAGGGCCGGGAATGCGAACGGATGACCAAAGTTTACGACGGATGATGGCGCCGATGTCCTGGGGTCGCGCCAGCAACCACGAACCCGAGTTCGGACTACGAGCTTTTTAACCGCAACAAAAATGCCGAAATTTGATTCATTGTTAAATGTGTGATTATAATAATAACCATTTATATTTTCAACGTTAGTTTGCAATTATATTTTAATAGAAACTTTTTGTGTATCCATAACAATCATAGGCAAACAGTGACCCGCGGCCCAGATGTGACCCACGGACCTGATGCAACCCGTGGGCCAGATGCAACCCGCGGTGCTTTCTATGGTTTCAATGTCTTATAGAAATAATTTTTTGCCTAAGAAAAAAAATCACCTTTTCCCAATCTCTTAAACATATGTTTACTTAGTATTATTTGTATTATTCGGAATTGTGTCATGATCTTCATTGTTATCTGTACAATATTACGGCCGATGTACCCGACCGACCGGCTAGCCTAAGTAAGGGTCAAGATGGAGTGTTGTATGTCATGAACTACTTACCTACAAGGATTCCGTCCTTATGCATCACTGGTCGCCACCCACGGCCAAAAGGTGGCCCCATTGAGGAGGTGCAGTCGAATATTCTACAGCCCCTATCGACAATGCGGCATTTATCTATTAAAAGCTTGACTAATATATGAAATATATTATAGAAACATAGACACCCGCAAACAAACACATACACACATATACCCACAATTAATAAACGCAACATACACAAACAAACAAATAAACAGACACACAAATAGACACACGCAGACAAACATACATAAACTTACGCATATACACTCATACACAAACACACATAAACTAACAAACACACTTACAAACACATATGTGTATACTCAATTAATTATACACAAATATGTAATCGAATTTACACAAGTGTCTCGGGTATGACGTTAAACTGCATTGGTTAATAAACGCAGTTTTTGAAATCTGCCTTGACTAAATTTCCAGTTCGGGGAGAAATATTAAAAATGTCTACCATAATTAGAAATTAGTTTAACTTATTTTAAATAATTGAATAGTTTCAAGTACCTAATAATAATCATTTGTAATCAACTATAGCTTTAAGTAACTATTCTAATATAGATAATGTGTATACAGTTGGCTGGTTGTTTGGTTGGATTTTAAGGCATATCAATCTTTGTTGTGTCATTTTATGCGGAAGGTATTTTGTTTTATTCATTTTTATAGATACTGAAATTTATTTTAAAACTCAACGTCTTAGCCAACATTGGAGCCCTGTGGGGTGTGAAGTACCCTTTCATTGTCATTTTCTCCTAGGTCTACACTGTCCCGGAATGGTAGTACCTGTTAGGGTCCTACCTGTGGCTCAAATAGATCTGTTGGCAAGTTAATGAAAAATTATTGTTTTATCGGTTTATTGATACATCTGAAGTTAAGGAAAAATCTATTATAACCATCATTTTATTAATTCACGAAGTTATTTTTTCTAATCTATTGATGCACGGGTAGTTAAAATTTTTCTGCTAGTTCATCAATACACATGAACTTAAATCATATATATATATATATATATATGTGTGTGTGTGTGTGTGTGTGTGTGTGTGTGTGTGTGTGTGAAGTAAATACACATTAGCGATGTGTTTATGATATGGCTTTTTTTAGCCGTCAAGCACATATTCTCCTATATATATATATATATATATATATATATATATATATATATATATAAATCTACTGAGTCAGATGAACCTACTAAAAGTTTCGCTTAATGCTCTTCAGGGTCAAGATCTGAGTCAGATCTTAGCCCTGAAGAACATTAAGCGAAACTTTTAGTAGGTTCATCTGACTCAGTAGATTTATATATATTATTTGCTCTATTTAGGCATTGAGCACTTTTTGCTTATTAGCTTTAGTTTCGTGGCGGTTTTGTATGAATATATATAATATATATATATATATATATATATATATATATATTGGTTAGGAGGTTGATTTAGAAGGCTATCACAATGCAGTTTGGAATAAATAAAAAATAATAATACGGTAACAATGGTGTTGTGTGTTGACCTGTATTTTTTATTATTTCTTGAATTTTCGAGGTAATACCTCTTTATCAAAAGAATTGTTTTTTCTTTTGGCCAAATATTGTACCAATAGATTATTTTTGGTTGGTACGATTATCTTGGTCTTTTCTTTTTTTTCAATTTTTTTTTCTCCCCGGTTAATGTTTAGTAGTATATTTTTACAATCAAACTATTTGCTGGGTTTTTTCTCACCGCGAGGATTTACCAACAAGTTTACTAAGCTGTTATTTACTATGATATATATTTGTCTGTATACAATTAATTTATTAATTATTATATATTGAGCTCTCTTAGGGATTTATAAAAATACTTGTATGAGTATTAGTTTGCACCCACAAGATCATACAGTATGGACGAACAGTGAGTTTTTGATTATCCCAAATAGAATCATCCTTTACTTACCAGTCAATTGGATTATTGTACACACAAATACACAAACACACACACACACACACACATATATATATATATATATATATATATATATATATATATATATATTTAGTAAATGAAGAAAAACTCTAAACTTGCTTCATTACAATAATTTATTTCAACCGTATTAATACGGCATCTTCAGGTAATCACAAGAACATGACTCTTACGAGTAAGAGTCATGTTCTTGTGATTACCTGAAGATGCCGTATTAATACGGTTGAAATAAATTATTGTAATGAAGCAAGTTTAGAGTTTTTCTTCATTTACTAAATATCTTGCTCTGTCCTTTTACTAACTGGTATTAGGCACATTGAGCTCTCCTTATGGTCTACCTGCATCAGCTTGGTTAAACCACACATGGAAAGACCCTTACTACGAAAAAAACTATATATATATATATATATATATATATATATATAAGATTTGGCATTAGATAATCTACAAGGGTTGATATGCCATTAAACACCAAACAACCAAGAATTTACACACGCATATGGTAGGCGGCATAGTTACATGAACACCCAAAGAATAAACATCAACCCTCCAGACACACACACATACATACATACTCTGGAACACTCATACAGATGCACATACATGCAAGCACACATGTGCATATATTAATCACACACATTATCCCATGGTTTCAAGCAATATTTTACATTGCATCTCATCATGCATGTGCGCAAACCAACCGGTGCACACAAATATCCGTGCAAAATACACACTTATGCATACACACATGCATTCACTTGCATACATACACACATGCATCGAAACACATATACATATATAAACAATTACACACATGCATTCACTCGCATACATACACACATGCATCAAAATACACATACATATATAAATAATCACACACATGCATTCACTTGCATACATACACACATGTATCAAAACACACATACGCATACATATATAAACAATCACACACATGCATTCACTTGCATACATACACACATGCATTCACTTGCACCCATACGCATACATATATAAACAATCACACACATGCATTCACTTGCGTACATACACGCATGCATCGAAACACATATACATATATAAACAATCACACACATGCATTCACTTGCGTACATACACACATGCATTTACTTGCACCCATACACATACATATATAAACAATCACACACATGCATTCACTCATACATACACACATGCATCAAATACACATACATATATAAACAATCACACACATGTATCAAAACACACATACGCATACATATATAAACAATCACACACATGTATTCACTTGCATACATACACACATGCATCAAAACCCACATACACATACATATATCATCATACACATTGGTTTATATAAAATGATATGCATACACAAATTACATTGAAAGGTGGTGGGGCTCATAGTACGGAGCACTTTGTTCCTATTCCCTGTAATATCAGTACACAACATTCGTTGTAAACACGTCCGTCTTTCTCCGCACCTACGGCTGGTTTGATTGTCTAAAAAGCACGCTATGCCATTTTTTTTCTTCTTCTTTTCTTCTCTGTTCTTCATTCTTCCTTTTGGTCTTCTTTTTCTTCTTCTTTATTTCCCAAACATGAAAGAGAAGTGTATTTCTTTCTTCTTTTTTTCCTTTCTTTATTTTTCATTGTTATTAGTCTTTCATATTTCTTTTTTTTTTCTCCCTTTTTTTTCTCTTCTCTTTCTTTTTTTTTTTTTTTTTTTTCTTTTTTACCTCAGATCTTTAAAACGCCTCTTTTCATTTCATTATAATTTAATTTTTCGTTGATCCATTTTTATTTTTTTTAATTTCTATTTTTTTCTATTTTCATTTTCATTTCTTTTTTTTTTTTTACTTCTATCATTCTTACCCCTGCACACTAGCCTCTCTCACCCTAACTTTCACGCACGCACACACACAACACACACACACACACACACACACGCGCACATGCACATACACGCGCACACATATTCGCCCGGCAAGATACTTCCACTTGCCTACACCTCGACCCTTACACACCAGCCATTACCCAGATTTTTCCCATTTTTTTGCTATTATCGTTCTGTCTTTTAAAGACTATTATTGTTATTGACTCGACATTACACGAGAGTTTCATTGCTGTGTATTACGTTTTACACATCTCCTTTTTCTTCATTTTTTAATAAAACTCACTGTGTATGCAAGAACGTGTGAGTACGATGTTATATATATATATATATATATATATATATATATATATAACATCGATATATATATATATATATATATATATATATATATATATATATATATGCATAAATGTGTATGTTGATAGATATCCGGACAAAGGTAAAGTAGAGTAGCCTCACGATTACCAACACAGAAAACGAACTGAGCTAACTAGGTTCGAATCTCAGTGACGGTTGCTGATATTCACTTAGAATAAATATTTATGAGAGTTTCATACGTTTTGGTTTATGGTTATTTCCTATAAATCTAACATCAACAAAGGGGAACAACTCTTGACTGATAAATTATTTATTTATTTTCCCATTAAACTAACCTAACACTAACCCTAACCTAACCTAACCCAACCATAATCATAAACCCTAACCCTAACCCCGTCTTCTTTTTTCCTAGTAGATCAATAAATAAACAAATAAATTATCAGTCAAGAGTGGTTCCCCTTTGATGATGTTAGATTCATAGGAAATAACCTGGTTTATATATTAAATCATGATCAGGATATTGCTAATATGTGATATTGTAACTTCGCGATAATATTTGATTATCTTATGAATATGGTAAGAAACAAAGAAAAAAACTTAGTAAGAGTGGACGTCTAATAGAACGCTTAGTATTTGGTAGTTGTTCCGTATAATATCTTCTTTGGAAGCCTGTTCTCATTCATTCTGACAACGTGACCAGACCGCCTAAGCTGAATGCCTGCAATGTTGTTACCTTTTTTATTATTGCATTATTTTTCACTCTATCATCCCATATATATATATATATATATATATATATATATATATATATATATATATATATATATAAGCAGGTTTTGTTAAAGACCATAATATTTCTTCTTGGTGATCTTTTAAGTATAAGCATTCAAGTTCTCTTATTCTTTATTGTATATCAGGGTCTATATGGTAGAGTAAGTGTCCCATATTTTTTTTTACTCAAGCGCTTTCAACCATGTTTGTTATCATCCCCAGGGGAATTATTGGTTGTAGTTAAAACGAAACTTTATAAACCTGCAACCACAAAAAAACTGCGATAAACTCTCAAACAAATAAAACTTGCACCACAAAAATTTAAACAACAACTACAATCAATAATCTCTTTGAAGACGACCATGGACATTAAGGTAGGTCGATTTTTCACTTTTTTAAAATATCAAATTGTCCATCTATGTGAAAGTTGTATGTTAGTATACTGAATACTGCTAACAAAAAATAGATCTTTTACTTGCATCATCGTTTGAGAAAATAGCACCAAAGATCGTCTACTAAAATGCACTAAAAATCCCCGATGCTATTTCCTCAAATGCTATTTCCTCAAAAATGGTGCAAGTAAAAGATTTTTTTTTTGTTATCAGTATTCAGTATACAACTTTCGCAAAATGGACAATTTGATATTTTTAAAAGTGAAAAATTGACCAACCTAAATGGACATGGTTGAAAGTGCTTGAGTTGAAATATGGAATGCATTCTCTATCATCTAGATCCCGATATAAGAAAAAATGACGTAAAATGGCATTCTTTTGAGTCGATGAAAGGAAGATTCTATTATTCCATAAACCGTTTTTAAAATCTCCAACTCTCGTGAGACCGTTTTTCGCACTTACCGCGAGAGTTCTTGTGGTTGACAATTTTGTTGTCGGACACAAGGTTCAACGGAGGCTGGAAAGCTGTTACATTACACGTGCCATTGGAACTGCTGCGGAGCCAAATGTGAATTTGCAATTTTGCTCTGAAATCACAAAACCTGCTCAGATGGTGAGAAACTGAAGATTCCCTCAAAGTCCCCCCGCCCCCAAAAATTGTACCACCCTTGGGTTAAAACTTCAAATTTCGATAATCATTTTTTTATGATGGTTTTTATATTTCTTTTTCTTTCTTTCTTTCTTTCTTTCTTTCTATCTTTACGATTACCTTTATTCTTTTTCTTTCTTTTTTCTTTATTTATTTATTTATTTATTTATTTATTTGCCTTCTTTCTTTACCTTTTACCCTTTCTTGTTTCTCCCTTTCTTTCTTCCTAACTTCATTTTTCTTTCTTTCATTGTCTTTATCTTCTTTCTTTCTTTCTTTCTTTCTTTCTTTCCGTTTATCTTTGTCCTTGTTCTTTCTTTCTGGATAGTCAATGAATTATGTACGTACTGTAGTTAGAATATTTTGAACCAGAGTTCGTTAGATTCAAAATAACGGGGGTCCAGTGGGAAAATACCTCGACGGTTATTGATGGGTGGTGACATTCCACTTGACCTTCCGAAGGGCGCGATTAGATGCGTGAGAAGTTTTACTTTAGATGCGACTAGATTTTCGCCCAGAGCAGACGTTGTTGGCTCTCGAGATATGTCGTTTCTCCACCGCTCCGGTTGAATTTTTGTGGGTTGGGTTGTTGAAATAAAAGACTTAAGAAAACAATAAAGTCTTGTTGATTCATTCAAACAAGAAATCACCAGCCCGAAGAAACAGCCCCACTGGATCAGCCCTGAAAAGAATATGTTAATTTATTAAAAACAAGAGATGACCAGCCCAACAAGAAAGAAGAAAGCAGCCCATGAAATCAGCCCTGAAGAGTATGGCGAGCGACGAATTAGCAGAAGTAAGCAGAAGAGTAACAAATAAGAGCTCATCATCTTATCTATTATCTCTTCGTCTGTCTGTCTGACTGTATTTCATCTGCCTTTGTACAATTCACATATCTTAAGCTTATGTTCTTTTGTTGAGAATACTCCCTCATTACCAAAGGTGTTGAACTACTGTCCCCGATTAATTGGTTGGGTAACTCAATCAATTCGATTGGGCTTCGTGTCTCTGAATTGGACTTGATAACCAACCTTCTTTGTTCTTTCGCACTCACTACATGAGGGGTATAGTCAACGGTATGGTTACGAAATAACTCCATACGGATTGAACTATTCTTGCTGCAAGAATCACTACTGATAATTCTTTTTATCTTCACTGGCGGTGTAAGATCCCCGATGCTTTTGCTATTGGATTCGACTAGTTTTCCTTGGCAAGACAGCATCGTTTTGGAGTCGAGTCAGAGGTTTCTTCTAATCTTGTTACATCTGTCTGTTTGCATAGGAGTAAGATCCCCCCAACTGGCCCTCCTGGCGGACGGGGTGGCGTCCGTGATGCTTAAGGACGAAATACTGGTAGCTGAGTAATCCATGACATGCAACACTCACTTTGAAGCTTATTTGGACTCGATGGGCGATCGAAGAGGCCCCTCCGATCAAATCCGCTGGTCACGTCAACCCTAGAATCTATATGATGGGCCGACATATATATGCAACTCTCTCTCTCTCTCTCTCTCTCTCTCTCTCTCTCTCTCTCTCTCTCTCTCTCTCTCTCTCTCTCTCTTGCCCTCTCTCTGCCCTCTCTCATTATATGCCCGAGATATAGTGTTATATGCCGAGATATGATAAGAAAGTTTTATATACCCACTATATAACACTTTCTTTGTTCATTTATTTTCTTTCCCACTCTTTTAATCATATGGTGCTGGAAGGTGGTGACTGAGGGTCAACCACAAGTGTTTATTAATACACATGAAATTAGTTCTACCAATTTATCAATACACATCAAATTAATAAAATTAGTTCTACCAATTTATTAATGTACATGAAATTAATGAAAATGATTTCTACCAATTTTTTAATACACATGAATGTAATAAAAACTAGTTCTACCAATTTATCAATAGACATGAAGTTATTGAAAATTAGTTTTACCAATTTATTAAAGTTATTGAAATTTATTTCTGAAATAGATCATACATAATAAAAAAGACTTTGGTATCAAATGACCCACAAAGGTTGATATGCCATTAAACCGAACAACAACTATCATATCATATGTGGCGATAAACATCCTTACGAGATTGACTTATAGATTGAACTACTCTAACAATTCTTCAACCTCTACTGCCATATCACCGACATTCACATAGCCCAGCTCGCTAACCAATTATACCACGTGCGGCGACCAATTAGAGTTGATTTCTCACTGCAAAATGATTTGATAAAAGATCGCCTTTACATTATCCCATGCTAATGCGGAAAAGAATATGAAGCGATGGAGTCCGTCTAAGGGAACAAAAACTATCATATCTAAAAGGCTAGATCAAAGGATTATATCTTAAGAGAGAAACCTCCTCTTGTCATCTTTGAGATTAGATCTAAATCACAGAAAGCGACATCGCAGAAAATTGTCAAAATTAAAGAATGTGGGATATCCTTTCTGGCGTGTATGTATAACGAGGCGCTCGTCGTGTAATGATTATCGTCGTAGGAAATGGACGCGGTGGTCAGAGTTCAAATACGGGACGAGACTGTTTGCATTTCACACAGCGCTAATGCCATTGGAAAAAATATGAATCCAACTATCCTCCCTTGCTATACCAACCGGTCTACACGAAGGAAAATTCTGAATTCAAACCCTGTAAACTCCGCTTAAATTTTAACCTTGTGTCATATTATGCTCGTGCGGACGGGTTAATTATATATATATATATTATATATATATATATATATATATATATATATATAGGTAGTCTTTTTTAGTATTGGAGAATTGAAAATAAAGTGCTCGATTACGTGTGTAAGAGCTGTATTTATTTATTATAGTGTACAATAGATTTAAGGTGCAATTGTGCAATTGTTACCATTGGTTTCCAAGCAGCATGTTAGCCACTTTTCTTCAAGACCACGCGCGTGTTAAGAAATCTTAACAGGCGAGTTGTCCTGAAAAAAAAGTGGCTAACATGCTGCTTGGAAACCAATGGTAACAATTGCACATTAACATATAATATATATATATATATATATATATATATATATATATATACCAACCCCTACACACGAGCATGATGCGACAAAATGTTAGTTTCTTAAGTGGAGTTTAACAGGTTTGAATTCCGACTTTTCCTTCTCTGAGACTGGTTGCCTAACCAATGTTTGTGAGCCCATTCTGTCCAACTACCCATAGCTGGAGGAAGATTCATTGGATTCATACCTTTATATGTATATTGTGCATAACAAGCCGGTGTGGTTAATGATAAAGTTGTCCTGGTAGAAGAACAGTAGTGGTACTATTCAACCTATAGCGAGAGGATGAAGGAATCCTTACCTTTCCCAAGGGTATTAGGTCAAAAGTGGACGTAATAGCGCGACTGGAGTTTGATCTCGCTTACTACGATGTCACAGTACAGCAAAGATACCCACTACGCCATGGAACTCTCCTATCGCCCCACGCAACTAAGTAGCATTAAATAAAAATCTTATTCCTTATATAAAATCTACAACTGCAATAGAACCAGTAAAATGCTTAAATTTTAAAATGCAACGACATATCACAATAGTAAGAACCGGTTTAGCTCAGTCAGTAGAGCATCCAAGAATGTACCACAAGGTTCCAGGTTCGATATCATGCAGCATTGGATAAAAATCTTATTCCTTATATAAAATCTAGAACTGCAATAGAACCAATAAAATGCTTATCGTTTAAAATACTACGACATATCAAAATAGTAGAACACCCAAGTAGGAACCATAAGGTTCCAGATTCGATACGTTAAAGAGCCCAGTCTGTTCTAATATTTACCCATAGATGGAGAGATGTATACTTTTGTTGTATCGTTGAGGTGGTAAAAGACACAGAGAGAAATGGTGTGCTTGATATATATTTTATTCAGCACTTGTATCTGGTGCTAACAATTACTTATAACATAAAACAAGAAGTAGTATAATTCACAAGACAAGCGTACAAGAATGAGGAGGGTCAGATGTCTGTAGTCAAGCGCAGTGATTTCGTCCGAATATATTTTTCCCAACTTTATCATTGCTACTTATAAGGCTATGAGCCAGTCCATCTTGTAGGGGTGTTAACTCCTCTACAACACTTTTCTCAATGGTATTAACGCCATGTGAAATGCAAACAGCTTCGTCCAGAGTTTGAACTCGGGTCACTAAGTCCATTTCCTATGAAGAT
>CM042154.1:64578018-64580518 GCA_023376005.1 Doryteuthis pealeii
GATCAAGGAGATTTTTTGGGCGTACTGTTTATTGGAATTTATTTGCTTTTATTTATTATGTAGGAATGTTTTCTTATGTTATCTCTTTTTTCTCTAATTACTTTTGACTCCCATGGGACTTTATATTTGCCTTTTTGTTTGATTGGCATGCATTTTCCTGCATCTTCTAGGTGGACAGTGAGATTAGTTTTAAATGACGATTTCATATTCATCATTTCTAAAGGCTCCTGAAAGTTATTGTATTTGTCCTTACAGTTACCGAGTAGTGATTCCATTATCATTATTAAATAGAAATAATTAATTGAAACAATATAATTATGTATGAATGATTTGTATTAGATATGAATACTTGAAACAATATGATTACAAATAAACGATTTTTATCATAAAATAGGAATAATTACTTGAAACCATATGATTATTTATGAAATTTGTGTTAGATAGGAATACTTGATACCATATAAATTCAAATAATACACATTTATAAAATGTGTATTATTATTAAATAGGAATAATTGTAGCGTAGTCACAACGCCATAAAGGCTCAAGTCGTCTAGTAGTAGAGGGTTAGCAACTGGGTGACACACAAGTAGCAACATTCACATAGACAGTGGGTTAAAAAAAACAGCATACGAAAGAATAATGGGTCGAAGAGTCAAAAAGGGATTGTTTATTTCTAAATCAGTTGGTGTTTTTATGTTTTTTTTGTTTTTTGTTGGGTTTTTTTTTTTTGGGGGGGGGGGGTCAGAGGGTAAGAGTAAGGTCAAAATTTTCTATCATAAATTCCATTAATTACCACTATCTCACGACTTACGTTTAGTCAAAACATACCCCAACGGAAACCGGTCACTGGCTGACATACATTATGTGCTTAGAATCTTTAAAAATTATTTCTTTTGTTCTCTCTCTCTCTCTCTCTCTCTCTCTCTCTCTCTCTCTCTCTCTCTCTCTCTCTCTCTCTCTCTCTCTCTCTCTTTACGCAAAGATTTGATTACCGTTTTCTTTTCAATTGAAATATTCTATAGACCATTTTAATTGCGCTACATAATTAATTAAAACAATATAATCAGTATAAATTGTTAGTATTTGATAGGAATACTTGAAGCCCTATAACTCTGTGCAAATTATCAATATTAGATAGGAATACTTAAAGCTATATAACCGTGTAAAAATTATTTGTATTAAGAATACTTACGTTAGCTTATATTCGTTTACAATAAATTATCAATAAATAGGTGGAGTAACATGAAAGCATAGAAATGCTTGCTAGAAAGACTGATTTCGGTTTTAAATAACAAAAAAAGTGTTGACATGACGTAACAAAAGTATTTACCAATAAATAAGGTTGTACAACTGCACACGTGCATGGAACATCAAGCGCGGGTCGAACTCGCTTTTCAGTAGTAATTGGTTCGTGAGACTAGCTTGCTAACCATTACACCACGACTTAAAACCAAACAACGGACCAACCACTTACAGTGGTTCTTTTCAAATATCCCCACCTCTCTCTCTCTCTCTCTCTCTCTCTCTCTCTCTCTCTCTCTCTCTCTCTCTCTCTCTCTCTCTCTCTCTGACATGCCGTAAAACCAACCATCCATTTACTTACTCTGTCTGTCTGTCTGTCTGTCTGTCTCTCTCTCTCTCTCTCTGTAGAATTGATTGCAAAAAAGACTTCGATTTTAAATAACCCCAAAAGGGTTGACATGCCGTAAAACCAACCATCCATTTACTATACTCTGTCTGTCTGTCTGTCTGTCTGTCTGTGTGTGTGTGTGTGTGTGTATGTGTGTGTGTGTGTGTGTGTAGAATTTTGCAGAAAAGACTGACTTCGATTTTAAATAACCCCAAAAGGGTTGACATGCCCTAAAACCAACCATCCATTTACTATACTCTCTGTCTGTCTGTCTGTCTGTCTGTCTGTCTCTCTCTCTCTCTCTCTCTCTCTCTCTCTCTCTCTCTTCCTGCCATCTTAACTTCACTTCATACTCATCTGTCCATGTTGATTACTAACATTATAATGACATATGCAATTTCGTATATTTATTTATTTGTAACATCAATCATCGCCACTGATACCACCATCATAAACGTCCATACTTTATTTTGTTGCTGTTGTTGTTTTTGGTGTGGGGGGGGGATGTTTTTTGCTATTATCTGTTTTATTCAAATCCAGCTCAAGGATTGTGACAAGAGAATTATTTTTTTTTAAATAATAAACAAATCAAAGATACATTTGATTTTTTTTTTTTTTTTTGCTCACTGAAAGACAATAGTATTTCTCTTTATTTTAACTATGTATTTATAATTTGGCGGGATTTTTTTTTTTATAATTATATTTTTCTGTAGATTTTTAATCTATTTCGTTGTTTGTCTACAGAAAAGCTGAAAAATTTACCATAAAACTGACTGAAACAAAGCCAGACCCGTTCACTCATCATTCTTTATCATATTTACGAATCAAATTTTTACGTTTTTTTTTTTTTCTTTTTTTTTTTTTTTT
>CM042154.1:64583018-64593018 GCA_023376005.1 Doryteuthis pealeii
GGATTGTGGAGCACCCCTTCATCATCATTGCTTCCTGGTCCACTCTGACCCGGAATGGTTGTACCTTTTAGGTTCCCATCTATGGGTTAAATAGAAAAATGTATTTATAAAAGAATTGTATTATCCATTAAGAATTGATTTATTTCAAAACTTTATCGGCATTAAATGACCTATTGAGGTTGATATGCCGTAAAACCAAACCAAATCAAACCAAATCAAGCGTTGAAGATCTGACCTCCAGCAGAAAAGGTTAGCGAGACGCCTGCCGCACAGGAGCTAAGTGGCTCCATATCGAGATTAACAGGGCTTCGTCGTCATGAACCACCAAATGCAGATGGGAATTTTCCTTACAATGTGCGTGACCGCATCTGCAAGTCAAGAATTGGACTAACTAATCACTAGTGGGTCCACAACTATTGAGGATATGGAGTGACGTCATCGTCGTCTGCGATGGACTTCTAAAAGGAAAAGAATTAGCGTATTCTAAGCCTCACCAACAAGGTGGAGAACCTAGAGAGTTTAGTCTACGCTATCATTTTGACCCACAGCAAGAGCATTTCTAAGAGATGAACGCTGCCTCGTCTGGAATTTAAAATATACTTGCTGGTTCCATCGTCCGTGCCAACAACCCTTACCGACTTACAAGATGCAAACGATGGCCTCTTAATTTCTTACGTAGATTTCATCGTAAACTTCCTGAATTCCTCGTCAAACATCAGGAAGTAACCATTCTATCTATCTGCGTGCACTGTATCAATGAAATGAAGGGGGGAATTCACACTCCCTAGATCTCTAGAACTGGGGCCTCACCACCAGATGTAGGACAATCAATAATCGTGCATAATCTGCCTTTTTGATTAGAGATCCGTGCTCGAATTTTTTAAACACATTTTTAATACTTTTTTTTAGCTATTTAACCCATAGATGGGACCCTGAGAGTTACTGCCACTCCAGTTCATGGAGGGAGTAATGGCAATAAAGGGGTACTCCACATTCTTCAGAGTTCCAAAATTGGAACTTTACCATTTGATACCCATGACACTAAGACCCCCAGTCACCGCCTTCTAGCACATATATGATGAAAAGGGTTTGGGTTTGCCATAAGGGCAAATAGGGTTGGGGCAATCATATAGGTGCTAGAGCTTGACGTGACCAGCCGATTGGATGTACTGCTCAGTAACTAGGATTCCAGGACGCCATCCACGTTCAACTTGCCGTCAGCGTATTCTACAGTCCCAGCCGACAAGGCGGGAATGAGATAGGAATACTTTATAGTATACTAGCAGCGGCTACCCGGCGTCGCCTGGGTAGAGGGGGATTTTTTAAAGTTTGTACCACAGATCCATTATTACTGAATCGTGAGTTGAATCCTTGTGGGATGCCCTATTTAAATCCCTATGTAAGAAATAGACCTTGCATTGAACCAGATCCTCTGAAAATAAAAGTTAATGTCTACTATCTAAAATATTAAATGAAAAAAGTCCATGCTGTTATCATTTAAATTTTATTTCTTAATTATCTTCACAAATATAAATCAAATCTCTATTATTATTGCTCAAAAACCAAGCCCTGGTGATATCTAATGTATATATATATATATATATATATTATATATATATATACTTAAGAATAATCAAAGTTCCAATTACCGTCGAATTGGGAAGACATGGCAACAAACGATTGTAACCCAATACAAACCCGAATAGTCGCAAAGTCTACTGCAGAATGACAGGGTATTTATAAAACTACACTATATCATTCAAATCAAGCAGCCAATCAGAACTCAAGGAATGGAATCACCCAAATCACCCAAATTCATCAATGGATCATTCTTGATTGTCGTTAATTGTTTAATTTTCGAAGTTTCCTCCGGACATACATATACACACAACTGCCCTTTATATATGTATAGAAGATAGATAACTGTGTGTAAAGAACTCTTAAGAAACTGCCCAAAATGTAAATATAAATGTTTGGGGCCAATCTATGGGTCAAATAGATCGGTCTAAAATTCGATAGTGCCGTCTGCAAAAATGTAAATATAAACATACAATGAGCGCGATTATGGGCATAAAATAACCCTAGACTGGTTGACATGCGGTTAAAATAGATAAATCACTCAACCAATCAGAATTAATGATCAAAGAGATCACAGGGCTTACCGTTGGATTATTTCATATTATAAGGCGTGCTGGAATCCACCACTTAAACTTATAGACGCGGTGTGATCACGTGGATTAAACCCCAGCCAATCAACAGCCCGAATACGTGGTTAGATAACTATTTAATCGCCGATATTGACAGCTGTTCATTTGCACGTTATTCGACATTGACGAACGGACCTGCAACCAAAGGATCATACCCAACATTAAAGGACACCAAGAAACAACCAAAGGATCATACCCAACACTGAGGGACAGCAAGGAGCAACCAAAGGTTTCTTCACTAATGAAGAATCGCGTTCTGCTCAACACAAGGGATCTCTGCTGTGGAGTGCTCTCGCTTGAAGCCTAAGGATGGCTACAAAAATCGTAACACTTCCTGATGAAGATCAGTGAGCACACTATTCGGAACGTTGTGAGAAAACTGACAGACTGCAATCTTCGAATCGTAAAGAAACCACACCTATGTAAAAATCACACCTAAGTAAAAACGGCATCCGAGCCAAAAATGTCGATTCAGGATTTTGGTACGTATCGTAAATATAGTTAGCAAAAGTCCGATGGGGATGGACATATATACAGGTGCGTAGACAAACACGAAGAGGAATATGTTTTCTTTCTTTCTTTTTTCTTTTGTTTTTGTTTTTTTGTTGTTTTGCTTTGTTTTTGTTTTGTTTTGTTTTGGGATATATTTTTTTTGGAGGGGAGGGGGCTTTTTTTCATTTTTTTTTTTTTTTTTTTTGCTTTATCTCGGGCCTGTAGTGAAACTGTAATATCGGTCGGGTGGTGAACTAATGAGAATCTTTTGCTCTAATATTTTCTCCTTTCACCACCACCCCTTTTACTTCCGCCCCACCCCACTGACGATGTCCACGTTGTGCCGACGTGTGTCACGTAATCGAGACTGATATCACGCCCGCCATTCAACGTGTGCCAAGGGCGGGAACTGGGATGTTGTTTACGGAGCCCAGTGTACATGCGCTGACAATAGACCAGGCCAGAATAGACAAGAAAACACCTAAAAGTTTTACATCGAATATATATGCGTGTGTGTGGGTGTATGTGTGTCTGTGTTCGTGTGTGTGAGAGAGAGGGGAAGGGGAAAGAGAATAAGTGGAAGTTCCCATAACTTATATACGTATTGGTAGATAGTTATGAATAGTTATGAATATATATATATATATTATATATATAGAGAGAGAGAGAGAGAGAGAGGTTGATAGAGAGGGGAGAGAGAAAGAGAGAGAGAGAAAGAGATTAACTGAAAGAGAAAAATTATGAAGAATAGTCTAGTAAATCTTTTAAATTCTAATAAATTCTAATAGATATGCTCATACCTTTAAAATTGCGAGAGATATGTATAAACCAGGGTTGAAAGAAAGAAAGAAAGAAAGAAAAGAAAGAAACGGATGAAGAACATAGTTAGGAAAGAAAGAAAGAAGCAAAACAACAAACAAACAAACAAACAAAAAGGAAAGAAAGAAAGTCTACAGAAAGATGGAAATTTAATGAAAGAAAGAAAGAAAAGCAAGAAAAAGGTTATTTCCTATAAGTCTAACATGACCAAATAGGAACCACTCTTGACTGATAAATTATTTATTTTCCCATTAAACTAACCCCAAACCCTAAACCTAACCCTAACCCTAACCCCGTCTTCTTTTTTCCCAGTAGATCAATAAATAAATAAATAATCTATCAGTCAAAAGTGGTTCCCCTTTGATCATGTTAGACTTATAGGAAATAACCAAGAAAAAAGTAAGAAAAGTCGACTGAGACAAAAAAAAAATAAAAAGTTGCATGAAGTAAGTTGAAGTAAGTAGTACGAAGTAAGAAAAAGTCTCACAAAGTAAGAAAAAGTCGATAGATTTTAAAAAATATAATGTCACTCGCAGGAAGAAACTGGTCGCTTTTTTTAAAAAAATGTCGCACAAAGTACAAAAGTAACAAAAAGTCGCCCGAAGAAAAAATCACACTAAAAAAAAAGTCAAAGTTGCCCGAAATAAGGAAGAGGCGATCGATGTAAAAGTCACACGAAAAAAAGTCGAAGTTACACGAAGTAAGAAAAAGTAGCGCGAAATAAGAAAAAAAGTCGATGGAATTAAAAATAGAATATCACACGCAGTAAAAAAAAAGGGAGGGGTGGGTTGTAAAATAAAAAGAAAAGAAAGTCACACATAGTTAATGTAGCGTGAAATAACAAAAAGTCACCCGAAGAAAAAATCATGCGAAAAAAAGGTCACACGAAGTAAGAAAAAGTAGTGCAAAGTAAGAAAAAAAGGGGGGGTGTCGGTCGTAAGAAAAAATAAAGTCATACATAGTTAAAGCAAAAAAAGTGACCCTCAGAAAAAGACACACAAAAAAAAGTTGCACGAAGTAAGAAAAAGTAGTGCGAATCAAAAATAGAATGTCACACGCAGTAAAAAAAAAAGGGGGGTGTAAAAAAAGTCATACATAATTAAAGTAGCGCAAATAACAAAAAGTCACCCGAAGAAAAAGTCACACGAAAAAAGTCGAAGTTACACGAAGTAAGAAAAAGTAGCGCGAAATAAGAAAAAAAGTTGATGGAATTAAAAATAGAATATCACACGCGGTAAAAAATAGGGGAGGGGTGGGTTGTAAAATAAAAAAAGAAAAGAAAGTCACACATAGTTAATGTAGCGTGAAATAACAAAAAGTCACCCGAAGAAAAAATCATGCGAAAAAAGGTCACACGAAGTAAGAAAAAGTAGTGCAAAGTAAGAAAAGGGGGGGGGTGTCGGTCGTACGAAAAAATTAAGTCATACATAGTTAAAGCAACAAAAAGTGACCCTCAGAAAAAGTCACACAAAAAAAGTTGCACAAAGTAAGAAAAAGTAGTGCGAATCAAAAATAGAATGTCACACGCAGTAAAAAAAAAAAGGGGGTGTAAAAAAAGTCATACATAATTAAAGTAGCGCAAATAACAAAAAGTCACCCGAAGAAAAAGTCACACGAAAAAAGGTCGAAGTTACACGAAGTAAGAAAAAGTAGCGCGAAATAAGAAAAAGTCGATGGAATTGAAAATAGAATATCACACGCAGTAAAAAATAGAAAAAGTAGTGCAAAGTAAGAAAAAGTCGATCAAATCAAAAATAGAATGTCACACACAGTAAATAAAGGGGGAGTCAGTCGTAAAAAAAAGTCACACATAGTTAAAGTAAGAAAAAGTCGATCAAATCAAAAATAGAATGTCACACACAGTAAATAAAGGGGGTCGGTCGTAAAAAAAAGTCACACATAGTTAAAGTAAGAAAAAGTCGATCAAATCAAAAATAGAATGTCACACACAGTAAATAAAGTGGGGGGTCGGTCGTAAAAAAAAGTCACACATAGTTAAAGTAAGAAAAAGTCGATCAAATCAAAAATAGAATGTCACACACAGTAAATAAAGGGGGGGTCGGTCGTAAAAAAAAGTCACACATAGTTAAAGTAAGAAAAAGTCGATCAAATCAAAAATAGAATGTTACTCACAGTAAATAAAGGGGGGGTCGGTCGTAAAAAAAAAGTCACACATAGTTAAAGTAGCGCGAAATAACAAGAAAAAATTGATGGACATAAAAATAGAATTTCATTCGAAATAAGAAAGAGTCGGGAGTAAAAAAATTCGATATGTAAAAACACAGCGACTTTTTCTTACTTCGTTGAACTTTTTGAACCATATGACCTTTAGGCACCCCTTTTGCGATCTTGATTCACAAGGACACTTTTCTCATTTACACCGTCAAAATCCGGTTGTTTGTTAGGAGTTAGGGTTAGGGGTTATAGTTAGGGGTTAGTTTTATAATTTAAAAAAAACTCTAACAATCGTCTATTAACAATTAACCGGATTTTGACGGTGTAAATGGAAAAAATGTCCCCAAGAATGGAGATTGTAAAAGGGGTGCCTAAAGGTCATATGGTCCAACTTTTTCTTACTTCCTGTAACTTATTTTGACTTATTCCTTCGTACGACCTTTTCTTATTTCGCATGACTTTTACTTCGAGCGACTTTTTTTTACGCGTAACTTTTTCTTACTTTAATTAAAACTTGTATCGCAGACATTTCAATTTTTTAACAATGTCAATTTTATAATCTGTCTTCAATTAAAAAGATTACACCCAAAGAGTTACAAACGCTAACTATTACAATTAATCTACATAACATAAAAGAGGGGTCTATAAACATTTTGTCGTCCCGGATTCCTGTCCTTATTTACGCTATGGTTGGGTCTATAAACATTTTGTCGTTCCGGATACCTGCCCTTAATTACGCTATGTTTGGGTCTATAAACATTTTGTCATCCTAGATTCCTGTCCTTATTTACGCTATGTTTGGGTCTATAAACATGTTGCCGTCCTGGATTACTGCCCTTATTTACGCTATGTTTGTGTCTGTAAACATTTTGTCGACCCGGATTCCTGTCCTTAATTACGCTATGTTTTTCCTTGACGGTAACAGGCGTAAAATAAGCCCAGCTTAGATATTTACCGGCGCTATTTCTCGGCAAATTAATTTAGATATTTTACAAGCATCCAGTCAAAACCCCATGTATAAAATACAAATAAGAACTCGGACAATTTTCTTTCATTGAAATTTTACAATATATTTTCAGAAAACACAATTTCAAAACAATTTTCATTTATTGGTAATTGACTGAAAACTCGAAATTCAAAACCAAACACTAAACAAAACAAAAAAAAACAATTTGTAATACAAAAATAAATAAAAACTAGATTACGTTTCTATTTAGCTGTAAACATTGCACAGTATGAAAATTGTATTGAAATTTCAGGTTGTATGGGTTTTTTGTTAACATATTGTAAAATTTCAATTAAAAAGAATTGTCAGTAATACAAATAGTAGTCGGTTGGTGGGTTTGTAGATTGGTTTGTTTTACGGCATCTCAACTTTTTCGGGTTATTCAATGCCAAGTTAAGTCATTTTAATAAACAAAGTCTGTTGTTTCTTAAGTGGTCACCCGTTTAAGTATCTAACAGGCTCGTCAGGCGCGTGGTCTAATGGTTAGACTCGTAGGAAATGGACTCGTCGACCCGAGTTCAAATCCTGGGCGAAGCTACAGTTCACATAGTGCTAATACCCTTGAGAAAGGTATGTATCCAACTACTCTCCCTTCAGCTATGACAGCTGGGCTCTTTAACCTTGGTTAGGCAACCAGTCTAGGAGAAGAAAACCTGTGATTTCAAATCTGTTAAAGCTCCGCTTGGGGGTGGTCCCTACTAGAATAGGCTCTGTCCTAATTAGTGATTTCACTAATCACTGTTTATCTTCGGTAATCTAGGGGGCACCGGTACTTTCAGTGTAACTTCACTGTAATAATAGTGACCGGGGTCCTTGGAAAAATCACTTTAAGATCAGAGAAAGAACTGAAATCATCCAAACCACATCACTAGTAAAATCGATCAGGATAGTTAGAAGAGAAATGGTGACCCGGGAAAACTTGCATGTCACTTAGTAAAAATGAGTTTAACCCATTTTCACTAGCGCGAGACTAGGGAGGTTGTTTTGTATCTGAGGTGGTGTGCCATACTAACCATCAGCACCACACACATCACGGCACATATCCAAGCTGTTCTACTCATGCGCCTAGTTGGCGGGGGGAGGCATCGAACCCTGAACCGTGTGGTTGATTCCAATTATAAACCGGTGAGAGCAGGTGTGAAAAACAAATAATAATAATAATAATAATAATAATAATAATACGACCGACCACCGAGTGAAAGTGAAGGAAAGCGAAAAGATAGACAAATACTTGGACCTTGCCAGAGAACTTGGAAACTGTGAAACATGAAGGTGAAGGTCGTACCAATTGTAATTGATGCCCTTGCAACGATCCCCAAAGCACTGGAAAAGAATTTGGGTGAACTAGAAATCAGAGGAAGAATCGAGACCATCCAAACTACGGCACTGTAGGGATCTGCTAGAATAAGAAGAGTCCTGGAGACTTGAGGAGACATGCTGTCACTCAGCCTCCAGTGAACAACCAGCTACGGCAGGTGTGAAAAACAAAATAATAATAATAATAATAATAATAATAATAATAATAACTGGGAATCATGCAAAAAATTAAATTTTGACTATACAACAAAATGGTATATGCATAAACCAGAATCTGTTCTTGAGGATGAAATACATACAATTCTCTGGGACTTCGAGATAAAGACGCATCTCCCCATCCCAGCCAGGAGACCAGAGCTAGTGTTGATAAACAAAAAAAAAGAGAACGTGCCAACTGGTGGACTTTGCAGTTCCAGCATATCACAGGGTGAAGTTGAAAGAAGACAAAAATATGGACAAATATCTGGATCTTGCCAGAGATATGAAAAAGCTGTGGAATATGAGGGTGAAAGTGATACCAATTGTACTTGGGGCACTTGGGACTGTCCCAATAAACTTGGGAAAAAACTGGAGGACCTGGAAATCAGAGGAAGAATTGAGACCATCCAGACTACTGCACTGCTGCAATCGGCTAGAATACTCAGAAGAGTCCTGGAGACCCGGTAGACTTGTTGTCACTCAGCCTCCACTGAAATACCATCAGCTAACGCTGATGTGAAGAATTCAAAAGAAGTGAAAATAATAATAATAATAATAATAATAATAATAATAATAATAATAATGACCATGCACAAGGCTCTCCACCCTAGAGATGATAGAGATAGATTGTATGTGTCAAGAACGGGAAGGGGGAAGAGGTCTTGCCAACATAGAGGAATGCGTAGAAACCACAATCCAACAACTTGAAGATTACACAAGGAAGAGCAAAGACAAACTACTTATGGCGGCCAACAATAGTAGAAACGGCAGATGGACAAACAGAAAAACGACAAAGACTAGAAAACAAAAATGGGAAGAAAAACAATTATACGGACGCTTCAAACGACAAATAGAAGAGGTTGCACATGAAAAGACTTGGATATGGTTAAGAAAGGGAAACCTCAAAAGAGAAACAGAATCACTTATAATTGCTGCACAAAATAATGCCATAAGGAAAAACTACATCAAAGCGAAAATTGATAAGACCCAACGGAATAGTAAATGTAGACTTTGCGGTAATAGAGATGAGACTGTTAACCATATACTCTGCGAATGTAGCAAACTAGCACAACGAGAATACAAAACTAGACACGACTGGGTTGGGAAGGTGATCCACTGGGAATTATGCAAAAAATTAAATTTTGACCACACAACAAAATGGTATATGCATAAACCAGAATCTGTTCTTGAGAACGAAACGCACAAAATTCTCTGGGACTTTGAGATAAAAACGGATCACCTTATCCCAGCAATAAGGCCAGACCTAGTGTTGATAAACAAAAAAGAAAGAACTTGTCAACTGGTGGATTTTGCAGTTCCAGCAGATCACAGGGTGAAGTTAAAGGAAAATTAAAAAAATAGACAAATATCTGGACCTTGCCAGATAACTGAAAAAGTTGTGGAATATGAAAGTGAAAGTGATACCAATTGTAGTTGGTGCACTTGGAACGGTCCCAAAAGGATTAGAAAAGGGCTTGGAAAGTTTGGATATCAGAGGAAGGATTGAAACCATTCAGAACACTGCACTGCTGCAATCTGTCAGAATACTCAGAAGAGTCCTGGAGACCTGAGGAGACTTGCTGTCACTCAGACTCCAGTGAAAGACCATCAGCTAATGCTGATGTGAAAACTCAAAAGGAGTAAATAATAATAATAATAATAATAATAATAATAATAATAATAATAATAATTAGCACAAAAACGAAAATGATTTTCATACACCATAATACTTTTTTCATTTTATCTATCTGTTTCTGTTATCTTGGTTCTAACGCTTTTATTGGAA
>CM042154.1:64595518-64628018 GCA_023376005.1 Doryteuthis pealeii
TAAATAGTTAAATTAGGAAAAATTACCAATGAAAGAGGGGAGTAATGGAAAATGATGGAATAGTTAGTTTCAAAGTTGTTCTATTTTTCGATTATACCCCCTCTGTTGCAGATCTTTTTATCTGCATTCTTAGTCAGTTTCATTAGCCTTTCTAATTTAATATGATATTTTATTATATCAAAACTTAAATACTTGCACCCGAAGGGTGCATATATTTGCTAGTATATATAAACGCAGTAGTTTTACTCCCCATTCCGATAAGGTGGTATATCATATACTGCTAGAGGCACCTTGGGTAGTGTTAATAATGCTAAGGCCCCGAACCTACGTTCGATCCCATTGTCATCATCTAATGAAGACTCTATTGGAACGAATCATACATAAAATACACCTTATACCATACACAATTTCTAATTGTCTAAAAGGTTCACGGGAACATAATTGAAACCAGATAACCCCCAATCACCCTGCCACCACTCCCCCCACCCAAAAATAAACAAATTACACACCAATACCTAACCTCCAACAATACCCTACATACAAAAAATGAAAAATTTTAATCTACGTACGACTCGCCACAATTTAAGAATTATTCAATTTACTTTTAGATAAAATATTAAATTCTTTAGTAAACTTCCTTGGTAAATATATTTTCTAAATATTTTGTAACACATAATTTACCTTCCAATAAAAATCCGTTAACTACAAAAAAAAATTACATCCGCCTCAACCGGCAATATAAGAATTACTATAAAAAGTTCAAAATCGCTTACAATATCAATTCGAACACGACATGTAAGACGAACAAGACCTGCTGGAGAAGCAAGGACGGACTCATAAGTAACGCTCTCTGTGAACACCTACACATGAACACACCAGTGAAAACAGACCATTACAAAAATTATATTATTCAACTCTGTGCGAATACTGGATGCCGTGCGGTGACCAATATGGACACGTGGTGTGAGAGAGCTATGGGAATCCATCAGGACCACTTTATAACGATGATTAATATATATATCCGTTGGATTGTATGTGTTAGATTTCATTTTATTTCATTCAATATTTCGGAAGTGAAAGCCTTCTTTATCAAGAATGCCTAGACTGACTGATTTATGTTGTCCTTGGCGCTTTTCTATATGGGAATATTGAAATTCCGGTCATCTATGGGCTCGGGAGATTGGGGTTGGCTGGGGATCGGATGACCTTCTGCCGGTCGGTCATTGATGACAGGATGTCTGACTTCTCTGATGGTGCTGGGGCTGGATATATATATATATACGCAACGCTCTTCCTATATAAGGAATGGAGCACTCTGTGACGGCCTTTACACACAAAGCGATGTGTGTATTAAAACAGTTAAAATCCCCTTCCCATTCTGTAAGTGAAGACAACTAATGGTTAATGTGCCGGACTGACACCCAACCGATCCGGCTGTAGGTAGCTTACAAAATGTCTAGCCACACTGAAGAGACTTGATAAGTCGGAACACGTGTCTGTGGATGACCCTATATATATATATATATATATATATATAACAGAACGAGTCATGAATCCGTCTGTTCTTTTCTAGCTATGCGTAACTAGTAGGGCGACTGGGTTCTATAACCTTAATGTGGCAACCTATCTAGGAGAAAGAAAACTGAATGCAGTGTTGACCTTGTGCCACATCCTACTCGTGGCAGAAGGGTTAGCTAATTACATATATTCACACCTGAACCTATCCCCTATTTCTCTCTCTCTCTCTCACACACACACACACACATGCACGCACATACACACACACACCCACATTCACAGTGAAAAATATATTACGCTTGTAATACTGTAATATTTGCTCTCTTTTATTCAAGTTAAACTATTTCCATTTATTATCCAGTTTGTTTATTAAGCTGTTGTTTTTAAACGACAACACAGAATTCTTTCTGACGCCACAAGACAAATTAAGAGAAATTCATGCCTAACACTTTTATTTCTTTAGGGAAATAAATATGAATATTTTTGCATTCGGAGTGTTTGTTACTTGCCATTCTCACGTCTGCTGGTCTCGGTGTGTGTGTGTGTGTGTGTGTGTGCGGGCGCCGCAACTGAGTGTGTGTGTGTGCATGCGTATATATATGCGTATGCGCGCGTGTGCGTGGGTCTGTGTGTGTGTATGCACCTAAGTTGTATGCATGTTTATGTACGACTGCGGAACAATGTCCGTAGCTTACAACAGATATATATATATATATATATATATATATATATATATATATATATATATATTGTCGTAGTGTGCTCATCTCTCTCTCTCTCTCTCTCTCTCTCTCTATATATATATATATATATATATATATATATATATATATATATATATATATATATAAGTCGTCGGGGCGGCCTTATGTCGGTGTCGGTCAGACAGCGAGGAAGTCTATCCTCTTTTCCTAGCGCTAGACCAAGGATATTATTTTAGCATCTGAGGTGGAGCGCCACACCTACCATCAGCTCCTCACTTTACCGCACATATCCCTGTGCTACTCATTCGCTGAGTTGGCAAGGGCCAGTATCGAACCAAGAACCTTGTGATTCCTAACCGAACACTCTACCGACTGAGCTAAACCGTATCTATCTATCTAATCTCAGCATGTTTCTATCTATCTATCTATGTATTTGTCATAGTGTGCTCATATTCTCTCTCTCTCTCTCTCTCTCTCTCTCTCTCTCTCTCTCTCTCTCTCTCTCTCTCTATATATATATATATATATATATATATATATATATATATATCAGTACGTTCATATCTATATATATATCAGCATGTTCATATCTATCTATCGATTTATCTCAGTCTATTCATATCTATCTCTCTATCTATTTATATCTATCTAGTCTCATCTATCTATCTATCTATCTATCTATCTATCTATCTATCTATCAGTCTGTTCATATCTATCTATCTATCTATCTATCTATCTGAGTTTCTTCATTTTTATCTATTTATCTATTTTATGTGTACGCACCTGGTATATGTATGTTCGCATTGGGCATATGTGTACGCGCCCCTCTCTCTCTCTCTCTCTCTCTCTCTCTCTCTCTCTCTCTCTCTCTCTCTCTCTCTGTCTGTGTGTGTGTGTGTGTGTGTGTGTGTGTGTGTGTGTTTACGACGCTGGACCTTTAGCTTAACACATATCTATTTATCCGAGTCTCATAATTTATATCTATCTATCTTTTCTGTATGTGCCAGGGTATGTGTGTGTATGTGTGCGTGTGTTCGACAGTGGTTCTGGTAGTGTATGTACGTGCCTGGGCATGTGTGTGTGTGTGTGTTGTGTGTGCGCACGCTCACCTCTGTGTGTGTGTGTGTGCACGGGGGGCGTGCATGCGTGCCTACGTGCGTGCGTGGGTCAATAAGTCCGTATCTTTGCACTATTCTTAGCTCATTTTCGAATAAATGTGTACTGTGTAATGTCCAGTCTATGGGATGAATGGAAAAAAAGTAAATCGGTCTAAAGCGAAGGGATCAGTGAACAAAATATGTATTTATAGAGAGCTGACCAACGTCCAGGACTGACACAGCCTAATGATTATCACTTCAAAATCGGTAAACCTAGGTTCGAGTCCTAACTTAGGCCGCTAGCATTTACTTCATACTAATGATAGGCACTAGCTGTTTACAATTGGTCCCATCAATCTATCTATCTATCTATCTATCTATCTATCTATCTGTGTCCTTTCATTTCTATCAATGTATCTATTTTGTGTGTCCGCGTTTGGGTATGTGTGTGTATGCACCTGTATATGTGTATGTGTGTGTGTGTGTGTGATTGTATATATATATATATATATATATATATATATGTATATATATATATGTGTGTGTGTGTGTGTGTGTGTGTGTGTGTGCGTGTGTGTCTGTGTGCGTGTGTGTTTGTACGACAGTGGATCCATAAGTCTTTCGCTTTACACTGTGATTAGCAAACATTCGAATAAATGTTGGCTGAACTTGCACAACGGTCGGAAAATTAAAACGAGAAGTTTTTTTGTTTTTTTTGGGGGGGGGTTCCCATGACAGTTTAACTACGGTCTATGAATGAACTTTTTGCGAATTGGGTTACGGTTTAGGGGTTTGGGGATTAAGGTTGTATTTTTTATTACGTATTGCTTTTTAAAAAAAAATTACTATACATTTAATGTTGAAAAATATTTTTTTAAACCAAGCTAATTGAAATTATACATAGCAATACTAACACAAGCAACTAATACTAATGTGTCTACCGTTGGGTTAAATAATTAAAGTCAATTGTTGTAATGATAATGTAATGTATAGTAATTTTGGGGTTTTTTTTAAGCAATACGTAATTAAAAACAACCTTAATCCCCAAACCCCTAAACCGTAACCCAATTCGCAAAAAGTTGATTCATAGACTGTAGTTAAACTTTCATGGGGGACCTTCAAAAACTTTCCGTTTTAATTTTCCGACCGTTGTGCAAATTCAGCTAAAATGTTTAATATACTGTGGTCAAAAAGTCCTTGTCAGTCCTACAGACTATTTCAACTGTCATTATTGTTATAAATTTTCTGTTAACATTAATAAAAAAAAACCGTTAAAGTTAACAATTGCATTAGACTATTGCGTATTTTCTACAGGCACAAGTTATCCGTGTTCAAGCCGGAATAAAGATGAAGACTTCGAATGCAGATTTTCCAAGAAAGCAGGTTTACCTCATCGCACACACGCACACGCACACACACGTCGTTGCACATACACACATACACACAACCCAGGGTCGCACATAATATATCCACCATACACTTACCGGTGGGTATGAGTACGATCGTTGGAAGCGCACAATATCCAGAGGTTAAGGTTGAGGAAAAACAAATACAAACAATACAAAGTAGAGCATAAATTTATTTAAGAATGGAAATGAGTAACCTACTCGAGTTTCATCGATAGATTCTTCAGGGTTACTTTTAAATTAATCGAGTTTACGATTAATCTTTGGTGTTATAAACATGCCCGTTGGAATCCAACTTATGTTTATAGCACCAAAGATTAATCGTAAACTCGATTAATTTAAAAGTAACCCTGAAGAATCTATCGATGAAACTCGAGTAGGTTATCATTTAATATTATGTGCGACCCCAGTATATATATATATATATATATATATATATATATATATATATATATATATATATATATATATATATATATATATATATAAGGTGTGTCATAAAAGTATCAAGATTGAAGCTGTATTTACCAAGATAGAAATGAACAATGAATGGAACGTTAGTTCTTTCAGAAACAAGGTGAGTCAGAAAGTACAAAAAATCTCTGTCCTTTTTTGACATACCTATATATATATATATATATATATATATATATATATATATATATATATATATATATCCTGTTTCTGAAACAGAATGTATATGTTAATTAAGTTTCCAGTTTGGGGGTATTGTTTTGTCTTGTTTTTGTTTTCTTGTTTGTTTTTTTGTTTTTTTTTTGTTTTTTTATTTGAGGTTGATCTGGTCATTAAAAGCTTGTCTCAATAGAGAGAATATGTGTGAAAAAGCATGTGGGGCAAATGACACTTTTATAGCTTGTCAACTTGTCCCTTTTTTGGTTTCTCCCTCCGTCACTACTGAGAAGTATATTAACCATGAATAGAAACATGTATATCGAAAGGAATAAGAAAAATTAGTCAGAATAAAAAACAATAGAAAATAGAAATTAAAATAAAAATTAAAATATAAGAAGTGTCAATTAATCGGGTCATTGAAAAAATACTTGGTTGGATAGAATATCAAAATGATAAAAATCTTAAATCTTAAATCTTAAAGGGAAACGGGAGAAAAATATCCTCAAGAGTTTTCGTAAACTAAAACTCTAAATTGATTCCACTGGTTCTAGTTGTTTGGAATCGGTATTTGATAGATTTGTTTTTTTTTATTTGTGATATATATATATATATATATATATATATATATATATATATATATATAATGTTGTTCGGGTTCCAACGGGAGACAATTCAATATTTTATAAAAAAAAGGTCCGCAAAATGTATTTTGTTCTCAGAAAAAAATTTTTAATTCTTTTTGTTTTACATATGCAACACGTGTTTCAGATTTTCTGATATATATATATATATATATATATATATATATATATATATATATATATATATATATATATGAAAATTGCATAGGGGGGAAACTGTTAGTTACCGTTGACTTCATGTCTTTGTTACCCTATATATATATATATATATATATATATATATATATATATATATATATATATATATATATTGGAAAATATGAGGAAATTAATCCGACGGTATGTGGAGAAAGGTAGACAAACACGGGATGTTGTAGAAAATGGAGAATAAGCATCCATTTTCTACAACATCCCGTGTTTGTCTACCTTTCTCCACGCACACACGCACACACATACACACACACACACACATATATATATATATATATATATATATATATATATATATATATCTTCCCTAGTCCGATGGTTAATAGGGTTGAACCTCATGGAAGTCCACTTTTTGTTACCTAGTGCCAAACTAATTTGAAGCAAAACTCTGAATAAATGAAAACACTTTTGATGCGCCCTAATAATATTTGACGCGTGTTTATTTCATATTATTTTATATAACAATAGCAGAGAAGGTTTAAAATCTAAAGTATAAGATTATGAAATGATATTACCGTTACTCAAGTTTCATGTATATAACACAAGCCTCATCAGTGTGTGTGTGTGTGTGTGGAAAAAGAAACCGAATGTAAAAATATGCTGAAAGAAGAAGAAGAAGAAGAAGAAGAAGAAGAAGAAGAAGAACTAAGAGTCCAGAAGACCTGAATAGACTTGCTGTCACTTAGACTTTTGTGAAATATCACTAGATAAACTGGAAGGATGAGGAGCCAAGTAAAAAATATAAGCAAGTGATGGAGAAAAGAGACACGGAATATTTCATTTAAACTCTAGTTGCTTTAAATAGGTGTCATTATTTTTATTATGCGAGTGACGTGACACGGGCGAAATAATAAGACAACGAATAAGTATGGACTACTGAGTGAGAAGAGTCTAAGTACATGTCTTGAATAAAGATTTCGGATTTAAGTTCCCAGAAGGTTTCTGGTTACGACAAAAGAACACTTGAAAAGGGCCAGATAGTAAAGCGGCAGAAATGTCGTGAGTATTTAATGACACCACTCATGTAAGTCGAACATAAGGATAAAAGGACCGGGTTAGCTCCTTGGTCTAGCGCTAGTGAAAAGGGGATATACTCCCTCACTACCTGGCTGATACTGACGTTAGGCCACCCGACGACTTTACTTACTTATAGTGGGGGTACCACTCACAAATCGAAGCTCATACAAGTGTTTAAAAATTGCGTGAATCCTTTCGGCATTTCTTTTTTTGGTACGCCTCTGGCACTGGATAATTAACCCAGCCCTGTCCCTTTAAATTAAAGGGCAGGTGCAGTCAGGGGGATAGCCTCATGGGATCAGGCAAATACCGAATATCTTACCGACCCAATGTCCGAAACCACTGGACACAGGACCTGAAGGTCAAAAAGCAAGATGGGGATTATGATATAAATCTTATTGTAATGGAGATTGTGTGTTTGTCTGTCTGTAACCGAAACTATATTACTACTCAAGTCACAATTCCCTTTGTTATTTACGTCATATTCTCCATGGTTTTATTTTTATTTAAACCTCTTAATAATAAATTTTTTTTACATTATTAATACTGTTAAGCATATCAAGATAGTAACAACATGCAATTATATTTATATATACAACAAAATAGCAGTTTACTGTGCGAATGAGAAGGCTAATTTGCATATTGATATTAAAAATGTGATTTTGATAAATATATGCTTAGTATTATTGATTTCTAATTGTTTGGTTTTATCTTATTAATATGAGCAAAAATCTCTTCAATAAATCTTAGAAGAAATCCCTTAACAAGAAGAAACATCTGTAATATTATTCTTTACTTCCTATTTTAACTAAATAGTTGAATTAGGAAAATTTACCAATGAAAGACGGGAATAACGGAAAATGATGGAAGAGTTAGTTTCAAAGTTGTTCTATTTTTCAATCATACCCCCTCTGTTCCAAATCTTTTTATCTGCATTCTTATTCAGTTTCATTAGCCTTTCTAATTTAATATGATATTTTATTATATTAAAACTTAAATACTTGCACCCGGAGGGTGCATATATTCGCTAGTAGTGTTAATAAAAATAATTCGTTGCGTTTTATCTATTTTAGCTTTGATACAATCCGTCCTTATGGTATTATTTTATGCTGCTATTATAAAAGATTCACTTTCTCTCTTAAGGTTTCCTTTTCTCAGACATGTACAAGTCTTCTCGTGTGCAATCTCTCCAGTTTGTCGCTTGAAGTATCCACAATGTTGTCTTTCTTCCCATTTCTGTTTTCTAGTTTTTGTTGTATTTCTGTTTGCCTTTATGTTGCAATTGATGTTACTGGCTGCTTTAATAAGTCTTTCTTTCTCATTTCAGCGTATTCTGCGATTCCTCGAATTGTCGCATCTACGCAATCCCCAATGATGGTGAGTCCTTTTTCCGCCTTCTTTTCTTGGCACTTGTTATGCCTCCTTGGGTATTTCCTATTTCTTATATCTTCTCACATCAAATATATTAAAAGAGAATCTTTGCCTAGAACATACACAGTATTAATGAATATCTATATCTATCTATCTATCTATCTATCTATATATATATATATATATATATATTTACCGACCCCTCCGCACGAGCAGGATGTGACACAAGGTCAATTTCTTAAGCGGAGTTTAACAGGTTTTGAATTCAGAGTTTTCCTTCTCCTAGACGGGTTGCCTAACCAAGGTTAAAGAGCCCAGTCTGTCCTACTATTTACCCATAGCTGGAGAGAGAGTAGAATTCATACCTTTCCCAAGGTTATTAGCGCTAAGTGAAATGCAATTACCACGTCCAGGATTTGAACTCTGGTCGACGAGTCCATTTCCTATGACTTTAACCATTACACCACGCGCTTCCTTTATATGAATATCTATATAGAGATGAAATTCTGTTAAGTAATTCATCCGATAGTTCCCAAAAATGTTCTTTTGAATTCTTCATCACCACCACCACACCAACAACAACAACAACAAGAGGAGCGAGTGTTCGTTTAAGGAATTGTCCCAATCAGTTCAATTTCGATGCCATTTTAAAGAGGCATTAACCCTTTTCTTCTATAGCCTTGGAAATGTGTGTTTTTGAACGCCCCCCTCCTTCCTGTCAGTCCACATCTTTTTGTCTTTCTTTTCGCCGTGGTCACATCCTGTAACGAAGCTGAAGAGTCCAGATGTCTGTCTGCTTGTGTCTTTTCCCATGCTACTGAGTCAGTGTTGCATAGCGCGTCGTCACGGTACTAAATTGCAATAGTTTTATCTTCGTTGTAAGGGATGACACCAAAGGTATCCTCCAGAAGTTTATTGAAATAAATTCAAGCTTCTTAACTTCGAGAGAGAGGGTCAGTTTAATTAATATATTCAGTCTTTAGACTTTCGGTCCTTCGATTAAATTTCTGGGTGACAAGCTTTTTCAGTTGGTAAGTATTAAGGCTAGCTTTCCCAACACCAACTACACGTGGTCCCGCTCGGCCAACTAACTCGCATCGACTCTCCCGACCTGACCCCGATCACCTCACTCTCTCCGGCTGACTGCCTCCGGGGATAACTGACGACTGACCTGTCTCGAGCCCTCGGTTCTTTTATATTCATAGCTACTCCCACGCATTTTTATCTCTTGATCTGATAACGGGCAGTTGTAAACTTCTTTGTTTAATAAAACCGGAAATTCATATTTCCGTTTGTACAATATATAACATCAGTCAACCACGTCAGGTTATGAAATAACCTTAGACACACTCAATAAGCAAATGATCCAATTCAATCTTACAATTTTTACACTACTGTTGTTTTTATTATGATTTTTGTACTGGTTTCTTATATTGAATACACTAATTTATTTTTCATATACTCTTTAAAACTTTCATATCATTGTTTCCTGCTAATCTATCTATACATATATTAATGGCAGTTGGAGTATATTTATGTATGTATGTCCGGATGAAACTACGAAAATAAAGTAAATACATATATATATATATATATATATATATATATATATATATATATATATATGAGTCATCCACAGACACGTGTTTCGAAGTTTACTTCTCATCAATGCGACTCGACATTTTAACAGCTACCTCTAGCCGAGATCGAAACCGACAGAATTTTCGTCTGCCAAGTTCCTTACTCTTGCGGCTATCGGCGGGCCGTTAGTATAGGGTGAACAATTAATTGCTACATACTTTACGGTGGTATGTTGTTACAATCACCAGAGAACTCTAATCTGTAAACAGACGGGTCACGGCTAATGCTAAACGGTGAATTTACAATTAATTTCCCCCCACATGGATTGGAAAGCATATATATCAGTCATCCACAGACACGTGTTTCGAAGTTTACTTCTCATCAGTGCGGCTCGACATTATAACAGCTACCTCTCTCTCTCTCTCTCTCCTCTCTCTCTCTCTCTTATATATATATATATATATATATATATATATATATATATATTGAATAGAATCGGTTTTTGCTTTTTATGCAAAAATTAGGAAGATTATTTATATTCGAAGATATTTAAAATCAAAATATACATAGAAATAGCATTGAAATTCTAAAATTTGTTCCAAAGCAAAAAGAAATCTAATTGGTTAATAAACTTAATTTTCGAAATTTGACAGTAAATTTCCTTTTCGAGGAGAGATATTAAAAAATGTCTACCAATGATTTGAAATTACATTGATTATTTTGAATTATTAAACAGACGGAGATATTGACAAATATTAGCTTAGTTTGGCATGAAGCCGCATAATTTGAGCATCCAGTAAGGATCAAATAGTAACAGTAGTTTATGTGATTGACATTCTTATCCATGCTGGAAGTCAGACATAGATAGATAGATAGATAGATAGATAGATAGATAGATAGATGGAAAAACATACATAGATAGATAGATAGACAGACAGACAGACAGACAGATGGATAAAGAGAAAAACATACAAGGATAGATAGATAGATAGATAGATAGATAGATAGATGGAAAAACAGATAGACCGACTAACAGATGGATAAAGAGAAAAAACATACAAGGGTAGATAGATAGATAGATAGATAGATAGATAGATAGATGGAAAAACATACAAGGTATAGATAGCTAGACAGATAGATAGATAGACAGACAGACAGATGGACAAAGAGAAAAACATACAAGGTAGATAAATAGATAGATAGATAGATAGATAGATAGATAGATGGAAAAACATACATGGATAGATAGATAGATAGATAGATAGATAGATGGAAAAACATACATGGGTAGATAGATAGATAGATAGATAGATAGATGGAAAAACATACATGGGTAGATAGATAGATCTCTCCTCAGACAGATAGACAGATGGATAAAGAGAAAAACATACAAGGGTAGGTAGGTAGGTAGGTAGATAGATAGATAGATAGATAGATAATTGGAAAAACATACATGGGTAGATAGCTAGCTAGATAGATTCATAGATAGATAGATAGATAGATAGATAAAGAGAAAAACATACAAGGGTAGATAGATAGATAGATAGATAGATAGATAGATAGATGGAAAAACATACATGGATAGATAGATAGATGGATAAAGAGAAAAACATACAAGGGTAGATAGATAGATAGATAGATAGATAGATAGATAGATGGAAACATACAAGGGTAGATGGATAATATATATATATATATATATATATATATATATATATATAATATAGAGAGAGAGAGAGAGAGAGAGAGAGAGAGAGAGAAAGAGAAAACATATAAGGGTAGATAGATAGATAGATAGATAGATAGATAAAAGTTAATGAAAATTATATCTACCAGTTTATTGATACACGTGAAGCTAATGAAAATTATTTTTACCACTTTGTTTCTAAAACGTCTTCGGCATAAAATAACCTATGGGTTTACATACCGTAAAATCAAACCAACCATGATCATAACTAATCATAACTGATCGTATCTGAAAATAAAATGATAAAACATTAGCTAGATGGAGCCACCTTTACAACTTGCCTAAATTCACTTGCCCCACACATATTTTAAATGTGGTGGGTGGATATTTCTACCACTCCCTGTACACAGAGTACACTTGTATGTGTGTACACTTCAAGGCATATCAACGAAATATCAGTAATTGTGTGGATATTTCTGTCACACACTGTACATAGACCTTTTCACTTCTATGTAGTGTACGCTTGTATGTCGTATACGCTTGTATGTCGTGTACTCTTGTATGTATGATATTATGAAAAATTGGGAAAAAAAAGTTCATAAATAACTTAATGTTTATTTCGCCTACGCTGCAGTTTCGACCATTTTCATCAATTATAATTTAATATAATACATATTCATGCTTACACACACACACACACACACACACACACACACACATAAAAACAACACAACACAAGTGAATCTATCGTATGTTCAAAGCTTTGTTTACATTTTTCAAATATCCATGGCAACCGTTTCGGCGTTCCGTCTATGGTTTTAAACATTCCAAGAACGCTATGCGTTTCATTTCAACAATTTTTAAATAGACTGACCGACAAAACAAACGAGTCTCGCAGATTTCTTATTTTCTGTGATAAATTTATTTTTTCCTCAAATTAACGAAATTGATGAAGATCTAGTGAAACAGATCGAAACACTGCAGCGTAGGCGAAATAAACATTACTTTATTTATGAACTTGTGTTGTTTTTTTTTTTAATTTTTCATAATATCACATTCTGTCGGATTCATTTCCACTTTTTCTTCATATTTTGTATGTGTGTACGCTTAAAAGCTTATCACCCAACAAATCTGGTCTTTTAAAAACCTGCAACAAGTGAACCGTTGAAATATCAGTAATTGTGTGGACAACATGAATATTAATATGTATGGGGTGGATGTTTCTGGCGCACACTGTACAAAGACCATTTTGCTTGTATATAATATACGCTTGTATGAAGTATACACTTATATATATATATATATATACTAGAAGTGTCTACCCGTCGTCGCCTAGGTAGAGATTTTTTAAGTTAGTCTCACAGATCCATTATTACTTATCGCGAGTGAGATCCTCGCTGGTTGCCCCATAAAAATCCCCACGGAAATATATAAAAATATGGTAAGAAATTTCCATTCAATGATTTACAATTTTTAAAAAAAGATATAAATGATGCAATTAATTCAATCAATCAATATTATATTTCAAAGCAAAAAAAAAAAAATACAAAGAACATACAAAAAAAGATAAACAAAATAACTTGCAAATAACTTTCCCTTCTGTTACTTTTCAAATTTGAATTTTTAAATATCTTTCCAAATATAACTCAAATCTTCATCATTTTTGCACAAAAACCAAGCCCTGGTGATATTTGATTTGTATATATATTTACTTTGTTGTTAATTGTTTTATTTTCGAAGTTTCCTCCGGACATACAAATACACACAACTGCCCTTTATATATGTATAGATATATTGTTGTTGGCACCTTTCCGTCAACTATGGACGATGGCGTGGTGTCCAAAAAACTATCTGCATCTGCGCAAGTGACTCTGCGGTACAATTTCTGAGTGACACACTTTGGTGCACTGAATACACACAAATTGTGATGCTTTCTGGGAGCTGCTGGCTTTTCTCTCTCATTCTGGGTCTCTTTGCTGTCGAGGCTACTCTCCTCTCCGCCTCACCCCTCTCCGTGCCTTGCTTAGCGTTAAGGTGCTAGGCCGCTCTTCTTTTTGCATCTGCCTCCCACGTGTTTGTGTCAATATGGCATCTCCTGATGACTCTCCTGCAGAGATCTTTAAATCGTAGATGTGGTCTACCAACCGATCGGGAGCCTTTTACTAATTCGCCGTACAAAAGATCTTTTGGGATGCGTCCATTTTCCATTCTCCTGACAAGCCCAATCCAGCGTATGCAAGTGTATATATATATATATATATATATATATATATATATATATATATATATTATATATATGTGGTGTGTGTGTGTGTGTGTGGTGTGTGTGTGTGTAAAAATGAAAAGGAATTGAATCCGACACTATGAGGAAAAATGAGTAAAGAAAAGAAAGTAAATGGATAAAATGAATTTAATTGATATCACATTAATCGATATCACTTACACATGTGTTTCGGTCAGTTTATGTGTGTGAAAATATTTCGCACACATACAAGAATCGACCTTCATCAGAGTGAACATTTATTTTCATAAAAATAAATGTTCACTCTGATGAAGGTCGATTCTTGTATGTGTGCGAAATATTTTCACACACATAAACTGACCGAAACACATGTGTAAGTGATATCGATTAATGTGATATCAATTAAATTCATTTTATCCATTACTTTTCTTTTCTTTACTCATTTTTCCTCATATATATATATATATATATATATATATATATAAATACCAACCCCTCCGCACGAGCAGGATGTGACAAAGTCAGTTTCTTAAGCGGAGTTTAACAGGTTTGAATTCAGAGTCTTTCTTTCTCATAGACTGCTCACCTAACCATGGTTAAAGAGCCCAGTCTGCTCTGCTATTTCCTCATAGCTGGAGGGAGAATTGGATTCATACCTCTCCCAAGGGTGTTAGCGCCATGTGAAATGCAGACGGCTTCGTCCAGGAATTGAACTCGGGTCGACGAGTTCATTCCGTACGACACTAACTATTAGACCACGCACCTCTTTCTCTTCTATGTAGTGTACAGATATCAGTAATTATGTCGATAACGTATATATCAGTAACTGAGCTGACAACACAAATATTAACATGTATGAGGTGGATATTTCTGTTGCATATTGTACATAGGCCTTTTCGCTTGTATGTAATGCACGCTTCAAAGCCTATCACTGTACAACTTTGGTCTTTTGAAAACCTCAACAGACAAACTAGAATTGTCAGTAATTGTGCCGACAACATAAATATCAACATGTATCGGGTTGGTTGGTTGGTTGGTGGTTGGTTGGGTTGGGTTTTACGGCATGTCAACCCTTGTTGGGTCATTTTATGCCGAAGACGTTTGGTTTATTCATTCTTCATGGGTATTCAATATTTTAAACACAATTTTAAAAACGTGTTTGCAAACTAATTTTTTTTCGATTTAACCCATAGATGGAACCCTAATAGGTACTACCACTCCGGGACAGAGTGAACCTGGGAGTAATGGTGATGAATGTTTACTCTACACTCTCCAGAGCTTCAGAACTGGAACCTCACCATCAGATAGAGTTTAACGTCATACTCAGGACAATAAGACCCTCAGCCACCGCCTTCTAGCACATATATGATAAAAAGAATCGGGGCTTGCCATAAGGGCAACAGGGTTGACACAATCATATAGGTACAAGGGCTTGGTGTGACTAGCCGATTGATCGGATGAGGCATCTCCGACCGCCCGTCTAGCCTAAGTAAGGGCCGAAGTGGAGTGTTGCATGTCATGGACTGCTCAGCCACCAGGGTTCCATTCTTAAGCATCATGGGTCACCACCCAAGGCCAACAGGTGGCCCCATTGGAGGGTTCTTACCCCTCTGCAGAGGTGCAGTCGATGTATTCTAAAGCCCCAGCCAACAGGGCTGTATCGGGTGTATATTTCTGCCGCACACTGTACAATGTATGTACAGTGGGGTAGGTCGATTTTTCCCTTTTTTTAAATATCAAAGTGTCCATTTATGCGAAAGTTGTGTGTTAGTATACTGAATACTGATATCAAAAGTCAAATCTTTTACTTGCATCATTGTTTGAGGAAATAGCATCAAAGATCGTCTGTTATATCTTAATTAATGAGGTAAAAAGCAGCATATCAGAGGTGTCGGTGGTGATGGGGGGGATGACATTTTCAATTTGAATTCTATTTATTATATTTAATTCGTTTCATTTTAATAACATAAAAATAAAAACATTTCTGATTTGAATATTGAAAACGGTAAATTTTCTAACCAACTTCTAGACTAAATTTTGAGAAAACGAGGATTTTAGTGCATTTTAGTAGACTATCTTTGATGCTATTTCCTCAAACAATGGTGCAGGTAAAAGAACTCATTTTTTGGTATTTGTATTTAGTATACAAACACACAACTTTCGCATGGACAATTTGATATTTTTTAAAAAGTGAAAAATCGACCTACCCTTCTGTACAATGCATGTACAGTGTACACAGACCTTTTTGCTTGTATGTAATGTACTCTTATATGTAGTGCACACTTGTGTGTACGCTTCGAATCCTATAACCGTACAACCTTGGTCTTTTAAAAACCTGGAAAAGGCAAACTGTAGAAATATCATTAATTGTGCCGATAAGATAAATATTAACAATGGGACGGACATATTTTAATTAGGCTAAGAACTTTGTTTGTCCGATGCAAAGACCGAATGTTGAAAATACACGACCATTTTGCCGTTGGACATTTGGGACCTTTTCGGAAGAAACTGATTGTCCCAAGTTCATCTCTACCCCTCGAAAGATGTGGATGAGGATGCTTAGGTCCTTCTTCAGATTTTATTTCCTTCTTGTTTTATGTCTTTTTTTTTTTTTTTTTTTGAGGGAGTGCTTTCTTTCGTCTTTCTCGCTTTCTTTGTCTTTGTCTCTCATTTCGCCTTTCTTTCGTGTTTACTTTCATTCGCGCTATCTCATTCCCATCTCTGTCTCTGTCCCTGTCCCTGTCTCTGTCTGTCTGTCTCTTTCTCTCTCTATCACTCTCACACACACAGACACACACACATATATACACACTTTATATATATATATATAATATATATATATATATTTTGGAGGGAGTGCTTTCTTTCGTCTTTCTCGCTTTCTTTGTCTTTTGTCTCTCATTTCGCCTTTCTTTCGTGTGTTACCTTTCATTCGCGCTATCTCATTCCCATCTCTGTCTCTGTCCCTGTCCCTGTCTCTGTCTGTCTGTCTCTTTCTCTTTCTATCACTCTCACACACACAGACACACACACATATATATACACACTTTATATATATATATATATATATATATATATATATATATATATATATATATATATAGATAGATAGATAGATAGATAGATAGATATAGTATCGCTCATAATCTATTAGAAAATCATTATTACTTTATTCAGATATCTCTCTCTTTCTCTTTCTCCGTCTCTCTCTCTCTCTCTCTCTCTCTCTAATATATATATATATATATATATATATATATATATATATTATCATTCATAATCTATTAGAACACAATTCTTACTCTTTACAGATACCTCCTCTCTCCCCCTTTCCCTTTCTCTCTCTCTCTCTCTCTCTCTCTCTATATATATATATATATATATAATATATATATATATATATATATATATATATATGAAGAAAAGTTTGTAGAAAAACAACAAGATGTTAAATGTTTTGCCGACAAACGTATGTTTCGACCATGTGAAGAGGTCTTTTTTTGATAAAAATGCTTGTAATTTTTTAAAATAAAATTTATTTTATTTTTAACATAAAATACGCATTTTTAAACATTTTTGAAAATTCCGGTAACGATCGAGAGCGTTCTGTGCCTCGTGATCAATGATATTTTTATTTCGTTTTTCCATTTACAATGTTGCTTTGAAAATGACCTCTTCACATGGTCGAAACAGATGTTTGTCAGCAAAACATTTAACATCTTGTTGTTTTTTCTACAAACTTTTCTTCACATATTGTCGGATTAATATCCATTTTACCCTTCATATATATATATATATAATATAATATATATATATATATATATATATATATATTTAATTTATTTAATTTGTTGAGTTTTTTTTTAAATGAATGCTTATTATAGACAGCTACCCAGGTTGTCTTGCTAAGTCGTAATAGCGTCCACAAAAACAACCGACGTTATTTACGGTCCAGAATATAACATTAAGAAAGAATCTTCAAATAAACACCATAAAATCTAATTTGACAACCTAATGATTGCGACTTAGCAAGATAACCTGGGTAGCTGTCTATAATAAGCATTTATTTTTTTTTAAAACTCAACAAATTAAATAATTATTAGCTCTCACAATTTGTGATTGAGCACTGTATTTTCTTTGTTTCATCACAAAAAAAATTTGTTTATATATATATATATATATATATATATATATTATATATCCTGTATCGCTCATAAATAAGTACATCCCAAACATTTTTAAAAAGCGGTGATTTTTTTCTAAAACATAAATATCAGGATTTTATTATTCCTAATAAAACATTATGCAATAAAAATGGATATTATTAGGTATTATTTACTAGCAAACTCTAAAGCAATGACACCCTGTAGCAATATGCATATATTGCAGTCTAAAAATGAATTTATCCTTATATGTATTCATACAAGTTTATCTTTAGTTGCAATGCTGTAGAAAATATAATACCTAATAATAACCATTTTGATTGCATAATTTTCCAAAAGAAGTAATAAAATAATGGTATCTTTATTTAACTTTTATAAAAAGTTGGTCGAAGTTTATCTATGTGTGTGTGTGTGTGTGTGTGTGTGTGTGTGTGTGTGTGTTGGGAAAAAATTTGGTTGCCCTCGATGCACGGAAATGAGTGAAGATCAGAATCAAATTGATGGATATTATGTTCTTAATCTTATTTATTTTCCTTATATTTCGAGGTACCTTCCTCTTTCTAAAAAGTCTATTTCTAGACTAATTGTTCTTTCACTTATCTGCATTTTTTCTTTATTTTTATCTTTATTTTGTTACATCTTTATTTTGTTACATAAATCATAGGTAGCTTATGAATTATGTACGTACTGTGGTAAGAATATTTTGAATCAGTTCGTCAGATTCAAAATAACGGGGATCCAGTGGGAAATTACTAACCGTTATGACATTCCGTTTGACCCCTCGAAAAGCGCGCCAGTAGAGTGTGAGATAGTTTTAGTTTAGATGCGACTAGACATTCGACGAGAGCGAACGTCGCTCTGAGAGTCGTTTCTCCACCACGCGTTCGAATATGTGCTGGGTTGTTTTAAATAATAGACTTAAGGAAAACAAGTCTTTTTTTAAGTTATCAAAACAAGAAATGACCAGCCCAAAGAAACCAATATAAAGAATCAACCCACAGGATCTGCCCGAGAAGTAAGACCGGAAGAACCTGGCGGCCGACGAGTTGACAAGTGAGAGCCCTCATCACATCTATTATCCCTCCCTCTCTCTCCCTCTCTCTCTCTCTCTCTCTCTCTCTCTCTCCTCTCTCTCTCTCTCTCTCTCTCTCTCTCTTCTCTCTTGCTCTTTTTTCTCTCTTCAGTCTTCTTTCTCTGTCACCTTTTTTCTAATCAATTTATATATGCCATATATACACTCGATTAAAGAGGTATACAACACTTTAGGATCAATTTTCCCAACACTCACCACATATATCGACAAAAACGTGGACTCAATAGCAACATCATTTTTTATTGTTGTTTTTTTTAAGACTGGTGAAACTGTCATTGCTACACAGAGAGTTTTTGTGCTAATTTCATGATACATCGGAATTACACTTATCCGGGTAGAAAACGCATCTACAAATGTATATATATAAAGAGAATATGTACAGGAAGACGGAAGATTACCAACATTGATGGGAAAGCAAAAAGTTAAATTTGAACGGCGACTACAGGGAAGATAGATAGATAGATAGATAGATAGATATGAAGAGGGAATAGATAGATAGATAGATAGATAGATAGATAAGAATAGACTGGAATAGATTGATATATAAATATCGAAACAGATTAGATTATACTGAATTTGATAGATAGATAGATAGATAGATAGATAGATATAAAGAAGGAACATATAGATAGACAAATAGATAGATAAATAAGAATAGACTGAAATAGATAGACAATAATATATAGAAAATATCGACTGAGACAGATAGATTAGACGGATAGTTGGAAAATTTTTCTAAACACAGACCCCTCTAAAGTGAAAACTAATGATAGATAGATAGATAGATAGATAGATAGATACATACATACATACATACATACTTAGAATAAGATGGGCAGACTAGAAGATTGACAAAGATCAGACTTAAATTAACGCTAAGTTTTGCACTGTTACTTTGATACATGAGAAAATAGACGCATACCTACCACTTCACTTCTGTAATGTACGATACTGACTAGACAGACACACTGACGCCCATCACATACGCATAGGAATTCAAGTCCATTCTCCTAAGTGTTCCTGCACGTATGAAAAATCACATAGATATGCGTACATCTAAACACAAACAATGATTTTTTTTAAGTTACAAACACATATGCATACACGTGGAAAAATGATATCTTTTTTTATTTTTTTTGGTTTAGTGGAAAATAGAAAGTGGAAAATGTTGCCGACAATAAAGTGTCTGGTAATGAAATTTCTGTAAAAAATATTATTAAGTTAAAACTTATAATTGAAAATTTATTATCGTAAGCATTGGTGTTTTTTATGGGTTTTTTTGTGTGTGTGTGTGTGTGTGTGTGTGTGTGTGTGTGTTTTCTTTTATTTGTTTTTCTTTGAGTATTTTCTCCGCGTTTCATAATTTGAATGCCCCAAAGCCAATTGAGAACGTAAGCTTTTTGAAAGCGACAATAGATGTAAACAGCAAGAAATAGATTATTTTGAATGATGTCGATGCATCTCTGAACTGTTTGTTCTTTTTATTTCTGCTTTTGTTCTATCTATCTACCTACCTATCTATCTATCCACTTAACTATATATATATATATATATATATATATATATATATATATATATATATATATATATATATATATATAGTTAGGTGGATAGATAGATAGTGATAAGGCAATGATTGATTGTAATGGGTAGCAATATCCAGTAATTCTGTAAATATATATTTGTGTGTGTGTGTGTGTGTGTGTGTGTGTAGGGAGAGAGAGATAGATAGATGGAAGGATGGATTGATGGATGGATGGATATTTTGTATTGGAGAAAGGAAATAAAGTGGCTATATTTATTTATTATAGTGTACTATACAATTAAAAGACGTTTATTACTACTGTTTTTAAACAGCGTATTGGCCGCTTTGGCTGCTTAGTCATGAAAATAGGCAGTTAATACGCTACTTTGAAACCACTGATAACAAATGCCTTATAATTGAATAGTACATTATATATATATATATATATATATATATGTATATATATATATATATATATATATATATATATCCTATTCAATACTGGCTATTACTAACCATTGCAATCAATCACTGTCTTATTACTATCTTAGTCTTCCAGCCTTTTTATAACTCAGATTCGTATTTAAATATATATATATATATATATATATATATATATATATATATATATATATATATATATATATATAGGGTGTTCGGGATAGATTTGACATACTTATATTCGGTTATTTTTCTCTGTCAAAAAGTAAAACCATTTTGCTTAGAACAGGTACAATTACAAAAACAGTAACATGTATCAGACGTCAAAATGAAGCTGGTCCTCTGTGAATCACATCCCTACTTCTTCACATAGTCACCGTTTCTCTCAATAGCAATGTTCCACCTTAGGATGACAGCATGTATACCTGCCCCGTAAAATGTTGCTGACTGTTCTCTGGCCACTTCTTCACTACAGATTTCATTTCCCCGTCACTGGAATAATATTTGCCTCTCAAAAGAAACGATGACTATGTAGGGATGGGATCCACAGAGAACCAGCTTCATTTCGATGTATGATACATGTTCCTGTGTTGGTAATTATACCTGTCCTAAACAAAATGGCATTACTTTTTGACTCACCGTCGTATATATATATATATATATATATATATATATATATATATATATATGACTGAATGTATAAGTTTGTACAATGAGTATATGTTTCTATATATACGCACACTCAAATGCATAAACACGTTTTGTATCTGTCTTCTCTCTTCGCATTGGCAATATGTCTTTATGTGTCAATATCAAATGAACTATTTAGTATCTATCTATCTATCTATCTACCTACCTTTACACCTTTTTTTCTATCTTATCCCGAGGTCCGATCTTATCAAGCACAATTAGCGACTAACATTTAATGGCCATTTACCTGAAGTTGAAACGCATTTATCCGTTCCCCATTTTGTCCAGCCAGCCAGCAACGAGTTTTAAACGATTTTCCATTTGGTTCTCCAAAGTTTGGTCGATAGAAAAGTCGCCTTGGCAGATAGAAATGAAACGAAACGGAAAAAAAGACGGAACGAAGCGCAAGTGGTACAAAGGCGGTTTATCTATGAGGAGTTGTGTCAATAGTCCGTCCGCTACTTGAGCAAAAGGTTAAGGAGGCCGTGGACAATGCACAGGGGCCTCTTCGTTCGGCCACTGAACTAGATCATGAAAAGCTAGCTTCAAGTCGTTGAGCAATTGGAAATATCTGGAAAGAAGGGGAAGAGAAGGAGAGAGAGAGAGAGAGAGAAAGGACGAGGATGGACTATTGGATTGAAAGGTGGGGTACAAGAGAACAAAAAGGAGGAAGTGTAGTAGGAGGAGAGTGAAATAAAGTAGTAGGAAAAAAAAGAGAGGAAGCGTAGAGAGCGGGCTGAGTAGAGTGAAAGAGAGTAGTAAAAAAAGATCAAAACGGAAGAAAATTGAAGGAGGAGAGAGAGAGAGAGAGAGAGAGAGAAGAGGCGAAGAAGGAAGAGGAGGAAGTGATGGTACAAGAGAAAAAAAGAGTAAGCGTAGAGAGCGGGATGAGTAGAGGAAAGAGAGTAGTAGAAAAGAAAGAAAAAGAAAGGGGGAAGGAGAGAGAATTATAAAAAAAAAGGAGAAAGGGAAGAGAAAGTTAAAAAGAAAAAAAAAATGCAAAAAGCTGGTGTGCTCACAAGGGAGTCAGGATATATTGCCAACACAGGAACATGTATCATACAGCAAAATGAAGTTTGTCCTCTGTGGATCACATTCCTACTTCTCCATATAGGGAATCTAAAAGTAATGCCATTTTGTTTAGATAGGTATAATTGCCAACACAAGAACATGTATCATACAGCAAAATGAAGCTGGTCCTCTGTGGATCACATCCCTACTTCTCCACATAAGGAGTCAAAAAGTAATGCCATTTTGTTTAAGATAGTATAATTACCAACACAGGAACATGTATCATACAGCAAAATTGGAGCTGGTCCTCTGTGGATCCCTGCATAGTCACCGTTTTTCACAATAGCAATGTTTCACATTCGAATTAGGGTATGTATCTCTGCCCCGTAAAATTCTGTTGACTGTTCTTTGATCCACTTCTTCACTACAGATTTCTCTCCTCATCACTGGAATAATGTTTTTTTATTGGATTTGAACTCGGGTCACCAATTTGATGATAACCATTACTCTAAGTTCTACGTAGTGATTTAAGCTTAGTTTTAGTTTGAATCGAAATCACTGGCAATGGTCTTCTAGGCAGATCAACCATTCTACACTGTCAAACATTTCCTCATAAAGTGTGGAGTTTTCGCTCCAATCAGAAAGAAATACTTCAATACAAGTGATATGAGGGGTCTGTTTGGGAATACTTATATGGCTAACATTTTATCATTATCGAGAAAAATATGAATATATCGAAAATTATAAATCAGATATAAAATACATACATGACATACAAAAATATACCTGTAAAGGAAACTTGAGTACCAACCTTTATCTCCTACGCTAGTTGATATAATTTGTTCTTAAGGCATTATTTTGTGCATCAATTATTAGTGATTTAGTTTCTTTCTTGAGGTTTCCTCTTCTTAACCATGACCAGGTCTTTTTATGTGCGACCTCGCCGATTTGTCGTTTAAAGTGCCCATATAATTGTTTTTCTTCCCATCTTTGTTTTCTAGTTTTTGTTGTTTTTCTCTTTGTCCATACATTACATCTGCTGTTGTTGGCTGCCATAAGTAATCTTTCTTTGCTCTTTTTTGTGTATTCTTCAGTCCTTGGATTAAGTCCTCTACACAGTTCTCTATGTTGGCAAGGCCTCTTCACCTTCTTTTCTTGATAATATAAACCTATTTCTATCATCTCTAGGATGTAGAGCCTTGTGCATTGTCATTAATTTACTAGTCCTTTGATCGATCTGTCTGAGTTTTTGACATTGAAACCGACAGGTGTTACATGATGTATGTGGCAGCATAAATTGTTGACAGACCCAGTGGCAAAAATTAAAGGGGTCCATTGGCTTCCGGATCAGGGAGTGGAAAAATACCAGTGACGGTTATAGCTCCCTGGCCTCAGAGGCGCAAATCTCGCACGTCACGTGATTTAGTTAGTTTTTAGATTTTAGATACAACCTGAAATTGAAGCAGAGACCACGTGTATCTCTCTGCTGGAGCTATTATCTCCCCACGCGGAAGAATATGGGCAAGAAAAAATAAATCTTGATCAAGGGAAAAACGTCTGGTGAGTTAATTAATTGCATGACTAAAAAAGACTAGCCCTTAGAAGAAGCAGTTAGAAGACTAGACAACAAGACGTCGGCCAGAGAAGTTGGCAGAAGTAGTAAAGAAGAAATACAGTAACAAGTAAGTCTCAACTCAAGTCTCTGTCTCTCTCTTTATCACCCGAGTTCATCTCTCGGTTATATACGATATGTTGCAATACAACACAGGGTTATTATACCATTAAATAAATGCAAACAAAACTAAACCAAAAACAAATAAAGTTAATGAAAATTATTGTTACGATTTTGTGGCCATTTTCAGGTTTCAAGTCAGAGCACTCTACAGTGGGGATCCCTTGTGATAAGCAGAGGCTGGTCCTTAGTGAAGAAACTTTTGGTTGTTCCTCGGCGTCCCTTAGTGTTGGGTAGAATACTTTGGTTGTTCCTCGGCGTCCCTTAGTGTTGGGTATGATCCTTTGGTTGAGCTGAGCGTAGGTTGCAGATCTGTTCGTCAGTGGCCCAGACGTACAAATGAATGGCTTTCAAGATCAGTGATTAAATAATTAACTAACCACGTATTCGTGCAGTTGATTGGTTGGCTTTAATCCATGCGCCCATGCAGGGTCTATAAGTTTAAGTGATGGATTCCAGCACACCTTATATGCATAAATAACCCAACAATTATTTATACCAATTTGAAGAAAAGAATTTAAGAAAAGAAAAGAAAGCTACTTTATCTGTATTTCTTAGAAACTTTTATCAAAATGACTTGTTTCGGCATTAAATGACTCGGAAAGGGTTGATATGCCGTAAAACAAACAAACCAAACCAAACATAGCATATTTAGCCTTTATATCAGATTAACAGATTTCTGAGAATTTATTTTAAAAATCACTAAACCAGAGTTGGGCAAACTGTGACCCACGGGCCACATGCTATTGTCTGAGTACCAATTTGAAGAACTGGAAACATAGAAACCTTTGTCAAAATGATTTTTTCGACATTAAGTAAGTAAAGTCGTCAGGTGGCCTAAGGTCGGCACAAGCCAGACAGCGAGCGAGTCTATCCATTTTTCACTAGCTTTAGACCAAGAAGATTGTTTTTGCGTCTGGGATGAAGCGCTACACCTACCATCAGCTCTTTACCGCATATATCCCTGTACTACTCATACGCTGGCAGTTGGTGAGGGCCGGTATCGAACCAGGAACCTTGTGGTTCCTAGGTGGACGCTCTACTGACATAGCTACGTAGTCGTCGTCGTCAGGATGGCCTAAAGTCGGTATCAGCCAGTCACTGAGTTGGCGAGGGCCGGTATCGAACCAAGAACCTTGTGGTTCTCGACTGAGCTAAACCAGCCCTTACGAGCTAAACCGGTGCTTAAATGACCCCAAAAGAGTTGATATGCCGTAGAACAAACAAACCAAATCAAACCAAACACAGACTAGCTCGCGAGACATTAGCTCACGGGAGGCGCTCAATATAAAAAAAAGTGCTTAGTTAGTTTGAATCCAATAACTTATAAAAGCTGAAAGATAATTTCAAAGCAGCTGGTATATCGATTACTCACTAAAAAGAACTATTTGTAATGAAGAGCATAGAAATTATTCAAAATGTCGTACACTGTAAACAGATGCAATGGGATTCCCGGATGAGGTTAGCATCAAGAGAAGCTCGATAACTTTTGGCGGGAAGTTCGTGGGTCGATTTGAATGATCGAAAAATATAATCCCCGCAGTTGAACATGGAGGTGGGAGTATCATGGTTTGGGGTATTTCCCTTTCAGTGGTATGGAGGGGCACTTGATTTGATTAAAAGGAGACATGGTGGGCACGATGTATCGGAGTATTTCGGGAGCTAATTTGCTCTCTTCACTGCAATAGTAAGAGCTTGAAGACAGTTGCTTTTCTCAGCAAGATAACGACCCGAAACATATAGATAAAGTAGCTTTCTTTTCTCTAATATACGTCTATATTGTCTGTACAGTAGTGTCTTAACTTACGGGTGCCCCAAATTATACATAGTTAAAATATAGTAAGAATGTGCATGATTTAAAACATAGTAAAAGTGTGCATATTATTACATAGTTAAAACATACTAAAAGTGTGTATATATTACATATATAAAGGGCAGTTGTGTGTATATGTATGTCCGGAGGAAACTTCGAAAATAAAATAATTAACGACAAAGTAAATATATATACACATTAAATATCACCAGGGCTTAGTTTTTGAGCAAAAATTATGCGGATTTGATTTAAAATAATGAAGATATCTAAAAAAAAAAATTAAATAACAACATGGAATTTTTTCCATTTAATATTGTAGACATAAATTTCTAAGTTCAGTGTGACTGGATCAACGCAAGGTCTTTTTTACGTAGGGATTTTAATGGGACATCCAGTGGGGATCCAACTCACAATTCAGTAATAATGGATCTGCGAGACTAACTTTTAAAAATCCCCCCTCTACTCAGGCGACGCGGGTAGTCACTTCTAGTAATTAAATATAGTAGAAATGTGCGTATATTTATAGTTAGAATATTATAAGAATGAGCATATACTATATAGTTAAAGTATAGTAAGAATGTGCATATATTATATACTTTAAATATAGCAAAAATGTGCATATAATTAGAATATAGTAAAAGTGTGCATATATTATGTAAGTAGAATATTGTAAATGTGTATATTATATATAGTAAAGTATAGTAAAAATGTGCATGTACTATATACTTAAAAATCTTCATTGGAAAGCTTTTTTCCATGTGCAAAAAGAACTCTTAAGAAAAAGCAACAGAAAATGTACTATTAACGCGATTCCCTAAACTCTAAACATCAGATAAGCCCAGACAGGTTGGCGTGCTGTTAAAAAATTAATCAATCATAGATTATCCGAGAACCCATTAGTTACGTTAGTCATATACTTATCAGCTATGGGTAAATAATGGGACAGACTGGGCTCTTTATCCATGTCTAGGTAACCAGCTGAGAAGAAAGAAAAATCTGAATTCAAACCTGTTAAACTCCGCTTAAGAAATTGACCTTGTGTCACATCCTGTTCTTTCGGGTGTGTTGGCAAATACATATATATTTATCTTGCATAGGGGTAATTCCATGTCAAATCATCCAGGCCATGTCAACCACACCCTTCAATTTTTCTGAAATTTGTCCAAGTGTGGATTATGATAAAGTTAACCAATCCAAAAAATTTGAGCTTCCTATTATGGGAAATAATAATAGAAGAAAATGTTGTCATAGATGCAGTGCTACATTTCTTGCTAGGAAAAAAACAGAAATCATCAATAACTTAAAATTGGTTGACTTTAAGATTTTTTATTGCATTTTTGGATTCCTTGGGTTAAAATGCTTTTATAAACCAATTTTTAGTAGTAGGGAATCTCTAGAACTCATTTTACAGACAGAAATAGATTACAAAAAGTCGCCATTTTTCACCAACCCACCAAATTTGAAAGCTAAAAATCAACATAACTCTGCCAATTTTTGGAATTAGAAGCTCAAATTTTAGATATCGTCTAATGTTAACATAGTCCATGGGAAAAAAAAATTGAAGTGGGTGGGTGACAATTTTACGTTTTTCTGTATGATTTGACATGGAATTACCCATACACGTTTTCTATTTTTACGATATCTTCTTCTATGGATCTGTTTTGGTCGTCTAACGTCTAACTGGGTATATTGTCTCTTCTCTTCTATTCTGCGCTCTCCCTGTATCTTGGATCTCGGCTGTTGAGTAGCTGGATTCTCTGTGCTATTCTTTTGGTCTGAAACCACTTTGGATTTTTACCTCGGGTCATGTCTTCTTTGGTGCCCGTTTGTAGTTTTTAATAACGGACACAAGACTTGATGACGTTTTTTTTGAGCTTTTTATTTTTCAGTCACAAGTTAAATGGCCTCGGATGACGGATGACAGATCGTCATCTTACGTCTGTGTCCTGAAAAAAAAAAGCCAAGACTCTCAAACTTCCCACTATCACTTTTATTCTTCGCACTGTTGGCTCTGGCTCGTCCAATCAGAAGCCATGGTCAGTGAATTCCACGTATCACCAACAGGTCTTCTCATTCTTTTTTTTTTCCATTTCTACACCTTTCAATTTCCAAAAGTCTTTCTGTACGCATGCATCACACTGTAGTAATTATTATGGTCTACGGAGAATTCGGGATTAAAAAATAAAACGGTATTCGGATTTCTGAAGAAAGAGAGGAAAAAGAAATAAGAACAAAGAGAGGTTAAAGTTTGGAACTCAACTGACCGACGAATGACCCCCGAAATTAGATTTAACAATTAAAATGGAAATTGACCGGAAGCGGAAATTGGGCGACCCTCCCACCCCGGGACGAGAAACAGAAGAAGAAAAAAATCGGGCTTTTTTCGACTGGGCTTTAATGGGAGCCAGACGTGGCCTCCCGGTTCTCCGTATGGGTTTCGCATAGTAGTACCGAACATGATTACTTGACCATCCTCTCTCTCTCTCTCTCTCTCTCTCTCTCTCTCTCTCTCTCTCTCTCTCTCTCTCTCTCTCTCTCTCTCTCTCTCTCTCTCTCTCTCTCTCTCTCTCTCTGAACAGCCCCTTGTGACTTTACGATTTGAGTATGTTGTTTCTGAACTAACAACGACTACTACTACTAAAAGACTACAACTACAACTCAAACTTGGTCCTATGCAACAACACGCCAAACCACGGCTGATGTCATACACTGACCTTCTCCGTCTCATTATCATAGATTATAACAGTGGTCCATGATTATATTGATGCTTTTGTTTGGGGAGGAGTGAACAACTCTAATTAGTATTTCATAGTTATTTCTGTTATATCGAGAATTTTGACGAATGAAACATTATGTTCAGTGAAAAGTCAAATCCCATAAAATTATCATTCAACAGCAAATTTAGGCATAAAATAATCCAAACGAATTGACATGCCGTCAAAATCAATAAATCAATCTGTTATCTTTTTACATACGGATAAAATACTGAAGACTGAATGAAAATGCAATAACAGGTTGTTGGAAATTAACAAGGTTTTATTTAACAGAGGGCATAGAATGCTTCTACTGTAAAAATGACTTAACTAGCTCAACCATGCTGTGCACGTGTCCCGATCACACGAATCCCAAAACAAAAGTGTCATGGTGGAAACCCCACTTCCGGATTCCCATCAGCCCCGCTACTGATCAAGGGGAACAACTCTAGATGTCATTCATAATATTTTTTCGTGTGGGTAGCTAGTAATAAGTTGTAGTCATAAAAACAAAAGTCCCCATTAAAAAAAAAGTTTTCAACTTGCAAAGGGATAAAAATGATATTGGTAACTGCAAGTTGAAGTTCCTGTACACCACCTCACTTTCCCGCCGAGATTATAAATTTTGGCGGGAAATTGTTTTCCCTCCAAAAATATAATTTTGGCGGGAAATTGTTTCACCGCGGTAAATGCGGACGAATAAATTAGGCATACAGAGAGAGAGAGAGAGAGAGAGAGAGAGAGAGAGAGAGAGAGAGAGAGAAAAACATTAAGAAAATGAAATTGACAGCAATAAACACTTAACGATATTGTATCTGTGAATCGTCGAGTTTGCAAATTATGAAAACCTATATTTATTGTGAAAAAGTGAAACGCCATGAACAAATAAATCTCATAAAGAAGAAGAACAAAATGAAGAAATAATTAACTAATTAAGAAATCAACATCAAAACAAAAATCCTAATTTGCTGTGCCTTCTGATAGCGTCGCAACAAAAAAAAAGTATTCTGAGCAAGATGGCGACAGTATAATTGGTGGTTTAATCAACAACAAAAAAAAGAGAGAGAGAGAGAGACATTAATGGAATAAAACGATATATTAGTGGCCTTGTCATTATCATTGTTGTTATTATAAGAAAAAGAGAAGAAAGAGCGTCAATGGTGGACAAATTGCTACTTATTGTTTATTATCGTTTAACCACGTTTCATGCGGCAGACGAGATATCTCGCAAGGTATATTCTTTGTTTTGCGATGAGAAAAGAAGAAGATCTCTTCTGACTTTATAGAACGATACTTGAACTTGCTTACTCAGGACACTTTCTCGGACGACACCGGAATTTGTTTAAACAGCACAATTACTCAGACGACACCAGTTACAGTCATTTATTCAGTGCACTTTCTTTGACGACACCGGAACTCGTTTATTCAGTACATTTTCTCGAACGACACTGGAACTCGTTTACTAAGCACACCTTTCTCGGGCGATACCGGAACTCCTTTACTCGGCAAACTTTCTCGGGCATCACCGGAAATCCTTTACTCAGCACATTTTCTTGGGCGACACCGAACTTTTTACTCAGCACACTGGAACACAAGATATCTCAGGAAGCAAACGATCACTCGATTGTTCCGGGCCCTGTCTTTTATACATATGACACACCCCACGTAATCTGAATGCTTAAACACCATAGTGCCAGCGAGTTCTCGATTTCTCAAACCAATGTCCTACATGCCAGACAAAGTCGAACACTCTTTCTTTGAGAACATGGTTGTTGATATGTTTGTTATATAAGATGTACTGGAGGTAACAACTTAAATTTATAGACTCTTCGAGGCTGCGTGGAAAGAATCGGTCAATCAACACGCTCGAATGCGTGGTTTGTTAACTATTTAAAGGCCTTGGTGGAAAGGTGTTCAGTTGCTCGTGCTCAACACTGACAAACACAAGATCATAGGATTCTAGATAAACGGACCAACGGACAAGCATTATAGGATTCTACACAACACGGATCATAATTAATGCCACAAGGGATTTCCACTGCTGAGCTACAAGAATATTTCCACCACTTGACTCCTTGATTTTAAAAGTAGTCTGTTGTAAAGGGAAGTAACCGGATAATCCCTCACGTATGCAAATGAGTACGTATAAAAGAACAACACAAAGATTAGCTCAGTGTGATGTGAGGTGATCTCCACCCACGAAGGTTGTTTTCGTATTCTCGGATGTAAACCCACGTGCTACAACTCTTCAGAAGATAAGTAATCTTTACCAATCCTCTTTTACGCTCAGAGACTTTTTACCTTGCCGGCCGAGAGCCATTTTTGTTATTTGTATTCATTGTAATAATAAACTATTATTACAACCACTCGCAATCTTCTCGTTAATGTATTTGTAATACATAACATAGTCCAAAATGCAATGGAAAAACTTTGCTTTGTACATGCAGATATTATAAATGCATAAATTCTGGCATTCGACTCGTCTCAAACACAAATAGGTTATTACGAGAACAGTCGAATCGCACAAAAATTCGTTGGGTCGCTCAGCCGGATCTCGCCACTGAAAAAGACGTTCACCCCGAGAGAACTCGCATCGGCATTTATTTTTCTCTGCGGCCGAACCATTTTAGCCAACAGAGGTGACAGCAATCTCACCACTCACGATCAGGAGGTTGCGAGTTTAGTCTCCGCTACACTCCTATTTACTATATCTGTCAGATTTGTCCGAGGTTTTCTCACTCAAACTGTTCATCAAATCGTGTATCACCTGAAAAACCATTACCTGATTTTTACTGGGTCGTTACCCTGTTTTATTTCCGTCCTGTCGACTGGGTCCGTAGAATACACTGATTGCACCTCTGCAAAGGAACAAGACCCCCTACCATCACCACCAAATGGGTCCACCTGTTAACCGTGGGTGGCGACGCGTAATGCGTGAGGACAGGATTGCGATGGCGGAATGAACTTGACCCCAATGCTAAATAATCCTGTGACATGTAACATTCGACTTCGGGGCATACTTGGGCTATCCGGGCGCTTACAGTGGCCCGTGTCGATCAATCGCCTGGATATTGGCAAGCCCGGGCAACTATATGATTGTCTCGACCGTATTCTTCGAATTGCTTTTATGGCAAACACCCATTTCTTTTAATCATATAGGTGTTAGAAGGCA